>CM076576.1:909450769-909787440 GCA_034641835.2 Pinus albicaulis | reverse complement strand
GCTTCATAGATATAAAATGTCTTAGAAATGCCTTAGATGTATACCTAAAAGAGATATAAACGCCTTAGAAATAAGCCACTTCAAGGGGGAAACCTCCAATACATTACATAAATGAAAAATTCTTGGATGATACAAATTAACAGAACTTCCTTCTATATATAGGAGTCCATGGGGCCACAATATAATCCTAGTGGAGCCACAATGTAATCCTAGCCGACCTAACAATAATAATGTAAGGGCACAATAATAACAATATGGGGGTTACAGGGGTACAAAAATAACAATAAGTGGGGATACACTAACATAATAAGGGACTACACTATTAATATAGGGACTTAACATGCCCCTCTCCTTCAAACAAGTGTTGTCCTCAACGCTTGATTATTTCTTGATGCTTCTGTATAAAATTCTCATCCTCCCATGTGGAATCTTCTACAGAAAAGTTCTTCCACTTGCTGAGATACTTTGAAATTGATCGTACTTGTCGAGTTCTTGTTTTTTTGACTGCTTCAGAACTTCTTTCAATGTGATGTTGATATTCCTGTTGTTTCATTAGATTCTGCACCAAAGTTAGGTTATCCTTTGAGAGTTGGAGAACTTGTTGTTGATGCTCGATGTCATCTTCCACTAATTTATCATCCATATTAGCTATTATTTTATCCTTCAAATCATCCAACTTAGCCTCCATTTCTTCTTTTAAACCATCTATGTCATCTTCGGTTACTCTTTGTAAGATCGAAATTTGTTGCACTTGGTACCGTAATTTTGATATCTCATACTGCAATTCTTCCACTTCATGCATCATAGTATAGATTTCTGAGGGCTTAATGGGTGTTGAATTATTTTTAGGAGGCATTTCAGAATGAAATACTGAAATATATGCTCAATAGGCCCTTGGGATCAATTTAACTTGATTATTCAAACAAGACTTGTGCAATTTGAAAAAAATACACACCTTTTTCTTGCTTTGAGGAGCTCGATATTGAAATTGTATTATCTCTGTGATTGCAGATCTTCAATATCTGAAATTCTATACTGTAGTAGCCCTCTGAATTTTCTTTTGAATGCCACAGGTATGACCTGATTTGGATTCTCCAAGACAAAGTTGTGTCCAATCTCCCACAATGACCTAATTATGGACTGGTTCAGTAGAGCGAACTTGTACGACTTGCCACGTGTCACTGTTTCGTCCTTTGTCTCTAAAATTGATAGAAAAGAAACTATAGTCCGTGTACTTGTGACCACTTTTTACGACACTCCAATCCAATGCCCAGAGAGAGAGTTATTGAAATTTTCCCACGATCACCTCTTTGAGATGAAATTCGGGAGCCTAAAAAAGCACTACCTTCCACAGATCATATCTCCAAAAATATTGCGAACCAAGCTCTAAATTTTTTTGAAGAGTTTCCTTAGGATTTCAGCTTCACACCATAAAAATTTCAGATTCTGAACCTTAGTAGAAAAAACATTATAGTGAAAATGCCACGATGACCTGTTTAGGAGCCTGAAAAAATACCTAACTTCCACAGATGATATCTCCGAAAATATTGCGAATCAAGCTTTCCGAAATTTTAGAAAATCTTCCTCAGATTTCAGCTTCGTACCCTAAAATTTCATATTCTGAACCTTCGTAGAAAAAAAATTTATAGCGAAAATGCCCCGATGACCTGTTTGGAGCAGCGAAACCCTAGAATCTCAAAGCTCTGATACCAAATGTTGTGAAACCAGCTCCAAAAAGAGAAGAAAAGAGATATCAACGCCTTAGAAATAAGCCACTTCGAGGGCGAAACCTCCAATACATTACATGAATGAACAATTCTTGGATGATTCAAATTACAAAACCTCCTTTCTATATATATGAGTCCATGGGGCCACAATGTAATTCTAGTGGGGTCACAATGTAATCCTAGCCGACCTAACAATAATAATTTAAGGGCACAATAATAACAATATGGGGGTTACAAGGGTACAATAATAACAATAATGGGGTTACACTAACATAATAAGGGACTACACTATTAATATAGGACTTAACATGTTCTAGGCAATGTTGTTGGGGAGGGTTTCACTTTCATATATTGGTAAGTTCTAAGTGAATGATGGTGGTTGGGGCTTGTTAGCTAGGGTTTCTTGGAACCATTATGTCATTGTCAAGAACGATTTAGCTAATGGAAAGAATAGAGTTTTAAATAGGATGGTGGCTCTTGGTAGGCCAACTAGAGGATCTTTCATTCACTTTAGATTCCTTCTTGCATCTCAAATGAGGTTTTTATCCTAGATTTGGTGATTTTTTTGGCTTTTTTATGACCATTATCAAGGGGTTCCTTTTGCATGATAGTCAAAGCCTCTAGCCTCATCTCTACACTCGCCACTAGAATCCAAGATTGATCATGAGTCCCGTATAGAATTTTTTGGCTCTCATATGGTGGAAGGTAGCCTGAGGACATGAAATTCCTCAGATAATAATGCATAGTCAAGGATTCCAAGTTACTAATTCAGTAGAATTTCTTGACCTAGTTAAAAAAATAAATAAAATAAAAATTAAATTTGGAAATATAGATCGATATTAATCTTGAATCTTTCAAATATCGACAGATTTGCATTCAGGTTTTTCTTGATCCCTCTTGGTGCTTATTACGTCTGGGTTGAAGATGGATATTTGCTATTATATATACAAAATGGTGCTCAAGGGATAATGATTTCTATATGTAAAATAAATGAAATCCTTTAATAACACCTAGAGTGAAAAAACATGTTTTGACAATTACTTAAATTCAATGAGCAACTACAGTGTGTTGGGAATTACATCCTCGATGTTTCAGAAAAACATTTCCAAGATTGTTTATAGGTTGGGTAACTCTAATGTAATGAGGGCAGATGTTGTCAGTAGACTTGACTCTATGGTCATGGATATCAGAGCTCAACCTCTGATGTGTTAATACATTTTTTAATTGGTGTGTCATTGCCACTAGCATTGTCAAAAATAAAAATTGATTGGGCTTAAAGAAATTTCCCACAAATGGCCATCCAACACCCCTTAAAAAATAACAATATTTACCAAATCCTTCAAAACGTATAGTATGTGAAAGTATAATGGCTCAAGGTTTGGGATAAACATAAAGCAACATTGGGTGGTGGATCACCATGGCCCTTGGGGGTTAGGCCCCAATCATCCACAAAAATTGTAGGGATAACAATAATTGGTTCCCATCCATGATTGGTAGGTCCGATAGGCTTATTGGCTTTTGGTACGGTGATACCAATTTTTTGAAAACCACAACCAAAATCAACTAGTTAAGGGTTCTACCAAACCAAAATATGAAAGTGGTCCATATAGACTAGTTTTTGAACCAATTTACTAAAAACAACATAAAATATTTAAAAAGTAATTAAAAAATACATATTCATAGACTCCAATGTAAATCCAAATATTTAGACACCAAATATGCAAAGTTTAGGTAGTTGCAATGCATGGAGTTTGTAGTGTGGTTGGGTTTTTTCTACCAAACTTCTTACCAACAACAACATAGTTAGAGGCATTATCAGTGATAACCTAAAAAACATTCTCCACACCCAACTTGACGAAAATCACATTCCATAGATGAAATAACAAGTTTGCATATTTCACCCAGTTAGATGCATTTATTGATCTCAAAAACAAGGATCCTTGTGTGAAAATAAAAAAGGAAATTAATCATGGTAAGAGACTTTTTATCATTCCATCCAATTGAGAAAAAATAGCATTTTTTTCCCCATGATTTTTTAGTCTCTATAAACTAGTAATTTATCGATTAAACAAATTTTTTTTTAATCTATAAACATGGCCTTTGAAGCTCTTACTAACAATAACTACAAAATTTAGAGTAGATTGATAATAAGCATAGTAGGAACTATTGCAGGGGATATCTTCATCATACCACAATTTGGCCATGTACTCATAAACATATTCCTTGTACTTATTCCGATGGTTTCAATGGTGGGCTGAGTGCAACAAGTAGTGGTGGAGGAAGGTGGAAGAAAACCAACAATACTCTCTCGTTTGTGGAATTGAAAGTGAAACTATGGGATGCTTTTCATGAATGGGAGAAACATGTCTAAAGTGTTCCCTAACAATTATAGAGCTAGAGTAGGAACCTTGAAAATTATGGCTACATTTCTATACAATCTCTCTCCTTTTCTCTATCTTAGCTTTCATCTCTTTATCGCTAACATTTTTCTGATTTATATTTCTCAATAAGGGTTTTCATTTCCTTTATAATTTGTAGATCCTCCATAGTAAACCTCATCATGGTTTAATTTTCCCTCGAATACTAACTAAGTGTTATTCCAGACTAAAAATCCTAGCATAGGGTGGTGGGTCATCCTAGTCCTTTGGGGTTAGGCCCCAACCATCCATGCCAAGTTTAAGATTAATAAATATAGGATTTCATCCATTATTAGTAGGTTCAAGAGTATTTTCGACATTTTGTATGTTGATACCCTATTTTTAAAACTAGAACCAGAATCAACCAGTTGAGGCTCTAACAAAACTAGAATAAAAAACTGGCTTGCATTGTCTTGTTTTCTTAAAACAATTTACCAAAATAATATAAAATGTGAAAATATTAATTAAACAAATATATATTCATGTACGTCTATGTCACATGGTTTGGGTTCAAATTTGAGTTCGTAAATGATTAAGTTTGATTTGAATCTAAATTTTATGATGAAGTTTGTATGAGGTTTGCCATTATGTTCACACATACATATTATAACACAGAAAACATAAAATGATAAGATCAATATCAATAAGAACATATGAGAAAGAATTTTTATCAATGAACATACATGAAAATTTAATTTAATCATCCATAGTTAGAGAGAATCCATGTTGAGCAGAGGAACGTTGGTTACATCCTTGTATGGCATGTAACCTCGATCCCATAACTTGGTGAGTCACTGTAGCCTTGACCCGTTTCCATGTATGTTTTTGTAAACTTGGCTGGCATTCGTATGCTAATGTCCATAGCTTTCTCCACCTCAACATCGCATAATTGTAACCTTTGATCCTTGTCAGCATAACCTAAGCACGTGTTCCTATATGTCCTTGCGTCCCTATAACCTCAACCTTGTAACCTTGTGCTTTGACACAAACCATGTCCTCATAGAGAAAATTTAACTTATTGCAAAGGAAAATAGGAGAGGTTTTAATTGGGATTGTAAATCAAATTTGAAAATTTTGAGGTTAATAACTAAAATTTTAGGATACAGGAAATAGATATAAAAAAGTATTAACATTAACTTTTTATATGAGATTTCTAACAAAATTCCAGACATTGAAAAATGCTTACCATATTTTTTATACCATATAAATAATATTGTTGTTGGGTTCAAAATGTTGGAGCTATAGTACCTGTTATGCATTGGTTGATGACATGAATGTCGATTGATAATTTGTTTTCTAATTTGTTTATGAGGGATAGAAATTTGATTTGATACTAATGAATCATGTACCCAGATAGAAATCGAGCAAGAGGAGCCCCATAGACCTGTTCCCATTCATCGCCAATTTCATAGAGCCCATTCTAAGGATTATATTATACACGGTATAGGTACCCATTAGATCAATTGCTTGTTAAAATGTTCAATTTTACGTTATATTCAATGTTGAATAGGTGATTTTTTTTTTCAAATGACATGTGTTTAATGTGAAAACATTATGCTCCATAGGTGCAAATGTAGGAGTTTTGGTTGGCCCTATTGTTGGTGAGGGGAAAAGGAGAACAATGTCTTAGCATGTGGCATCCATCCCACACTTGGATACTTCTACTCCAAGTAAAATATAAAGAAAATTTTATTGTTTGATGTTTAATGTGAAACTTATTTTGTGTCTCATGTACTTGTGTTATAAAACAATTTAATGTTTTGTATAGTGGGTGTTAGAAACGTTCATTCGTCAGAAGGGAAAAATCCTAGTATGAGCAAAGAGGAAGAGACAGTTTTTCCATGAGGTATTTTCAAATGACCAGACAAGTTTTTTAAATACAAATTTTCCTTATAAATTATTTAATTTTTAATATGTGAAATAATTTAACATGTTACAGGTGGTGGTGGTCACCCTCCTGGGGGGAGAGGTCATAGGGTTCATGAGTTTGCTCGAAATATGAGCTATGATACCCTTTACACCCATCCCAGTGATATTCCTGAGTAGATGCCTTGTGAAGATACCATCTCCTTACTTACTGTTGATGGGATGAGGGAGCATTCCATGAGATTGCGCAATGAATTGCAAAGTTGCACTTCCGCCCTGAAATAAATCGATAGGAGACTTGGTCAGGTTGGACCATCAACCCAAGTTTTTTTTGACATTATGCATAGGAGGATAGCATCAGTGATTGGTATCCACTCCTACAATGAAGTTAAAATTAGGGTCACTAAAGAAATGGCATTGCCACTATTTGACTTGTGGCCTGAAGACAAAAAACATCTGAAGATTGCAAGATTCAATGATCCCAATATTGCACCTTATATTTATGAGAAGTTCCTGTATGCATACAGGAAGTTCCAAAATAATGATGAGGTGCTGCAATATTTTGTTAGGATGTTGTTTGCTCAATTTCGGGAGCACATGGGCCCTAACTATACAGATACTGGGTCCAAATTCTATGGAGCTAGAAAAGGCCGTACATATGACTGACCTAATGCTATGTGATATGTTGGGTTTAGGCCTCCAACACCTCATTTATCACCTCAACCACCTAGGGTAGTTACACTTCCAAAGGAGTTAGCCCTTATCTCTAGTGATGCTTCACAAATGAGGGAGAAGATACAAGAACATATTGCAGCTTCTTTAGGAGGGGTGGAAGTCAGGCTAGGGACAAGCCAACCTTCATCTAGTGCAAGATTTTGTTCATTTTTTAGTATTCTAGATGACGTGTTAAGGGAGATGGAGCGAGATGAGGTTATGGAGTATGCATCCTCATGTAGAGACCTCTATGAGCGATCCATTACACAAAAATTGCACACTATGGGTGAGGTATGTACAAGCATGTTTTGATCTATTTTAAAACACATTTATAAGATGAGATAGAGTGCATGTAACATGTTTTTTGGGTGTATATACATTTAGTCTCCAAAAAATTACGGTAATATATTTATTTAACTTATTCAGTTTACAACATTCTTATAACAACATTTCCTTGCCCCTAATCCTCATTCTATCGATCATCGACATGATCATGTATAGGTGCCACATTCATTATTATCTATCTATATTTTGTACGTCAAATTGAAATTGAATTTATGTCACATAATTTTATATGGTATGAGTCTTAACATTATGGAATTTTCAGGTTAGCGCTACACATCAAGGGTTGCCTGAAGAGATTATTCATTCTCAGGTTCCAATCGTGACATAGGTATCGATACTTTTCGTTAAGCATATTTATAATGTTTATTATATTTGTTTTCATATAATTTTCTATTAACTTTGGTTTCTACTTTTCAGGCTACAGATAATATTCAGATGATGCAAACTAAGCCTCAAGGAGATCATGTAGGCTCTAGGTCAGAGAGTCTGCATTAAACCATGGTAACCTCTTACCATTTCTTCCTTGGTATCATTGCCACATTATAAACAGACTATCTAGTGAATTTATATACAATTTAGAGGTTCCTTTATGTATCTAGTGAATTCTAAAACTAATATTTAATTTTCAGTAAAAACTTTGAGCCATAGTCAATTCACTAGGTTACTGACAGTATAGGTGCTTCATTTGGCTTAGAGGAATATGAAAATTTGTTTCCTTGGCCATCTCAGACACTGTCACAATGTCAATATTTCATACTTCCTACTCAAGTCCCTGCAAAATAAGGAAGCCCATGCACAAAAAGAAAATATACCAAGATATTTCATCTCTCACCATGAACTTATCAAGTTACTCATGGTACAAGCTCTAAACAAAGCAAGAAAATCCCAGGAAGAAGTCATTGCAACTCCAATGGTTGCAACTTCACAAAATGAGCCCAATGTTGTGTGACTCCACCCATTACAATTACAAAGGAGGAAGAATATATTGTCATGAATCCCTTGGCTACAAAGTACCTACTAATTCATATTAAGGAAGAAGAGACAAATTATATTACACCATAGAAGTGTAGTGATATTGACGTTGAGATAATTAGTAGCAAACCAACCATCCAGAGAATGAGACGGCATCAAAATATGCCCCACTGTGTTCCAAGAAAGAAGAGGACATGATAAATTCCTACCACCACCCAAACCCCTGCTACTCCAAAAAAACAAGTAAGGGCAGAAGAAATCCTATAACACCAGGAAGACACTACCCCTACTGAAACATAAGAACTAGTACAGTTAGTGACCTAGGGTTGGAAGAATTTGGTTTGGTGGCCTTGCTACTCCATAATAACCAACAAGGAGTGCTCTACACTAGATATTGTTGCTTCAAAATTGTTTTCCTGTAATAATGTGGATGTGATCTCTTAGGGGAAAATCTGTAGCTATGATAGTGGACTGTATTTCCAAACTATTTATAGGCCTATCACTTAGAGCCTTAGGTGCAGAGCTGCTAGATGGGTTGCATTACTAGCACTTGTGGTGGCCTAATAATGGTTATGGAAGACTATGGAATCAATATTCCTTAAAAGACAGAATTGCAGATCACGCTTCCCTTGTGAAAATTTTTCATCTATCCAATATAGAACTTTAACAACAATCATTTGGACAATAGTATGTGCTCTCATGTGATGGAAAAATGGGAGTTTCAAGAAAATGTGGCAGTATGTGGTTTGACAGAGTTCACAACAATCCTCTTTAGGAAAGCTACACATATCTCGTGGCAGATCATGTCCACTGTTGCATCAAAATTCATGACATTTTCATTTACAAGTACGCAAGCTCTATTGTAGCCCAACAATGACAATATTACATACTGCAAATATTTTTGTTTATAGGTTTCCTAGTTTTGGATGATGACTAAGCATAGAGGAAAAGACCATTGTATCCATGAGGTGGCCGGATTAATTCACTAATTTCAACTGGAAGCCTTATTTTGGCACATGCTACAACATGATAGGATATGAATAAGCTCTACTGAGTAGTAGTTTAGAGTATAATTAGATATTTTTAGCAACACTCTTCAGTTCTTAGATTCATAGAATTTAATGTCTTGTGGTGTGCTTTGAAGGTTTATTGATAATGACAAAGCTGTGATCTTATTAAGGACTTAATCCTTCATGCCAATACTTAAACACTGTATGCTCAATCTGGGAAAAAGTTTTCTCAACAAGTTCTTAGTTTCATTGTCCATGGCATGAACAGTGGCAACCCATTATATTGCCATGCAACCCCCAAGAAGATTGATATTTAGTTCTCAGCTTTGTTCTCCATCCCATCTATTAAATTTGAAGGGCCAACTTGATAGAGATTTCACAGTGTTGCAAATTGGAATCCTTGTGCTCCATTGGTAGTTCATCAATATGTAATAATATCTCCCTGCGAGCTTCATTATGCTCTAGTAAGACATTTTTGGGGAGCTATTTCATGTTCTAGTATAGCTCAATTATACATAGATATTAGTTTTGGCGCCATAAAGTATGGCCTGAATCAGTCACGCACTCAACAATAGAGGCCAAGACCTCCTAATCAACTTGCTCATCATGTTGAACATGAAATTCAATATCAACATAGTTTATTTTCTGTTGTATAGGAGTAGGGGTTTGGGAATGATATCTCTGTTCTTCCTTATTAGCTTGAAGTGTTCCTTGAGCACTCCCTTCTACTTGAGAAGAGGACCCTCAACAGGATTTGGCTCTTTGTTGTGGCATTGGAGTTGTCGAGCAGGGGAGTAATCGAGTATGGGTATGCATAAAGGTGAAGACTTAAAATGGATATAGCCATGTCCAACAAGAAAGAGCTTCAATGGTGTAAACACTAGGTAAGGCTAAGCATAAATGAATTTAAAGTTGGAGAGGAGAAGGTGTAGGGTTGTGGGCACCACTGAAGGAGGTAGGAATAATACTATGGATCATAGAGGCTTCCCAAAGTGCAAGGGGGACCCAAGTATCTTACTGTGTAAGAAAAATACTGAGTTCACAACTTAATTTCCCTACTTTGACAATTGAAAATTTGATTTATTTACAATGGAATATAATAGTGGAATAAGGCAAACATGCATTAAGGAAATTTTGTAGATGCAATACTGATTGAGACCTTTGGTGCCACCACCTACAAACCCATACTTCTTCATGCACTTTTTCCTCGCAGATTGCATGCCTTAACCATAGGGAAAGTCTACCCCCAGAATGAGCATGTAAAATTAAGGAACCTGGGATGTTATGGACCTTGGGATTATATGTTGTCTATAATTTTCTCCACTTGCATTTTTTATTTCCTCATTTTACAATCAGTTGTTGTGATTTCTTTCCTTTAAAGCCTAAATGAGTTATTTTCAATCTCCATTGGTTTTATTCAAGAATCCAGTCTCAATGTCTATAATAGGTATACAAAATCCTAGAGTATTTGGAAACCTACAAGAAATACTATAAGCTTCCTTCTATCCCTATTATTCTTTGTGGGTAAGGTCCATGCTTTATTCCTTTTAACAATATTTGTTTTGGTTATAGTTTCTAAAGTAGTAGTACCATGCAGGGATTAGAATGGAAGCAAACGGGGGCATGTTTACAAATTCTCGTGGTCTCAAGGTTTTGCTTCTTCCTATGATACTACTCACGACTACACAGATAGTGATGTTGATGCTCATAAGGTTTTTACCATTTAGTTGTATGTTGGTCACTGGTTTCTAGGTTTTACAATCCTTTTCCTTTTGGTATTCATTGTTGAAAATGGAACAAAAATGAAATTAACTTTTGGTGAGCTGTAAATTTCTAATTAATGAGTTGTTGGTTTTCCAGTGGGTTAGCCATCGAAATCACCATGGTAATATCTGTGGAGTGTAATTTATTTGGCTTCTTAATCCCAAAAATCTGAGTAAGCAGTTGAAGGCTAGCTAGAATGAAGCTTTATTTGGATTTATAAAGGTTGTTAACAGCCCCTGATTGGTGGTTACAAAATTTAATTCTATGTGCATGACAAAACTGGTAGTTTTTATCGAAGAGTAGAAGTTAGCCTCTAATTGGTGGTTATAACTTATAATTTTATGTGCATGATCAAACTGGTAGTTATCAAAGAGTAGTTATTTACTTCGAAAAAATACAGATTGCATGCCATTGAGCACTTTTGTTTCTTGTTTAAGGCATCCGAATAAAAAAAATCTACCTTTTTAAATCAATCTGTACAATATTTATAGCATCTTAGTATTATCATTTATGATTGCAGTGTAAATTAAATGAAGCTGGTTTGAAAGATAGAGATGCATTATGCTTCTTCAAGTCTGATAAATGCCATGATGGTTGTGTAAAATTCCCTGGATTTAAAGGTTCTCTCCAACAGGTTAGTTAATATCAGGTTTTATTGCATTGTTTCTGTTCTAATTTTCTTCTTTCTATTTCATATCAGTTTATTAAAGATTTTTTAAAGTGTTTTATAATCCCATGGCTCCCCTACTGTTATTAATGGATGATTAAAGATGGTTATTAAAGATATTTCTCTTGGGAATGTAGTTTGTGGTCGGACTGGCTGATAAAGTCTCCCCTGATATTGAAGAAGGCATGCATGTCGGGTCCGTTATTAAAAAATCCCCCTTGCAAAACCATCCTTTTATGTTCACTTTGTCTTCTAGGGAGTTTGTTTCCTTTAGAGTTGAGTGTGATATTATGCATCAATTCCAAGTGTCGCTGACACGTGAGATATCACATTACTTATTAGTGAAGCATTACTATGTTTTCAACTCTAATGTTTTATGTGGTTTGCATTAATGTCATAAAAAAATTTAGAGATTGCTTCAGGTCACACCTTGTGGGTTTTGTCAGTAATTTAATGATTGATGGTCTTATTTCTTTATGTAGGGTTGATCGCAATAAGTATCAGATTCATATCCCTTTGCCTCCTAAGATTGATCCCAATGTGACAACGATGACTATTGAAGAAAAGCCAGATGTTACTTACAATGATGTTGGAGGTTGCAAAGAACAAATTGTAAAGATGCGATAGGTTTGTCAATTCTCTTATAAGTGATCGTCTATTCACATTTCATATTTCCTCATTTGGCCAATAGTATCAACAGAGTATTATTGCAATAAATGGTCAATATAAAAATTCATTTATCATAACAGTTATAGGGATAACATTGGGTAATCTCATCCCAGTAAATGTGTGTGGTCCCGGAGATAGGTTGAAATGACCCTGATCCAGATGAAACTGTTCCTGGCCTTGACATTTCTCAACATGGGAATAGGGATGCTATCCCGTATTTGGGAAAGGAGCCACCCTCTCATATGATTACCTCCTTCCCTGACAGACCTCCCAGGGAGTGTCAGAAGGGGGATAAGATGGACCTATTAAAGGGAACTATTCTCTGTAGACAAGTTGGTTGTGGTTGATCAAATAGGGCCACTTCAGTTTCAATGTAGCCTATTCCGGGATCCTCGGAGAATGGATGGTATAAATTAAAAGGAGAAAGGAAAAAAAAAGTAGTGGAATGGATTACACGATCCTTCGGTCCAGGAATGAGAAGCAAGCTACCCATCCTTGAAAACAATAAAATGGTCAAGTTGGATTCTCAATGTAACATATTTTATGGCTCAAGCCTATATTTTTACTATAGTTTACATTTTTCATTAGATTCAGCTAAGGCATCGAACATTGAAATATCAAACCTCCTTCAGAGTAGCTTAGTTTGGGGGTCAACTGTTAAACATTAGACCCAGGATTGGATTTTCCCAAGAAATATATGTGGCAATCTTTGATGCATATCATGTTTGTGTTAATTGATTTTTATTTACCCAAAAAAATGTTAAACAAATCATTTTTTGTTATGTTTGATTAATCATAATGGTTTTTTTGTAAAAATGGTCAAGCATATAAGTCTCTATCACATCTAATTGATTTGAATATTTTTTGTTTCTTCATCCAGGTAGCGAAGTGTACAAAGATCATTAATGCAAAAACCGATGATTCCAAGTATGTCATAAATGTTGAACAAATTGCCAAGGTATGCCTAATTCTCCAGGTTTTGTTGTGATCATATAGTAAAGTCATTATTCTCTTATAGGTGCAGCAAGAATCAAAACTGCTACTTTACTCTTACACTAAAACTATAGCTGCAGTGATTAGTATTTTTCTCGCAACAAAACTTATGAATTCAAAACCCAATGTTTCTCGAAAGCCACATTGACTTGCATGTAGTATTTACAAAGTTGTCTCTTGGGAATGCAGTTTGTGGTTGGACTAGGTGATAAAGTCTCCCCTACTGATATTGAAGAAGGCATGCGTGTCGGGTCAGTTATTAAAAAATCCCCCTTGCAAAACCATCCTTTTATGTTCACTTTGTCTTCTAGGGAGTTTGTTTCCTTTAGAGTTGAGTGTGATATTATCCATCAATTCTAAGTGTCGCTGACACGTGATATATCACATTACTTCTTAGTGAAGCATTACTGTGTTTTCAACTCTAATGTTTTATGTTGTTTATATTAATGTCATAAAAAAATTTAAAGATTGCTTTAGGTCACACGTTGTGGGTTTTTTCAGGAATGTAATGATTGATGGTCTTATTTCTTTATGTAGGGTTGATCGCAATAAGTATCAGATTCAGATCCCTTTACCTCCTAATATTGATCCCAGTGTGACAATGATGATTGTTGAAGAAAAGCCATATGTTACTTACAATGATGTTGGAGGTTTCAAAGAACAAATTGAATAGATGCGAGAGGCTTCAATTCTCTTATAATTCATCATCTATTCACATTTCATATTTCCTCATTTGGCCAATAGTATCAATAGAGTATTATGTCAAAAAATGGTCAATATAAAATGTCATTTATCATGACAGTTACAGGGATAACATTGGGTAATCTCATCTTAGACAAACTATTGATTCCTTCTTTTGGTTGCAGATATCTTGTGAATCAAGGATGCATTAATCCTCTATGTGATCTTATATTCTTTCTAGACCCAAGAATTGTAATTGTTTGTCTTGAAGGGCTAGAGAATATTTTGAAAGTTGGGGAAGCAGAGAAGGTTCTGGGCAACACTAAAGGTTTAAATCTCTATGCACATTATATTGATGATGCTGAAGGACTTGAGAACATTGAGAACCTGTAAAGTCATGACAATGATGAAATTTACGAGAAGGAAGTAAAGATTCTTGAAATTTATTGGCTGGAAGATGATGAAGGTGACCAAACAGTCAATTTTTACCTCTCGTAATTAACATTTTAAGCGACCTATGATATGCCGCCGATGGAGGGAACACTTCATTTTCCTACAGTCAGAGAGATTTACATAGTCAAGTATTCTTGCGTGCATTGTGTATACTCTATGTGCACATGCTATCAAATATCTTTTAGGTTCAACATGAGTACTTTATTTGACCTTCTAATCAAACTTGCAATTATTTACTATTTTTGTGGAAGCTCGAATGGAGTCTAGTTTCCCGAGTTGAAAGAAATTTCGAAATATGAGTCTTATGTTTGTCATCAAGAGAATAATTTCAAATGTTATTCTAGCACTAATGAAATTTAATTTTGTAATATTTCTCCACCAAGCTATATAGATTCCAATCAATGATCTAATATTTCATAAGAGGCAAGTGATCTGTTCTGGAAAATGTTGGTTTAAATGTTTTGTTGCTTATCAATATCCTTGGTTGTTGATAATTTGCTTTAAATTTAATTTTAACTTTTATTTAACCTTTCTCATTAGTAATATAGAAATGATGAATAAAACACTAGTAGCAAACAAGGTTCTCCAAAGATCATGTCCATCATTTACTGTGTCTTATTTTCATTTTCTTAATATCATTATCAGAGGAAGAATTCATGTTTTTCATGTATCAGATTTTAAAGCTGCCCTAAGGGTAGAATCCTGTGCTTCTCCAGGGATCTGAGGAATATTTATGCCAAATATATTTTGTTACGTCCCTTAATCAGGTGTGCATGCCATTTGATGCCCAAACTCTGTCATTATCTTAAAGACGAAGGGGTTAGGGTGGGTGCATTCCCAGAAAGGGTTTCTCATGTGCCAAACCTAGAATGTTGGGGTCTCATTATAAGGAATCTTTCTGATTTTCGTCAATTTTTGGATAATTTTCTAGTGCTTCCAAATACCTTTATTTGGACTGATTCTTGTTTGATTCTTTAATTCAATTTCAAGTTGCATGACAGGTAATTCTTGGTTTGATTATATGGTATTTGCAAATTCTTGTTCACAAATCTTGCTGCTAAACTTTTTGAAAGTTTAGGTCCATAGCATATGACTATATATTTCATTCTTCTTGAACATTAATTTATGTTTTGAAATAGTTATTAAATTTTACTAAGTATTTAGTAACAATTACATCATGTTGCAGAGTATTGGCCCTTTCTGCTATCAACATGTATTTATGTGTCCCTTGCTATAGCTTAGGACAATGGAAACATAAATTCAAACTTCTTAATTTTAGACAGTGTCATCAAAAAGCTTACCTTAGACTATGGTGGACTCCTTAAGATTGTGGTGAACTCCTTGCTCAAGTTGTGGTGGACTCCCTAGCTCAAATTGTGGAAGATTACAACGATTCCTGTTTAGTAACTACAACCGTATTGGACTGTGTATAGATTTTCGGCTCATTTCCTTGTTGGACAGTCTCAACACAGTGACACTACCTCTCATAATGGTGGAGACCTTGATTTTTGTAATTGACCTAAATGTGTATCATCATTCTTTGCTCAGACTTCCTTGCTGGACAGTCACAACACAATAATACTACCTCTTAGAATGGTGAATACCTTGGTTTCTGTAATTTCCTTGACTGTGCATCATCATTCTTGGGTCAGATTCCCTTGTTAGACAGTAACAACACAATAATACTACCTCTCGGAATGGTGAAGACCTTGGTTGCTGTAATTACCTTGAATGTGTATCATCACTCTTGGAACACAAAAAATATTGTTGAAGTGTTGGAGTTGTCCAACATCAAGACCATTGTTGGAGACTTATTTTGGACAAGTGAGGCATGGACAATGAACAATCAATGAAATTTTTGGAAGCACCTATTAAGAAGTCTATGGAGATATATCTTACTTGGGAAAGGGTTATTGAAGACACCCTTGAAGAATCCTTGAAGGGTTATCTTATGATTGATGCCTACAAATGAACCCCAAACATCAATTTTCGTAATGGTTGTTTAATCATATGAATGATAATGATCCTAGAGTCATTAATCATAATGATTGAATTCATTCTTATTCCTTTAGTGATTTTAAACCCTTTTCAAAGTGCATATGCCTCTATTTGTTATGATTCCAATTTTATGCTCCTAGCATTCCAATTTTATGCTCCATCAATAAAATATAAAAGAATAAAGCTAATCCTTCTTCCAATTTTAAAAATTAGGAGTATTTTGTTGAAGCTATCAATATATGCTCTATAAACTAGTTTGAGTAAATTTTCTCCTTAAATTTGAAATTTACCAAACCATTTCTCTTCATCTATATTGAAACATTGATGAGAGTTGAGTTGTTTTCCTTTGGAAATAATAATTTCATCTAAATTTTTTTGGATTTATTGCTACAAGGGGTGGGATATCTATCTCTTAATATAAAAGTGTGAAATCCATTACTAGCGAAACTTTCTAACATAAGAATTAATTCATAGCTAAACACACCTTTATGAATAGTTTTGACATTATTAATAGAAAGAAAGAAGGGTAAAACTTTTTGAGATTTACATGATGATTGATGATTATCTTGAAAATCCATTATTATGAGTAGTAGCATGCTTGGTGTTAGATCCATAGGTTACACTATTTTAAAATACAATATTGCATAGAAAAATTCATGACACTTGAAAAGGATCATAAACAAAATTATTTTTAATTGGTTGTTGTTTATATTTGCTAAAAACCCATTTACAAATGGTAATTATGAAGGAAAAAATTGTTAAGGTCACAATCAAGATTTGAGAAATCCATTGGAAGTGCAAGAACCTACACATAACTTAAAATTGTTATATGGAGGACCATGATCAACATAAAACAACCCACTAATGCAAATTTGGTTATATGGTGTGGTTATATCTCAATAAAAAAGAGTTTTAAGGATGACAATGACAAGTTGTACAACACATGGAAGAGAACACTTTCTAGTTTAATCCACCCATGCCCATGAGGTTGGATTATAATAATAATAGAGAAAAAAATGTAACGCCCCTAGTTTATGTGTTTTGTTTTAAACTAGACATTTGAACTTTAATCCTAAGGGGAGTGGACCCCAAAGGACAAGTGTGTTGTGAATGTAATTAAATATTCAAATTTGAGGAAATGAATAAAATGATTGTGTGCAGATTGACCAAAATGAGATTTATGAGATCACTTTCTAAATCCATGAGGATGGATAAGGAAAATACTTTCCCCACAATCTTTCAAAAATCCTTGAAAGAAACTATTTCTAATTTAGATTTTTGAGGAAAAATCTAAATTCCCCAATGATGAGGAAAATAGTTGGGAAGAGGTAAAAAGCTTGAAAAGCTGAGGAAAAGCATAAAACAGCTTTAAAGAATCCCTAAAATGGGAAGCCTAGGAAAACAGGAAGAAAAGCATCCTGATATTCTGGATGCAGAATTAGAAACATGCTTTGGGGAACAATAGCTTAAATAAGCTGCTCCTAAACAGATTAGAGGTTAGTCTGTTCTAGGAGATGATCTCATCTCGGGGGTGAGTTCTGGGAGACAAAAGGACTGTAAGGTTGGGAGGTTGGTCGACTGCATGAGTGGTATGTCTCTAAAATTATTGGTGTGTTTATTTCATATAGTATGAATTGGCTACATATAACAGTTGATTTGTAGATTTGATTTATTAATGCTACATTTAACAGAATTAATCATAAGGAATTCACCTTTATAATTCTGTATAGTTGTAGAACAGAAATCTGTAGAGTAGAATCCAACAGAAATTCTAAACCAAGGTTGGTTTAAATCTGAGGATACATATTCCTCTACAGATAATTGAACTTTGGACTTCTTCTGATCTATTAGTATAAATTGTGAACATGAGTACGATAAAGCAGTGTGAGAGTTACTGTACTAACTTTGAAAATTGCCATATACGAACTGTAATTTAAACTGTGCCTTAAATGAGCAGGAAAAGATTATTTCTACATATAAGAAGTTAATTCTACACCAGAAGGAAGCAAACATCAATTAGAAGGAGACTACTCCTTAATATTTATTCTATGTAATCATTCCTGCATTAGAGGATAGAACTAATAGATGGAAGAAAGTTCAGTAAATAAACAACATGCAGATTTCACAATAGCAGGGCATATTTAACTATATGTATTCTAGTCTATCATGTAAACCAAAGGCAAGGGGGTATAGTGGAATATTTTAAATAAAAATGTCTTCTAGACATAAATATAGAGACAGATATTCACACACCACCTGTAGATAATTTAGACAAATATCCTGTGCAAATTAATAAACAAAGGTGTAGAGCAGAGCTGGTAAATATTTTGTACTATTCCCAAAATTATTGAAGAGACTTAGATACTGTTACTATCAAAACTACAAACTAGTGTGGTATGAGAACCACATACAAAAGCCTTAGAAAAGAAGACCTTCCTACTACAAAATTGGTAGAGATAAATTAATTGCTTGAATACCAAAATAAAATGTGGAGTTATAAAAATACAGGCAACAGAATTTCAATATGGAGAAGAACAGTACAGTATTCACTAAAATATCACCATTTCATGAATATAGTTTAACCACGGTATGGCCTGAGAGCTTCCAGGCAATAAAATACACAGAATGTGGGGGATACAAAAATTGAAAATGCCATCAGCAAATATTAAGCTAGAGCCAAGTCAAAAAGAGTAAAGAGAGAACTCCGCTGGAACACATATTAATCCACTAAATCAAAATGGGTATTATGGAAAGCAGGAAACAACAGAGATATATATATATATACAAAAATCCAAATGATTACAAGGCCACTGTGACCTGAGGACAGTTCATAATACTCCAGGAGCTGATATAAATAGACATTCAGTGTCGGGATTTAACATGTATAATTGTCAAAATTTTACAACTTTATCAATACAATTTTTAATCTGTCGGAAACATTATAGAACAACGAGAGAAGAGCGGAATTCCTCTAACTAGTGTTCGGTGAATACCGACCTGCAAGTGGCAAGAGGAGTCAACATTAATGTTGAAGGAAGCCACGACTCTCAATGTTCAAGAGAGAGAGAGTAAGACGCAGGTCATAGTTACCTGTAAGAGACAAAACCCCAAAATAAATACGATGCAGAACGTGACGAGGAAGAATAATGTGAACGAAGACAAAATGATAATTAAGAAGGGAATAGCTACTTGGTGAGAAAGAAACTCAAATCCATCCATGACCTGTACATATAAATAGGAATTTTTCATAAATACAACTTGGAGGTTGGCGTTCAAAATTAAATAAGGAAGCTAGCACTCTAGTGAATGAATAGTATGAATGACACCCTACACAAGTCGGAAAACAAAAACGAACCAGAATGTCGAGAGGGCTAGAATCCCTCTAGCGCCATGCGATTGACCTCAGAGAAACCTTCGATAAGAATAAGGTAGAGGGTCAGCTCCAAAATCACAAGAGCATTCGTTCCAGTCTAGCTCTTGAGAATACGCGTAAGGAAATACCAATACTATGAATTTAACCCACGCACAATCGAATACCTTGAAATCGAAATAACCAATTCTCTGCAAAAAAATATAACAAATTGTGAGACGCAACACAATATTGAAAAATTGGTAGATGTAACTCAATATGGAACTAAACGATGGTAAATGATCCATCTAAATCCAATAATCTCAGTAAGGGCTTGAAGCATGGAGCATAATTCTGAACCAGAAAAGGAAAGGCCATGTTAAACGGCAAGAACAGAGCGTGAAATCTCATACCTGAAATTGTCAATTGTAGCTCAGAGATACGCCAAAGACTGGACTGAGTCCCGCTCTGTTCCTATGGCACCAAAATTCACTGTCACGCGACAAACGAAACGCGTAGGAAGGAAAAAAGAACCGACGAACAAATTAACATGGTGAATTTATATCAAGGCCTCCTAAATCGATTAACAAAACCCTAATGCACAGAATGAATCGGCGTCGTCCACCTGGCAAGATCCAAAGGGTGAAGCCACGGATCGAAGGGTTTAATGAGTAATGTACATCATACGTTCAATGTTTAATATGAAAAGCAATGCAATTAAATGTCGCAGCGTGCTGGCCGTGCCATAGAAATTGCCTTGGCAACCAGGTAGGCTGAAGGGAGGAGTCCAGAGCGACGTGGAGCTAACCCACGTGACCACGAATGGACAGAGAACCATTACAACCTCTACGATGAGACGAAAAACCATATATGGGCCTACGTGGAATATAGCTTCACATCTCAATTTACAACAATGATGAACCAATTTGCAAAATTGTATTACGTGGAAGCCAACACAAAAGATTTCAAATCTTGATATGAACAAGGACGAGAAATCAATAAATAGACATGAGTGTTGTGTACGCATAGATATAAACATGAGTAAATTAAATCCCACTAAGGTTTATATGTCATCAACGAGTGGAGACACGAGGTAATAAACATAGTAAATCGAAGTGATTCAATATAGGCCATTGACATATAAAAATGTGGGCAACATGTGAAAGAAAATCGATTTCCCATAGGTGTATCAAATATACGAATAGGTTGAATGTATACAAACAAAGGTGGGACATAAAATGGCTGGTGATATATAAACCCATTAGGGGTTATGTTAATTATGGTTATGTTTTGTTACAAATATATTTAAATTCCATTGGGGTTACAAATCTATTTCATTTCCATGTAGTTGAATATAGTTGATACATGGAAATAAATCGAAATTGGGGAAACAATTCTGATCTGATCAAATCTGCAAAGTAATAGTATAATACCTTGCTAGAATTTAACTTGAAAAGATGAATAGAATTTATTTTTTTTGGGAAGGAAATGGGAGGTGTGACAAATGGTATCAAAGCCCAAGTTGTAAAAACTGGGCTGGTGACATTGTGCTCACTGTGGCTGTGTGTTCACTGTATAAATTTATTTCTGTGGAAATTTTTTTTTTATATTTTTATTTTCACTGATCTGTGTTGTGTAGTGTACAGTGGTGCTGAAATGGCAGAAGGTGACGAAATTTATGTTGATCTGCGTGACGATGATAATGCACCAGATCCCAATGCGCCCATGATGGCTATGTTGCGGAGGTTGCAACAAGAATTGGCTGAGATAAAAAGCCAGAATGACAGATTGTCATTAGCCAGTGAGGAGCAGGAAAAGCTCATCAGAGAATTAACTTCGCGGAACAACCGAGAAGGCGAAGGTTTCATAAAAAGGAAGACTGATGAGTCTGATGGTGATGATGCTGTTAGGCATCAGTATAAGCAGAAAAAAGGAATTGCAGGGGGAATTCCGAAAGATTAAACCTCCCTCCTATGATGGGGAGAAGGAGGAAGATGTGGAAGCCTGGTTGTTGAACATGATTAAGTACTTCCAGGTCTATGAATATGAAAGCAATCTGAAGGCCAGATTAGTTGTTTACCAGCTACAAGGTAAGGCTACCTTGTGGTGGGAGGAGACAAAAATGGTGCATGCCATTGATGAAAAGACAGTTACCTGGGAAGATTTCCAAGTTAAGTTCAAAAACCGCTAAAGCAAAGGAAGTTCATGAACTTAAAAGTGTGGATGTGTAAGAACAAGAGTACGCATTTCTATACTTGAAATTGTCAATTGTAGATCGTAGATACGAAGACCTGACCAGGTCCCCGTCAGCTCCTGTGGCAATAAATTCACTGTCACGCGACAAACCAAACGCGTAGGAAGGAAAAAAGAACCGACGAACAAATTAACATGGTGAATTTATATCAAGGCCTCCTGAATCGATCAACGAAACCCTAACGCACAGAATGAATCGACGTCATCCACCTGGCAAGATCCAAAGGGTGAAGCCATGGATCGAAGGGTTTAATGAGCAATGTACATCATACGTTCAATGTTTAATATGACAAGCAATGCAATTGAATGTCGCGGCGTGTTGGCCGTGCTATAGAAATTTCCTTGGCAACCAGGTAGGCTGACGGGAGGAGTCCAGAGCGACGTGGAGCTAACTCACGTGACCACGAATGGACAGAGAACCATTACAACCTCTACGATGAGACGGAAAACCATATATGAGCCTACGTGGAATATAGCTTCACATCTCAATTTACAACAACGATGAACCAATTTGCAAAATTGTATTACGTGAAGGCCAACACAAAATACTTCAAATCTTGATATGAACAAGGACGAGAAATCAATAAATAGACATGAGTGCTGTGTACGCATAGATATAAACATGAGTAAATTAAATCCCACTAAGGGTTATATGTCATCAACGAGTGGAGACACGGGGTAATAAACATAGTAAATCGAAGTGATTAAGTATAGGCCCATTGACATATAACAATGTGGGCAACATGTGAAAGTGAATCGATTTCCCATAGGTGTATCAATTATACAAATAGGTTGAATGTATACAAACAAAGGTGGGACATAAAATGGTTGGTGATATATAAACCCATTAGGGGTTATGTTAATTATGGTTATGTTTTGTTACAAATCTATTTAAATTCCATTGGGGTTACAAATCTATTTCATTTCCATGTAGTTGAATATAGTTGATACATGGAAATAAATCGAAATTGGGGAAACAATTCTGATCTGATCAAATCTACAAAGTAATAGTATAATACCTTGCTACAATTTAACTTGAAAGGATGAATGAAAAAAAAAATTGGGAAGGAAAATGGGAAAAAATATTCAAACTATATTTGATACTTCCATGATGATTGATGAGGAAACCGTTATTACAAGTAATAACATACATTATTCATGTGTTAGATTTATATATTATACGATTTAGAAATACAATTATGAATAAGAAAATTCATGATACTTGAAAAGAGTCATAAAAATGTTTCCAAAAGAAATTAAAATAGCAACTTCCAAGTAAAGGGAAATGGCTTACAAAATAGGGTATAAGAATGTTTTCCATACCACATGTTGAAACTTTCAAAATATTGAGAAAAAAAAATATAGATTACAAGGGGATGTGTACAATATGTAAACGATTAAAGATGGAATTTTGGAGAAATAACTAAATATCGATTACAAGATCTTGAATGTTCCTTTGTAGGATCTATTCCATGTTGTGAACAATATTTTCCAAGCACATGTAAAATAGAAACATGTCAAATGAACATAGAAACAATTGACATTTGACATTTGTAGGATACTTTGTTGAAGCTATCAATATGAGAGCTATAAACTAGTTTGAATAAATTTTCTCCTTAAATTTGAAATTTACCAAACCATTTCTCTTCATCTATATTGAAACATTGATGAGAGTTGAGTTGTTTTCCTTTGGAAATAATAATTGAACATCTAAACACTTTTGGATTTATTGCTACAAGGGTTTGGATACCTATCTCTTAATATAAAAGTGTGAAATCCATTACTAGCGAAACTTTCTAACATAAGAATTAATTCATAGCTTTAAACACACCTTTATGAATAGTTTTGTATTCTTGAATGTTCCTTTGTAGGATCTATTCCATGTTGTGAACAATATTTTCCAAGCACATGGAAAATAGAAACATGTCAATAGAAAATAAAAGTAGGAGACCTCCATCATGAGAAGAGACAATAATGAAGAGATTAGCCACATCAAATATAAAATAATCTAAACTAATGAAGAGATGCAAATATGATGACATTTGATATCAAAACTAGAAACTAACGATACAATTATATATATATCTCTCTCTCTCTCTCTCTCTCTCTCTCTCTCTCTCTCTTTATATATATATATATATATATATATATATTCATTCATCACTATCATATCCATGCAAAAAAAGGGGCGAGTTAAGATCATCTAGGAGTAAACATCATGGACACATTGAATCACCATATCATGGAAACATTAAATCACCATAACTTAATTATCTAGCAAAGCACCCTTATCCAGTATATCATAATATATTGTTCGTACCAACACACATCTAACCATCCACATGTCCATTTATTTGAAAGCAATCCACAATATAGTCTTAAACTATATAAATTCCAATGCATTGTAGCAATTATATGTTCTAACCCTAGAATCAAAGTTCATTGTTCATCTTGAACAATGTGTTCCACTCATATGAAATGTGCTAGTGGAAAATTTTCCAGAATTGCATCATGATCATTTATCGATAACCTCCATTGTCGTTGTTTTTTTCTACTCTTCACTTGCTTCAACTGCAACCGAGTTCCTATGACCAAGTGACTATATTGGGTATAAATAACCTCTGGCTGGTAATCTTGAAAAATAATATGATCTTTACATTTCTTTACTTCTTCAAAGAAATGTCCCATTAACACCATTGAACCGATTGGGTATGTATAATTTGATGGATCATTATACTCTTGCAACAGCATGGATTTAGACATAGTGCATCGTAATAAATAATAATGCACTTTTTCTTGATTATTTTCTGGTGCAATGACAACGAAGACATCACCTTCTCTAACCATATCAGAAACACGATCATAATCATTGTCAATCACAACCACTTCATTTTCCATTTCCTTGTCAGTCACGTTTCCAAATGGGGGCAATGGTGTCAATTCTTCGTGTTTCCATGGTTTAACAAATTTCTTAATTTGGTTTTCACAGTCATCGATGGACTTTGTCTGATCAATACATGCAGAACAAAAGCAAGAGCACTTTTGTTTCTCAATGCAATGTATATTTGTCATGTTATTACTCCTAATTGAGT
Organism: Pinus albicaulis; assembly: GCA_034641835.2. NCBI lineage: Eukaryota > Viridiplantae > Streptophyta > Pinopsida > Pinales > Pinaceae > Pinus > Pinus albicaulis. The sequence goes on along the minus strand of CM076576.1, from coordinate 909,762,470 downwards.
GTAAAATTATTGTTTGAGGGATTCCAAGGCAATTAAATGGCAACGATCTATCAACATCACCCATTGCAATATTCCAAAAGTACCTGCTTGATAAAAACACATACACATGTATGAGTCAAATTTTGAACAATATTTACTATTTTTTTGATAACAAAATACACACATATATGTATACACATATATATATATCTAGAAATGTATAATATATTTTTAGTTAAATGTGTACGCCTACCTGTGCAAATTAGCCATCCTTGGGTTCGATATATGACTTAAATTGTCTTTGCACCAATTAACAACATCTAAAGAATTTGCAAGTTGGGAAGCTAAGTGATTCAATTGATGCCTCCTAAGTGCACGTTTTATGCATGCCCCAACACCATTGTGCTCTCCTTTTCCATGCCTTGTCTCAAAGAAATTCCATGTATGTCGAATGTTGGTTCTCTTATGAAGACGAGACAACCAAAAGAATGATCTTGCTGATTTAAATTGGCCAGCACAACCATCTAACCATACCCAATGTTCTTTAAAAGTGACCCTTCGTTTCAACAATTCATTATAAATAACATTAAAACAATGCTGAACAAAACATGTATCATGTGTTCGATGATCACTGATGTAGAAATGGTACTCCTTAATCACCTCACGATTATTTTCATCGCTATCAAAACCACCGATAGCAAGCTCTGCATGTCTATACAAAATATGCACAAATATAGATACTTGGTCTGAATGATAATACTCACTTTGTATCTCCTTTTGTGGACTAAACGTGTAATTCTCAGTGAAATCAACCACTGATAATATTGTTCCTTTTGGGAACACATCACGTGATTGCTTGAACTGTAAATCCTGCCATCGTGCTATATGACAATGCTTAATATATTTGTATATTTTCACCCTGAACTTCTCCATAAAATATGTCACTGGAATGTCGTCGTCAAGTAAAGTGATCTTTTTGATGTTGTGCTTGAATCTGCAATAGGAGTGTAAGTAACATTTTCATATCGCTTCCAATTCAGACTGAGATTTGACAGTCTGGGATCATTAGGATCAATGGGATACTTTGCATCGTAGAGTGCCAAATGAGAACATTCTGCACATTTTCTTCCACCAACACATTCTTTTTTATAAAATAATTCATTATTCTCTCGTGCACATAATATCTTTGATAAAAATTCACGAACACTTGAAGGAGGGGGGTCATTTGACCAATATTTTATGCCAAAATTTACAAATGTCTCATAAAATAATTGGAATTCTACATGGTATCGACAACAACATGTGTCTCGAACAGTGATAGGCCTAACATACCATGGTTTAATCTTCACAAATGTGCTAAGGGAAGTCTTCACATCAGTATTACTCTCCATAAAGTTCTGGAATAATTCTACTTGACTGACCTGTGTTATATGTTTGGAATGATATTCATAAACTCCCTTAGATATACGGCGTCACACATAATCCTTTTCATTTGGCGACACACGAGAATTCAAATCCCAAAACTCTTTTACCCTATCCCTCACACCATCAGGAAGTCTATCATGATATGGATGCCTGCAGATATTAGCCCAACATGCAAGTTCATCATTCTCATCTAATTGAATTCTAAATTTTGTATGCCTCCATAAACTTTTTTCTTGATGTTTTAAACAATTTTGAAGTTGTTGACATCAACTGACTTGATGAAGTTCGTTTCACGACTACACCTGTTAAAAGTGCTCTACGAGCATTATTTTCAACTTGAGATCACTTTTTGGCTAGTGTTGCAAGCGCCGACGTCACATTTTTTGATACCATTTCATTTGCTAAAACCTCTTTCTCACTTTTAATGCCCAATAATTCCACAACATTTTTGAGAGATTTGTGCTTTAAAAATCTACGTAACATCTAAGCTTGTGCTATGATAGAATTACCTTCAAAAATATGTTTCAATCCAAAATTTACTTTATCTCAAACTATCCTTTCAGCCATTGGTGGTCCCAATTCTTCAATTTTAGTTGGATCCATATTTTCTAGAAACTTGTAGTTGTATACAACGTTCTTGGAACTTCCAATTAATTGCAGTGAAATTCGAGGTGTGGTAGTATCTTCTTGTGGTTCTGATGTTGTCCCTCATAAAAAACAATATTAACTTCTAATTTGAAATTGACATATACATATTTTTAATTTTAAAACTATCTTGAACTACAATGTTTTAAAAAAAAATACAAATTTCAAATTGAAGAAACTATTGACTCACTAGTGAGATCGATATCAATATTCTCTTGGATATTTGTGTTTTCAATATTCTCATTGACAAGTTCCTCAAAATTTCTCATTTCCTCGTCATTATCATGCACCTCTACATCTCTTTCACAATGCTCTACCTCCACATTTATTTCATGGCTTAATCTTTCCCTTTCCTCTCGCCTTTTTTTTTGTAGTCTCTCATTTTTATCCACTGAATCAGTGCTTTTTCGATCGTGCCTTGATCGGAAATTCCTTTGGTTTTCCATGTTCATAAAATTGGAAATCCAATTCTATTTTCACCAAATACCCAAAAAAAACATAAAGAATTTAGAATAAGTACTTCATGCTTTCAATAAGAGAGAAAATTAAAAATAAATAATTAAATTCATAAAGACATTTTGAAAAAATACTTCATGCCTTCATAAAGACATTTTGCAAAAATACTTCATGCCTTCATAGATTCATTTTGAAAAAATACTTCATGTCTTCATAGAGACATTTTTCAAAAATACTTCATGCATCCATGCACCCAAAAAAACTTAAAAAAAAATTTGCACCGAGAAAAACTTTCAAAAAAAAATTCGCCAAAAAAAATTCGCACCCATAAAAACTTAAATTTTTTTTTTTCCAAATAGAATTTTGCACCTAGAAAATATTTGCACCTTGGCAGAAAAATAATTTGAACCCTTGCACCTTTGCAATTTTCGGACCCTCGCACCTTCGCAATTTTCGCTGGTTTACAATGTGTGGAATTAATCTTTCGAACAAGAGTATTTATATACAACTCTCACCAGAAAGATTCCGTCGGCTTTCAATTAAAATTTAATAAACTCTCTTCAGAGAGATAAAAAACTCTCGTCCGAGAGTTTAATAAACTCTCGGACGAGAGTTGACCATGGCTAAGCTAGTTAATTTTGTTATGATAACGCTTTCGAGCTAACTCCTCTTCCTTCGCATGAAATAACCAATTTTATTCCATAATCTCACCACGTGGATGCATTTTATGTTTTTATAGTTTGTGGGTTACTTTTTTAAAGGAAAATGGTTGATTTTAGGACGACCAAGAATCAAATGTGAGCAAATTTATTAATACTTTTAAATGTATGAAGGAAATATATTCCCCACTAAAGAAAACCATAGTAAAAATATTATTGATTCATGAGGCCATGTTTGAGTCTTAAAAAAGTGAGTTTCCTATCCAATAATTTCACTTATACAATTTAATTCCCTTATACAATTTAATTCTGATGAGGATAATTAGACATAATAGATGATATATGCAACGAGAATTTTTTTCTTCATATAATATTTTAGGGATTAAGAGTAATATATTCATACTACTCGAACACCTCATTGTTAAATATATTAGACCTAAACTATATGAAATTAGTTTTATATAAAATTACCTCTATGTTATACTAATTGGAAGGTTCGATCGTAAGTAATTTTTATGCGATTTCTATGTTGTGAGCGATCGTGGAGGTATGTAGAAAAAGTGTAATAAGGTTGAATGTGTGTGAACATATGGAAGTGGGGATGTGTACCAAAGGAGCAACATGCAGAAGGGACATCCACAATTTAGCACCTTCCACATACTAAATTTTTGGGTTGGATCTGATCCAAATATTAAGAATCAACTCCCATTTTATGGTACCTATTTGCAATAAGACCTCATAACATTTTATATATTGGAAAAAAATGATGCATATGGTGACTTTCATGCATATAACACAAAAATAATGTTGAAAGCAATAAATTTGGTTTCAATTTACATATAAACTAACAAAATTTATCTTGTGAGAAAAACCTCATTCCTCCACGGGAACCTGACATTGAACTGCAGCAAGACTGGATTGCCCTGCAATGCCTCTGTGTAGTGATTGTGTCACTCAGTGCAATATCTTCATCACAAATTTGGCTGCACTCTGCCTTTTCACTGGTCTCACTCCTGACTAGAAACTGAAGCCTTCCGGCCTCCAAAACATTTCTTTGGGATTTGACATTGGCTCTGTGCTATATCCTCAGGAGGAAAATGACTTCCCCCCTATCTCTGCGCACTGATTGCATAGGCACTACGTCATGGGCTTTACGCTACCGGCGTGGCTCTCCTTGTCTCTACTGCTATGTACTTTCCAGCTCAAGAATCTTTCCAACTGGAACTACTTCCCCTCTCTAAAAAATATCTCTCATTCAAATTTTCTTCCAGAGCACTACTCACTAAAGAAATCGATCTCTGATCTCTACCTTGTGTCTCCGAATTTATTTTCCAAATGACCCTTCAAGCTAATCTTATATTCTTCTCGTTGAGACTTCAAAAACCAATATTAATTCTATAATGAGTGGCTAAGATTAAATTTTGAATTGATTTGTTTCTTCTAGATCATTCTAAGTCATATTCTATTAATTCTATAACACCCCTAGTTTCTATGCTTTTTAAGTTAGACATTTGAACAAAAATCCAAAGGGGAGTGGACCCCAATGGATAATTATTGTGTGGATTTTATTTAAATATTTATTAATGAAAATAAATGGAATAATTATGTGTGCACTATGACCAGATGAGATTGGAGATCATACGCCTGATCCATGAGGATATGGATAAGGCTAAGACTTTCCCAAAACCTTTCAAAAAGCCTTGAAAGGAAAAATGCTAATTTAGATTGAAGAGGAAAAATATAAATTCCCCAATGAAGAGGAAAGTAGTTTGGAAGAGGTAAAAAGCCAGAAAAGTAGAAATCATCTTTAAAGTCCCTCATTAAGGGAATCCTAGGCAAACAGGAAGAAAAGCATCCTAAAATTCTGGATGTAGAATTTAGAAACAGGTTTGGGGGAAAGCATAGCTTAAGTAAGCTGCTCCAGAGCAGATTGAGGTTGGTCTGTTCTTGGGGAGGATCTTAGCTCGGGGGTGAATTCTGGAGATAGAAGAATTCTATGGTTGGGAGGATTGGTCATAGGAAAAAGTGGTATGCACACCTAAGCTATAGACAATAGATCTAGATGATATTATAAAGTTTCACTGGTTATGTGGATTGAAATAAATAGAAAGATGTTATGCTGCAGAATTTAAATTCCTTACATTTAACAGATTTTGTTAGAATAAATAATTCTCTAAAATCTGTATAGTTTTAGGAGGATATTCTAATGGGAGAATATCAAACAGAATCTCTAAACCTGATATTGGTCTAGATCTGGAGATATGTCTTACTCCCTAGACAAATAAATCTTATAACTTTAATCTTCCTCTGTAGTATAAAAATGTACAGAATGAAATAGATCTTATAAACCACAGAATATGAATTGAATTTAATAAGTGTGAAATTTTAAATTCTGCATAAATACTTCAAGAATGAAAATAGTATATTTTCAGAAAGATAAACTGAAACTAGTTACTGAAATTAGGAATAATATTTAAGTAAACAGAAACTTTATTCCGGAAAGAAATACCATTCTATCAAATTAGTATAAAAAAAAAATTCTGCTATAGATCTAATACTCTGTATTTCTGGTTATTTTAACTAGAGTATTATAAAATACAATTTCAGAAAAAATATATATATAATTCTAAATACGGAAATTGATGAGAATAGAATTGATTTCATGCAAAAGAAGAATCATTCAAATTATAAAACCATTTTCTATTTATAAAAATGTTAATTGAAATAAATTATATGAAATATGAAGAAGAAACTATTTCATGCAATTATCTCAAACTGTAGCATGTGAGAAATTTGGAATAGTACTACTCTCTAAAATCTTACAAAGGTAAAAATCTTTTGAAACAGTGGTATTCCAGAAATCTGATATGTCATTATTAAACTCCTAAGTATTAAACATAAATATTCTACAAATAACTCATTATCTGTCCTGGCTTTTACATTTATTAAATCTGAGAGAGTTCTCAACATATTACATTGAAAAATATGAAATTTCTAAATAGATAGAAATTATGTGGAAAATAATAAGAATTATTTGTTTATATAATGATCTGAAACTATAAACTAATCATAAATAGAGTTACATATATTAAATCTATAAAATATTTTCCATAAATTATGCAGAAGATAAAAAGACTGATATATATATATCTGTGTGTGTGTGTGTATATATCCTCCCTACCATAAACATATGGTTAAACTAAAATATTCATAAACATTTATTATAGTAAAATGAATTAAATCGACCCAATGTTCCTCTATTCATAGAAGAGATGGAAATAACATACTGTAACAAATTATGGATAAATCAGTGTTGATATATATATATATATATATATATATATATATATATATCAAGTCTGTTTGTATAAATAAAACAATATATATATCTGCAAAAACGTTTAAAAAGGAATGAAAAAATACAATCGAAAATATTGTTGAAAGAAATATGTATTTAACAGTCCGAACACAAAAACTCTCAAAAATTTACGAGAGTATCTTTATTGTCCAAATACATCTGAAACAAGCAATAGCATAGAATGCTAGAGTTTATAATAAAACCAGAACTAAATCAAACACAGTTTGGTCTTCAAGGTTGACAAGTATGGGAAATGTGGCTTGACCAACCTGTAGATGGAGCCACAAAAGTTCGTTAGTTTTGAATACGTTAATGAATGGGAGAAAAAAGTTATATGTAAGGTCGATGAAAGAGAGAGTACCTACAATCACCAAATGAGTAGGAAATAAATTAGTTTCAGAGAAAAATAAAAGTTAAAAATGTGGAAATAATACTGTCACAAAACCAAAAAGGGGGAAACGAGTTACCTATGGGTAAAACGTGGTTGGACCTCATCCCTGGTTCGAGTCGCAGAGACAGATGGAACCAAGTAGTGGTCATACTAACTGTAAAAGGAATGATTCCAAGATAACTTCGAAAGGTTTAAAAACCAAACTATTGGAAGAGATTAAAACGAAGGCATGTAATGTTGAAGACGAACTTTTTTAAAACCAACCAGAATCTAACTATGCACTACGAAAATTATTGACATTGAAACCATCATAAAATGAATAGACAAGCCTGAGAAGAAAATAAACAAGCACAACAGGAGATAAACCATTATAAATTATGGAGGTGCATTATCATACAGGCTAAATCGATTCACAAGGAAGTCTATCACTTTAAAAAGAACATTAGGGGAGAGCTTCTAAAGAAATTCCATAAGCAAATGATTTAAAAACCCAGCAATCATAATATACCCAATTTGGAAATATATTAAAAACAAATGGGTTAAGAAAATAAATTTAATTACCTGTAGCATAACAAAGGCATCACACCAGAGGAGCGGAGCACTATGTGCACTGTGGATTCGGCAACGTATCAATCTTTGTGAGAACAGAGATGGTTACACTTGACGAAAAAACCCTTGGAGAAGAATGGAATGGTGAATCTGCTATGTTTAATAGAGAGGGATGTCTTAAAACCCTAAGCACATCCAACGCTACACATGGAAAAAATCTGTCGGCTCTCTCTCGTAGATCGAGACTGGCCTAATTGATATTTCAAACCCTAATTACATTAAATTTTACTGTACTATTGCAGATGGTAGCATTTAAAACGAATCACAGTTATGTGACATAAATAAATAAACAACGATTTATTATGTGGCTCGAGGAACAGAGCTGTAGCTTGACATTAATGCATGCATATAAATATAGATCGTTGAGAAGTAAACAAGTAACGTATGTTAGTAGACATAATAACTATACCATTATTCAAAAGGAATTATCAATATTGATTATCAATGCTAAGGTAAGCGGCATACTTATGCGTATTTCATGATGTGAATGGAATCAAATCAAATATTACTCCATTAGTCATGGATAGGACTATGGGTTCATAGTAATGTAAACAAAAAATCAAATAAGAATTTTTTTGACAATTAAATGCGATGGGTATAAAAAGCCATCATAATATATGATGAATGAGGGTATCATTAACTGGCTTAAAGTTAAGTTCATTATAAATTTACTTAAGGTAAAGTTAGTATAAATTTGAGCAATGATAAATTTAGTGTTGTAATAGTTATACTATCGGACTAAGATGTATATAGAAGAGAAATGTATAACTTTTGTTAAGAAGAAAAATAACTTAAGAAGTAGAGTATGATTATGCCAAATGGAAGTAATCTATAACTAGAATAGAATATTATTAACTTAAGAATGAATTTAGATAATTCAAATAAATGAAATGGAGATAAAAGAGTAAGGTAATAATAGAAAGAAAAAAAATTAAGTGGAAAAAGAGGTATATTACAAATGGTATCAGAAATGTTATGTTGTGATGAAAATTATTTTATGATGATAAAAGTATACTGACGTTGTGTTGTTGTACAGTGATAAAATATTGGAAACAGAACCGTTGTAGAAATTATGTTTGCAGAGGATGAACTCTATGTTGATCTCGGTGGTGGAGATAACATGCCAGATCCCCTTGCTCCTCTGATGGCCATGTTGCACAGGATGCAACGGGATATGGCCCAGCTAAGAAGCCAAAATTATAGGCTATCTTTAGCCAGTGAAGAGAAGGAAAAACTGATAAGAGAACTGACTTCTCGGAACAACCAAGAAGGTGAAGGTTCCAGAAGGAGAAGGAAAGGCAGGGTCAATATCTTAGATGATTCTGAGGAATATGACACCACTAGACACCAGTATAAACATAAGAAATAATTACAGGGTGAATTCTGGAAAATAAAACCTTCCTCCTATGATGGAGAGAAGGAGGAAGATGTTGAGGCATGGCTGCTGAATATGATTAAGTATTTTCAGGTCTACGAGTATGAAAGCAATCTGAGGGCCAGATTAGCTATCTATCAGCTGCAAGATAAGGCTACCTTGTGGTGGGAGGAAACAAAAATGGTTCATGCCATTGATGAAAAAACAATGAGTTGGGAAGATTTCCAAGTCAAGTTTAAAAATCGATATTTGGACGAACGCTATTATGATGACAAATAAAAATTGTTTCACGAACTTAGACTGGGACAACTCACCATAGATGAGTTTGTCACCAAGTTCACAAATATATTAAGATATGTTCCTTACATTCGTGAAGAGAAGGAAAAGGTGCAAAGGTTTTTGAACTGTTTTCCTACGGTGTATTAGGAGAAAATAGAGTTCGATAATCCAAAAACTATGGAAGAAGTGGTGAGGAAAGCCAGATTATGCTACCAGTAGTTTAAAGGAAAGAGTGAACCAGGGAAGAGGTGGAAAAACAAGGGTGAATTCAAAGGAAGGAAACAGAAACCAGCTTACTTGAAGAACTTTGGTAGGAATCATCAACAAAAGAAATTTAACAAAAAAAATGAAAATCAAACTGCTCAATCCCAAGTTGATTCAAATAAAATATATGGAAGTAACAAGAAGGAAGGAATGGTTAAAATGCAAGAGCCTTTGAAGTGCTGGGGTTGTGGAGAACCTCATCTATTGAGGGACTGTCCACACTAAAATATTCAGATGGTTTTGAGAGATAGAGAAGCTACACCAATGAATGACATAGAAAGGAATACCCCCACTATCAGTGCAACTTTCGAGAACCGACAAGCGGAACATCAGTCTACTATGGTCAAAATGGAAGTTAAAATGTCTGATCAATCTGTTACTAGATTAATTGATCCAGGTGCTTCTTTGAGTTATATTAGTCCACAAGTTGTAGAAAAATGTAAACTCAGAATAGAAAAGTTTCAATATCCTTGGTTGGTACAATTAGCTACCGGAACTAAACGCAAGGTAACTCATAAACTACCTAAAAAAACTATTAAATTGAATGAATATCAGACAAAGGTAGATTTAAACATTTTTCCATTATGTTCCTATGATTTATTGATAGGAATGGACTGGCTAGAAAATAAAAATACCATGCTGAATTGTTGGGACAAAACTCTGCACTACATAGATGATGAAGGAAAACCATTCATACTAAAAGGGAAACCGAAACCTATTTCTGTAAGGTAGATCTCAGCCCTTCAGCTAAAAAGAACAGCTAGGAATGGATATCAAGTATATGCTGTACATGTTGAAGAATTAGGACATAAACCTGAAGAAAAATTTTTAGACACCTTACCAGTGATAAGAGAATTTAAGGAAGTTTTCCCGGATGAGATTCCTCATCTTCCCCCCAAGAGAGAGATCGATTTTTCAATCTATTTGGTGATAGCGGAAACACCAGTTTCTAGAGCTCCTTATTGGATGAGCTCCCTTGAACTCATGGAGTTAAAAATGAAATTAAAAAAAAATTTATGGATAAAGGTTACATCAAACCGAGTGTATCTCCTTGGGGAGCACTGGTGCTGTTCGTGAAAAAGAAGGATGGAACCTTTAGAATGTGAATTGACTATCGTCAAATGAATAAGTTGACAATAAAAAACAAGTATCCATTGCCCAGAATAGATGATCTTTTTGATCAGGTGAGAGGAGCTTCAGTATTCTCTAAGATCGACTTAAGGATTGGTTATCACCAACTAAGAATTAAGGAGGAGGATAATAGTAAAACAACCTTTCGAACTAGGTATGGTCACTACAAATTTTTAGTCCTACCTTTTGGTTTCACCAATGCCCCTGCCAATTTTATGTGCTTAATGAATAGTGTTCTGAATAAATATTTAGACAAATTTGTACTAGTATTTATAGATGATATTCTAATCTATTCAAAAAGTAGAACATAAAGAACACCTTAGAATTGTGTTGCAGACTCTTAAGGATAATCAGTTGTATGCCAAGTTTAGAAAATGTGAATTTTATAAGGATAAAATTCAATATTTTGGGCATATAATTTCTGAACAAGGATTTTCTGTTGAACCTGAGAAAATAAAGGCCATTAGAGAGTGGCCGGTGCTGACTGATGTCTCAGCAGCAAGATCATTTATGGGGATTACAGGATATTACCGACGGTTTGTAGAAAGATTTTTTGCAATAGCATATCCCATAACTTCACTACAGAGGAAAGGCATCAAATTTGAGTGGACTGAAAAATGCCAAAATAGCTTTGAACAACTGAAATTAAACTTACTACAACACCTATACTGAAGATTGCAGATCCTGATAAAGAGTTTGTCGTGTGTATGGATGCGTGTAGAGAGGGATTCGGAGGAGTTCTGTTGCAAGAGAATTTTTCTATTGCATATGAATCTAGAAAACTTAAGAAACATGAACATAATTACAGTGTATATGATCTTGAGTTAGCCGTTGTAATTCATGCCTTGAAGATGTGGCGACACTATCTTCTCGGAAAAAAATTTACAATGATGACAGATCATTTCAGTCTCAAGTATTTTTTCACTCAAACAGATTTGAATGCTCGACAAGCCAGATGGATGTATTTTCTAAGTTAATTTGATATAGACATAAAACATATCAAAGTGAAAGAAAACAAAATTGCTGATGCTCTAAGAAGAAATGCTTGCCAAAACATAAGTAACATTGGGTGTAGTGTCAGTTTTGACTTGGAAGGATTAGTAAAAATGGTAGCAGATCAAGATCCCAACTATGAGAAATTGCAAGTGAAAATTTTGAAAAAGGAAATGGCTGGATACACCCAAAATCAGAAAGGGTTGATCTGTTATAGAAACAGGTTGTATATCCTCAATGTAGACTCTTTGAAAAAATAAATCCTAGATGAATATCATAAAAATCCATATTCAGGACATCCTGGATATCAAAAAATGCTTACAGCCTTGAAAAAGAAATTATTTTGGCCAAGAATGAAAAAATATGTGGCCAATTACTTAGCCAGATGCATGGAATGTCAACTAGCCAAAGCTGAACATTAGCATCCAGCTGGCCTTCTAAATCCCTTACCAATTGCTGAATGGAAATGGGACACTGTTTCTATAGATTTTATAGTTGGGCTACCCAGAAAAAAGTACCAGCATGACTCAGTGATGGTAGTGGTGGATACTTAAACAAAGTTTGCGCATTTCATACCTGTGAAATCTACTTTTGGGATAGCCCAAGTAGCAAATGTGTTCATGAAGGAAATTGTAAGGCTACACGGGGTTCCTAAAGTTATTATTTCAAATAGAGACGCAAAGTTCACAGTAGCCTTCTGGAAGAGTCTGTTTGGAGGCATGGGCACTAAATTAAATTTTAGTACTACTTATCACCCTCAGACGGATGGTCAAACTGAGAGAAAAAATCAAATTTTGGAGGATATGCTCTGAATGTATGTGATGGATAGGCCAACTAAATGGGAAGACTATTTACATTTAGTCGAATTTTCCTATAATAACAGCTACCAATCTTCCATCAAAATGAGTCCATTTGAGGGACTCTATGGAAGAAAGTTCCATACTCCTTTGAGCTGGAGCCAGCCTGAAGATAAGCTAGTACTTGGGCCAGATGATGTACAAGAAATGGAAAGGATTGTCAAACAAATACAGAGAAACATCAAGATAGCCCAAGATCGACATAAAAGTTATGCCGACAAGAAGAGAGTGCACCGAGAGTACAAAGTCGGTGACCATGTGTATCTATGGGTTAAACCCAAAAAGAGCACTCTTTATGCTGGGAGTTGTGCAAAACTGGCTCCTAGATACTGTGGGCCTTTTGAGGTCTTAGAAAGGGTGGGACCGGTGGCTTATAGACTGGCCTTACCCCCCAAGGTTAAATTTCATGATGTGTTTCATGTTTCGTTATTAAAAATATATGTACATGATGCTTCTCATGTTGTTGATTGGAATGTGATACATGTGGAACCAAAAGGGGAGTTCCTTCCAGAGCCGCTTCAAATATTGGAGCAGGAAGAAATTGAATTGAGAAATATAACAGTAGCTAGAGTAAAAGTGCAGTGGAAACACTTTACTGATGAAGAGGCTACATGGGAAAGAGAAGCTGAGATGATGGAAAAATATCCATCTTTATTTTCCTAATGAACTATAGTAGATAGTTTGTTAACACCGAGGACCGGTTTCAGAGGGGGAATGTGTAACACCCCTAGCCTCTATGTTTTTTAAGTTAGACATTTGAACAAAAATCCAAAGGGGAGTGGACCCCAATGGATAATTATTGTGTGGATTTTATTTAAATATTTATTAATGAAAATAAATGGAATATTTATGTGTGCACTATGACCATATGAGATTGGAAATCATAAGCCTGATCCATGAGGATATGGATAAGGTAAGACTTTCCCAAAACCTTTCAAAAAACCTTGAAAGGAAAAATGCTAATTTAGATTGAAGAGGAAAAATCTAAATTCACCAATGAAGAGGAAAGTAGTTGGAAAGAGGTAAAAAAGCTAGAAAAATAGAAAGCAACTTTAAAGTCCCTCATTAAGGGAAGCTTAGGCAAACAGGAAGAAAATAATCCTGAAATTTTGGACGCAGAATTTAGAGGTAGGCTTGGGGGAAAGCATAGCTTATGTAAGATGCTCCAGAATAGATTGAGGTTGGTCTGTTCTTGGAGAGAATCTCAGCTCAGGGATGAATTCTGGAGATAGACGAATTCTATGGTTGGGAGGATTGGTCATAGGAAAAAGTGGTATGCACACCTAAGCTATAGAAAGTTGATCTAGATGATATTATAAAGTTTCACTGGTTATGTGGATTGAAAGAAATAGAAAAATTTTATGCTGCAGAATTTAAATTCCTTACATTTAACAGATTTTGTTAGAATAAATCATTCTCTAAAATCTATATAGTTGTAGGAAGATAGTCTAATGGGGGAATATCAACCAGAATCTCTAAACTTGATATTGGTCTAGATCTGGAGATATGTCTTACTCCCTAGACAAATAAATCTTATAGCTTTAATATGCCTCTGTAGTATAAAACTGTAAAGAATAAAATAGATCTTATAAACCAGAAAATATGAATTCAATTTAATAACTATGAAATTTTAAATTCTGCATAAATACTTCAAGAAAGAAAATAGTAGATTTTCAAAAAGATAAATTGAAACTGGCTACTGAAATCAGGAATAATATTTAAGTAAACAGAAACTTTATTCGAGAAAGAAATACCATTCTATCAAATTAGTATTAAAAAAATTTCTGCTAGAGATCTAATACTCTGTATTTATGGTTATATTAACTAGAGTATTATAAAATACAATTTCAGAATATATATATATATATATATATATATATATATATATATATATATATATATATATATATAATTCTGAATATAGAAATTGATGAGAATAGAATTGATTGCATGCAAAAGAAGAATCATTCAAATTATTAAACCATTTTATGTCTATAAAAATGTTAATTGAAAGATTTTATATGAAATATGAAGAAGAAACTATTTCATGCAATTATCTCAAATTGTAGCATGTGAGAAATTTGGAATAGTACTACTCTCTAAAATCTTACAAAGGTAAAAATATTTTGGAACAGTGGTATTCCAGAAATCTGATATGTCATTATTAAACTCCTAAGTTTTAAACATAAATATTCTACAGATAACTCATAACCTGTCCTGGCTTTTACATTTATTAAATCTGAGAGATTTCTCAACATATTACATTGAAAAATATGAAATTTCTGAATAGATAGCAATTATGTGGAAAATAATAAGAATTATTTGTTTATATAATGATCTGAAATTATAGAGTAATCATACATACAGTTACATATATTAACTCTATAAAAGAGTTTCCATAAATTATGCAGAAGATAAAAAGACTAATATATATATATATATATATATATATATATATATATATATATATATATATATATATATATATATATATATATATATATATATATATATATATATATATATATATATCCTACCTACCATAAACATATGGTTAAACTGAAATGTTCATAAACATTTATAACATTAAAATGAATTAAATCGACCCAATGTTCCTCTATTCATAGAAGAGATGGAAATAACATACTATAACAAATTATGGAAAAAACAGAGTGTTGATATATATATATATATATATATATATATATGCAGAAACGTTTAAAAAGGACTGAAAAACTAGAGTCGAAAAGATTCTTGAAATAAATATGTATTTAACAGTCCGAACACAAAAACTCTCGAAAATTTATGAGAGTATCTTTATAGTCCAAATACATTTGAAACAAGCAATAGCAGAGAATGCTAGAATTTATAATAAAACTAGAACTAAATCAAACACAGTTTGGTCTTCAAGGTCGACAAGTATGGGAAATGTGGCTTGACCAAACTGTAGATGGAGCCACAGAAGTTCGTTTAGTTTTGAATACGTTAATGAATGGGAGTAACAAGTTATATGTAAGGTCGATGAAAGAGAGAGTACCTGAAATCACTAAATGAGTAGGAAATAAATTAGTTTCAGAGAAAAATAAAAGTTAAAAATGTGGAAATAATACTGTCACAAAACCAAAAAGGGGGCAACGAGTTACCTATGGGTAAAATGTGGTTGGAACTCATCCCTGGTTCAAGTCGCAGAGATATATGGAACCAAGTAGTGGTCGTACAAACGGTAAAAGGAACAATTCCAAGTTAACTTCCAAAGGTTTAAAAACCAAACGATTGGAAGAGATTAAAATGAAGGCATGTAATGTTGAAGACAATTTTTTTTTAAACCAACCAAAATCTAACCATGCACCATGAAAATGATTGACATTGAAACCATTATTAAAAAAAATAGACAAGTTTGAGAAGAAAATAAACGAGCACAACAGAAGATAAACCATTATAAATTATGGAGGTGCGTTCTCATACAGGCTAAATTGATTCACAAGGAAGTCTATCACTTTAAAAAGAAAATTAAGGGTGAGCTTCTTAGGAAATTCCATAAGAAAACAATTTAAAAACCCAGCAATCATAATATACCTAATTTGAAAACGAATTAAAAACAAATGGGTTAAGAAAATAAATTGAATTACCTATAGCATAACAAAGGCATCGCACCAGAGGAGCGGAGCACTGTGCACACTGTGGATTTGGCAACGTATCAATCTTGGTGAGAACATAGATGGTTACGCTTGACAAAAAAACCCTCGGAGAAGAATGGAATGGTGAATATGTTGTTTTTAATAGAGAGGGACGTCTTAAAACCCTAAGCACATCCAACACTACACATGGAAAAAATCTGTCGGCTCTCTCTTGTAGATCGAGACTGGCCTAATAAATATTTCAAAACCCTAATTACATTAAACATTACTATACTATTTCAGATCGTAGCATTTAAAATGAATCACAGTTATGTGACATAAATAAATAAACAACGATTTATTATGTGGCTCGAGGAACAGAGCTGTGGCTTGACATTAATGCATGCGTACAAATATAGATCGATGAGAAGTAAACAAGTAACGTATGTCAGTAGACATAATAACTATACCATTATTCAAAAGGAATTATCAATATTGATTATCAACGCTAAGGTAAGCGGCATACTTATGCGTATTTCATGATGTGAATGGCATCAAATCAAACATTACTCCATTAGTCATGGATAGGACTGTGGGTTCATAGTAATGTAAACGAAAAATCAAATAAGAAGTGTTTTGACAATCAAATGTGATGGGTATAAAAAGCCATCATAATATATGATGAATGAGGGTATCATTAAGTGGCTTAAAGTTAAGTTCAATATAAATTTACTTAAGGTAAAGTTAGTATTAATTTGACTAATGATAAATGTAGTGTTGTAATAGTTATACTATTGGAATAAGATGTATATAGAGGAGCAATGTATAACTTTTGTTAAGAAGAAAAATAACTTAAGAAGTAGAGTATGATTATGCCAAATGGAAGTAATCTATAAATAGAATAGAATATTATTAACTTGAGAATGAATTTATATAATTCAAATAAATGAAATGGAGATAAAAGAGTAAGATAATAATATAAAAAAAAATTAAGTGGAAAAAGAGGTATATTACAAATGGTATCAGAGCCCTTGTTTAAAAACTGGGTAGTTTATGTGCTCACTCGGAAATGTTATGCTGTGATGAAAATTCTTTTATGATGTTAAAAGTATACTGACGTTGTGTTTTTGTACAGTGAGAAAATACTGGAAACAGAATCATTGCAGAAATTATGTCTGTAGAGGATGAACTCTATGTTGATCTGGGTGGTGGAGATAACACACTAGATCCCAATGCTCCTCTGATGGCCATGTTGCACAAGATGCAATGGGATATGGCCCAACTAAGAATCCAAAATGATAGGCTATCTTTAGCCAGTGAAGAGCAGGAAAAAGTTATAAGAGAACTGACTTCTTGGAACAGCCAAGAAGGTGAAGGTTTCGAAAGGAGAAGGAAAGGCAAGGTCAATCTCTCAGATGATTCTAAGGAATATGACACCACTAGACACCAATCTAAATGGAATAAAGAATTATAGGGTGAATTCCGGAAAATAAAACCTCCTTCCTATGATGGAGAGAAGGAGGAAGATGCTGAGGCATGACTGCTGAATATGATTAAATATTTTTAGGTCTACGAGTATGAAAACAATCTGAGGGCAAGATTAGCTATCTATTAGTTGCAAGGTAAGGCTACCTTGTGGTGGGAGGAAACAAAAATGGTGCATGCCATTGATGAAAAAATATTCACTTGGGAAGATTTCCAAGTCAAGTTTATAAACCGATATTTGAACGCACATTATTATGATGACAAAGAAAAAGAGTTTCAAGAACTCAGATTGGGAGAACTCACCATAGATGAGTTTGTCACCAAGTTCAAAAATCTATTAAGATACGTTCCTTATATTCGTGAAGAGAAAGCAAAGGTGCAAAGGTTTTTGAATTGTTTGCCTATGGTGTATAAGGAGAAAATAGAGTTCGATAATCCAAAATATATGGACGAAGTGGTGAGGAAATCCAGATTATGCTACCAGCAGTTTAAAGGAAAGAGTGAACTAGGGAAGAGCTGGACAAACAAGGGTGAATTCAAAGGAAGGAAACAGAAACCAGCTTACTTGAAGAACATTGGTAGGAATCATTAGCGAAAGAAATTTAACAAAAAAAATGAAAGTCAAACTGCTCAATCCCAAGTTGATTAAAAAAAAATAGATGGAAGTAACAAGAAGGAAGGAATAGTTAAATTGCGGGAGCCTTTGAAGTGCTGGGGTTGCGGAGAACCTCACCTGTTGAGGGACTGTCCACACCGAAATATTCAGATGGCTCTGAGAGATAGAGAAGCTACTGCAGTGAATGACTTAGCAAGGAATATCCCCACTATCAGTGCAGCCTTGGAGAACTGAAAAGTGGAACATCAGTCTACCATGCTCGAAATGGACGGTAAAATTTCTGATCAATCTGTTACTATATTAATTGATCTAGGTGCTTCTTTGAGTTATATTAGTCCACAAGTTGTAGCAAAATGTAAATTCAGAACAGAAAAGTTTCAACAGCCTTGGTTGGTACAGTTAGATACCAGAACTAAACGCAAGGTAACTCATAAGCTACCTAAAACAGCTATGAAATTGAATGAATATCAGACAGAAGTAGATTTAAACATTTTTCCATTAGGTTCCTATGATTTATTGATAGGAATGGACTAGTTAGAAAAGAAAAAGACCATGCTGAATTGTTGGGATAAAACTATGCACTGCATAGATGATGAAGGAAAGCCATTCATACTAAAAGGGAAACTAAAACTCATTTCTGTAAGGCATATCTCAGCCCTTCAGCTAAAAATAATAGCTAGGAAGGGATATCAGGTATATGTTGTACATGTTGAAGAATTAGGATAGAAACTTGAAGAAAACTTGTTAGACACCTTACCAGTGATAAGATAATCTAAGGAAGTTTTCTCAGATGATATTCCTCATCTTCCCCCCAAGAGAGAGATCGATTTTTCAATCGATTTGGTGCTAGGGGCAACACCAGTTTCTAGAGCTCCTTATTGGATGAGCCCCCCTGAACTCATGGAGTTAAAAATACAATTACAAGAATTGCTGGATAAAGGTTACATCAGACAGAGTGTATCTCCTTGGGGAGCACTGGTGCTGTTCATGAAAAAGAAGGATGGAACCTTCAGAATGTGCATTGACTATCGTCAACTGAATAAGTTGACAATCAAAAACAGGTATCCATTGCCCAGAATAGATGATATTTTTGATTAGGTGAGAAGAGATTTAGTATTCTCTAAGATTGACTTAAGGACTGGTTATTACCAACTCAGAATTGAGGAGGAGGATATTAGTAAAAATAGCCTTTCGAACCAGGTATGGTCACTATGAATTTGTAGTCCTACCTTTCAGTTTGACCAATGCCCCTGCTAATTTTATATGCTCAATGAATAGTGTTTTGAATAAATATTTAGACAAATTCATACTAGTATTTATAGACGATATTATAATCTATTCAAAAAGTGAGGCATAACATAAAGAACACCTTAGAATTGTGTTTCAGACTCTTAAGGATAATCAGTTGCATGCCAAGTTTAGCAAGTGTGAATTTTATAAGGATAAAATTCAATATTTGGGGCATGTAATTTCTGAACAAGGATTGGTTGTTGACCCTGAGAAAATAAAAGCCATTAGAGAGTGGCCAGTGCCGATTGATGTCTCAGCGGTAAGATCATTTATGGGGATTATAGGATATTACCGATGGTTTGCAGAAATATTTTCTGCAATAGCATATCCCCTAACTTCACTACAGAGGAAAAGCACCAAATTTGAGTGGACTGAAAAATGCCAAAATAGCTTTGAATAACTGAAATTAAAACTTACTACAACACCTATACTAAATATTGCAGATCTTGATAAAGAGTTTGTCATGTGTACGGATGCATGTAGAGAGGAATTGGGAGGAGTTCTGTTGCAAGAGAATTATGTTATTGCATATGAATCTAGAAAACTTAAGAAACATGAACAAAATTACAGTGTATATGATCTTGAGTTTTCCGTTGTAATTCATGCCTTGAAGATGTGGTGACACTATCTTCTCGAAAAAAAAATTACATTGATGACAGATCATATCAGTCTCAAGTATTTTTTCACTCAAATAGATTTGAATGCTTGACAAGCCAGATGGCTGTCTTTTCTGAGTGAATTTGATATAGACATAAAACATATGAAAGGGAAAGAAAACAAAATTACTGATGCTCTAAGAATAAATTTTTGCCAAAACATAAGTAACATTAGGAGTAGTGTCAGTTTTGACTTAGAAGGATTAGTAAAAACGGTAGCAGATCAAGATCCAAACTATGAGAAACTGCAAGTGCAAATGCTGAAAAAGGAAATGGCTGGATACACCCAAAATTAGAAAGGGCTAATCTGTTATAGAAACAGATTGTATATCCCCAATGTAGACTCTTTGAAAAAATAAATCCTAGATGAATATCATAAACAACCATATTCAGGACATCCTGGATATCAGAAAATGCTTACAGCCTTGAAAAAGAAATTATTTTGGCCAGGAATGAAAAAAGACGTGGACAATTACTTAGCCAGATGCATTGAATGTCAACTAGCCAAAGCTGAACATCAACATCCAACTGGCCTTTTAAATCCCTTACTAATTGCTGAATGGAAATGGGCCACTGTTTCTATAGAATTTATAATCGAGTTACCTAGAACAAAGTACCAGCATGACTCATTGATGGTAGTGGTAGATACTTTAACAAAGGCTACACATTTCATACCTGTGAAATCTACTTTTGGGACAGCCCAAGTAGAAAATGTGTTCATGAAGGAAATTTTAAGGCTACACGGGGTTCCTGAAGTGATTATTTCAGATAGAGATGCCAAGTTCACATCAACCTTCTAGAAGAGTCTGTTTGGAGGCATGGGCACTAAATTAAATTTTAGTACTACTTATCACCCTCAGACGGATGGTCAAACTGAGAGAACAAACCAAATTTTGGAGGATATGCTCCGAAAGTATGTGATGGATAGGCCAACTAAATGGGAATACTATTTACATTTAGTTGAATTTGCTTATAATAACAGCTACCAATATTCCATCAAAATGAGTCCATTTTAGGCACTCTATGAAAGAAAGTGCCATACTCCTTTAAGCTGGAGCCAGCTTGAAGATAAGATAGTACTTGGGCCACATGCTCTACAAGAAATGGAAAGGATTGTCAAACAAATACAGAGAAACATCAGGATAGCCCAAGATCGACAGAAAAGTTATGCTGACAAAAAGAGAGTGCACCGAGAGTACAAAGTGGGTGACCATGTGTATCTGCATATTAAACCCAAAAAGAACACTCTTTATGCTAGGAGTTGTGCAAAATTGGCTCCTAGATACTGTGGGCCTTTTGAGGTCTTAGAAAGGGTGGGACCGGTGGCTTATAGACTAGCCTTACCACCCCATGTTAAAGTTCATGATGTGTTTCATGTTTCTTTATTAAAAATATATGTACATGATGCTTCTCATGTTGTTAATTGGAATGTGATATAGGTGGAACCAGAAGGGGAGTTCCTTCCATATCTGCTTCAAATATTGGTGCGGGAAGAAATTGAATTGAGAAATAGAACAATAGCCAGATTAAAAGTGCAGTGGAAACACTGTACTGTTGAAGAGGCTACATGGGAAAGAGAAGTTGAGATGATGGAAAAATATTCATCTTTATTTTCATAATGAACTATAGTAGATAGTTTGTTAACACCGAGGACGGTGTTTGTTTTCAGAGGGGGAATGTGTAACACCCCTAGTTTCTATGCTTTTTAAGTTAGAAATTTGAACAAAAATCCAAAGGGGAGTGGACCCAAATGGATAATTATTGTGTGGATTTTATTTAAATATTTATTAATGAAAATAAATGGAATATTAATGTATGCACTATGACCAGATGGGATTGAAGATCATAAGCCTGATCCATTAGGATATGGATAAGGCTAAGACTTTCCCAAAACCTTTCAAAAAGCCTTGAAAGGAAGAATTTTAATTTAGATTGAAGAGGGAAAATCTAAATTCCCCAATGAAGAGGAAAGTAGTTGGGAAGAGGTAAAAATCTAGAAAATTAGAAAGCATCTTTAAAGTCCCTCATTAAGGGAAGCCTAGGCAAACAGGAAGAAAAGCATCCTGAAATTCTAGACGCATAATTTAGAAATAGGCTTGGGGGAAAGCATAGCTTAAGTAAGCGGCTCCATAACAGATTGAGGTTGGTCTGTTCTTGGAGATCATCTCAGCTCGGGGGTGAATTTTGGAGATAGAAGAATTCTATGGTTGGGAGGATTGATCATAGGAAAAAGTGGTATGCACACCTAAGCTATAGATAGTTGATCTGGATGATATTATAAAGTTTCAATGGTTATGTGGATTGAAAGAAATAGAAAAATGTTATGTTGCAGAATTTAAATTCCTTACATTTAACAGATTTTGTTAGAATAAATAATTCTCTAAAATCTGTATAGTTGTAGGAAGATAGTCTAATGGGAGAATATCAACCAAAATATCTAAACCTGATATTGGTCTAGATATGGAGATATGTCTTACTCCCTAGACAAATAAATCTTATAAATTTAATCTGCCTCTGTAGTATAAAACTGTAAAGAATAAAATAGATATTATAAACCAGAAAATATGAATTGAATTTAATAAGTATGAAATTTTAAATTCTGCATAAATATTTCAAGAAAGAAAATAGTAGATTTTCAGAAAGATAAACTAAAACTGGCTACTGAAATCAGGAATAATATTTAAGTAAACATAAACTTTATTCGGGAAAGAAATACCATTCTATCAAATTAGTATAAAAAAAATTTCTGCTATAGATCCAATACTCTGTATTTCTGGTTATGTTAACTAGAGTATTATAAAATACAATTTTAGAATATATATATATATATATATATATAATTCTGAATACAGAAATTGATGAGAATAGAATTGATTGCATGCAAAAGAAGAATCATTCAAATTATTAAACCATTTTATGTTTATAAAAATGTTGATTGAAATAAATTATATGGAATATGAAGAAGAAACTATTTCATGCAATTATCTCAAACTGTAGCATGTGAGAAATTTAGAATAGTACTACTCTCTAAAATCTTACAAAGGTAAAAATCTTTTGGAACAGTGGTATTCCAGGAATCTGATATGTCATTATTAAACTCCTAAGTTTTAAACATAAATATTCTATGGATAACTCCTTATCTATCTTGGCTTTTACATTTATTAAATCTGAGAGAGTCCTCAACATATTACATTGAAAAATATGTAATTTCCGAATAGATAGCAATTATGTGGAAAATAATAAGAATTATTTGTTTATATAATGATCTGAAATTATAGAGTAATCATAAATACAGTTACATATATTAACTCTATAAAAGAGTTTCCATAAATTATGCAGAAGATAAATATATATATATATATATATATATATATATATATATCCTACCTACCATAAACATATGGTTAAACTGAAATGTTCATAAACATTTATAACAGTAAAATGAATTAAATCGACCCAATGTTCCTTTATTCATAGAAGAGATGGAAATAACATACTGTAACAAATTATGGATAAAACAGAGTGTTGATTTATATATATATATATATATATATATATATATATCAAGTCTGTTTCTATAAATAATTTATATATATATATATATATATATATATATATATATATATATATATATATATATATATATATATATATATATATATATATAATCAAAAGGACCGAAACTACAAATAAAAGATTCAAGAGAAATACACAATAAATCTCAACACAAAAACTCTCAAAAATTTATGAGATTATCTTTATAGTCCAAATACATCTGAAACGAGCAAGAGCAGAGAATGCTAGAGTTTATAATAAAACCAGAACTAAATCAAACACAGTTTGGTCTTCAAGGTCGACAAGTATGGGAAACGTGGCTTGACCAACCTGTAGATGGAGCCACAGAAGTTCGTTTAGTTTTGAATACGTTAATGAATGGGAGCAACAAGTTATATGTAAGGTCAATGAAAGAGAGAGTACCTGCAATCACCAAATGAGTAGGAAATAAATTAGTTTCAGAGAAAAATAAAAGTTAAAAATGTGGAAATAATATTGTCACAAAACCAAAAAGGGGGCAACAAGTTACCTATGGGTAAAATGTGGTTGGACCTCATCACTGGTTCGAGTCGCAGAGACGGATGGAACCAAGTAGTGGTTGTACTAACAGTAAAAGGAACGATTCCAAGTTAACTTCCAAAGGTTCAAAAACCAAACGATTGGAAGAGATTAAAACAAAGGCATGTAATGTTGAAGACAAATTTTTTTAAAAGCAACCATAATCTAACTATGCACCACGAAAATTATGAAACCATTATAAAACGAATAGACATGTCTGAGAAGAAAATAAATGAGCACAACACGAGATAAACCATTATAAATTATGGAGGTGCATTCTCATACAGGCTAAATCGATTCACAAGGAAGTCTATCACTTTAAAAAGAAAATTAAGGGATAGCTTCTCAGGAAATTCCATAAGAAAATGATTTAAAAACCTAGTAATCATAATATACCCAATTTACAAACGGATTAAAAACAAATGGGTTAAGAAAATAAATTGAATCACACCAGAGGAGCGGAGCACTGTGCACACTGTGGATTTGGCAACGTATCAATCTTGTTGAGAATAGAGATGGTTACGTTTGACGGAAAAAACCTCGGAGAAGAATGGAATGGTGAATCTACTGTATTTAATAGAGAGGGACATCTTAAAACCCTAATCACATCCAATGCTACACATGGCAAAAATCTCTCGGCTCTCTCTCGTAGACCAAGACTAGCCTAATTGATATTTCAAAACCCTAATTACATTAAACGTTACTGTACTATTGAAGATGGTAGCATTTAAAAAGAATCATAGTTATGTGACATAAATAAATAAACAACAATTTATTATGTGGCTTGAGGAACAGAGCTGTAGCTTGACATTAATGCATGCGTACAAATCTAGATCGATGAAAAGTAAACAAGTAATGTATGTCAGTAGACATAATAACTATACCATTATTCAAAAGGAATTATCAATATTGATTATAAACGCTAAGGTACGCAACATACTTATGCGTATTTCATGATGTGAATGGAGTCAAATCAAACATTACTCCATTAGTCATGGATAGGACTGTGGGTTCATAGTAATGTAAACGAAAAATCAAATAAGAAGTGTTTTGACAATTAAATGCGATGGGTATAAAAAGCCATCATAATATATGATGAATGAGGGTATCATTAATTGGCTTAAAGTTAAGTTCAATATAAATTTACTTAAGGTAAAGTTAGTATTAATTTGACTAATGATAAATTTAGTGTTGTAATAGTTATACTATTGGAATAAGATGTATATAGAGGAGAAATGTATAACTTTTGTTAAGAAGAAAAATAACTTAAGAAGTAGAGAATGATTATGCCAAATGGAAGTAATCGATAAATAGAATAGAATATTATTAACTTGAGAATGAATTTAGATAATTCAAATAAATGAAATGGAGATAAAAGAGTATGGTAATAATAGATAAAAAAAAAAAGTTAAGTGGAAAAAGAGGTATATTACAAATTCACTTTAATTATTTTATTTATCTAAGTTTAGACTTAGGGTCCCTTTAAAAATAATTAATTATTTCTATAGAATAAAATTTGAGTAGAATTTCACCAATTGATTTATGGGTTATCTGGTATACATGTGTCTAAGCCTCTCCACAAAATTTGAGGCTTAGAACACATTTGATGCTAACCCAAGTCAACACTACCTCTTAGGGAGGAATGTGATCTAGAACAATATGCCTTGTTGCACTTTGTTCTTATCCTAAAGCATCTCCCTCTGTGATGTATATGTCTGAAACTTTGTCCATCAACTCTGTACAAATGCTGCATTTTTATTGTTGCTGACATTGCCACTATCAACACTACATATGTACTGCAACTCCCTCTAAACTCCGCATATGTGTTGTTGTTGACTCTTCTACTCCCAACTGCTACTGCATTTCATCACAATTATCTTTTGCAACTGAAAAAAAATAAAAAATTAGACAAGGATATTGCATCTTGGTGATAAATATCTTACTGATACTAGCCTTTACACTGCCTCTCTAAAGCTGATGCGATGTTGTAGCTCTACATTGCTACTGCTCTACATTATGTCCCTATGCACTACTACAATACTTCTCTGCGCTGCTTAAACTCTAGCACTACTAACTAATGTGTTGTTACTTCAGTACTCATCTGCACCAATTAGCACTAGTTCATCCTTATACTTCTGATTTCGGCTCCTGTAGCAAGGTGATGATCCAAGAGGTGGACTCATTAATGATCACGCCGAATCTTGTAGATATCTAGGTTACAACTCCAAATCATCCCACCTACGTCTTGGAGGTATATGAGAAACCATACCAAAAGTGTCCTCCTCTATATTTGCTGCTATGACCCGAGGATTATGCTTCTCGTCCTTGTCCTTCTTTCTGAGAGGACACTTTGTAGCATAATTTCCCATCTCGCCACACTAGAAGAATTTTATATTTGAAATATCCTTCTTCCTCCTACGCTTATTTTGTTTTCCCTTTGATGTAATGGTTTCATTCCCCTCCTCCTTCTTGACCTTCAAATAACTCTTATTACTGCTCTCAAGTTGATAGTTAAGTAACTATCTCCTCATCTCTTCTTGCTGAAGAGCTTCCCACATCGCTTCCGAGCCTGAAAAAATCTCTCTGCCCAGTATGCTTTGGAAAAATACTTGATAGTCTTTATACACATAATTTGAGGCAAGTCTGAAAAACTTTGTGGCCTGAGGAGCCAACCCCACAACTACCAACTAATCTTGGTTTTCCTGAAGTATAGGCAGGAATGGATCAATGTGCTCTCCTTTTTGCATCTTCTGCTACTTGGAATACCCCTAATATAGAATTTCCAATTCATCCTACATCTCCTTAGCTTTCTCTTTTCTAGAGATGTGTGAAAAATATGGTCCTTCAATCCGTCGAGGATCAACTGCTTGGCCTTTTCCATATTCTTCTTGAAGGCCCTTAATGGTGTTGCATAAACTGGTTTAGCCTTAGCACTTTCTATTAAGTGCTTGAGGTCATGCTCATATAGAAGGAAGGAGATCCTTTCCTTCCATATTACATATTTGAAGGCACCCTCAAACCAATCTTGGTCACACAACCCACTAGCTGCCATCTCACCCAAATGATATCGATATGCTGCCTCTCACCCTCTATATAGCTAGCTTTATGCACTCCTAAAGGAGCAAAGCCACAAAATCTACTTATATCAGAGATAGGAATCGAAGTTTCCCATGCAAGAAAAACCCACTCGAGGTCGAAATCCCCAAACTATGTTTCACCTATGCTTCCCGACACTTTGCATTAGCAATCATCAAGTATACGCAAGAAATACATCCCTCTAATCATAAGATTTGTGTAGACTGCTACAGTTTACCTTCTCGCTCGTAAAAACAACAATCCGGAACAATCCTACCTCTCTATGGGCTCACTTAGAGAGAGAGATTTTCCTCGCTATAGAATAGCCCTCCTCGTGCTTCTGACTTTGTAATAAAATCAAAGATCAATCTATTTATTACACAAATCTTTGATCCCAACTTCAAAATTGTTAAATATGATAGGGGCGGAAACGTGAAGTCAAGCTACACTTTTGTGAGAATCGGGGGCAAAAAAAAATTTTTCTAAAGAATAGTCTCATCAACATTTTATAAAGTCTCTATTAACTTTTAAATAGTTCTACTAACCAAGCTTTTAGTATGTTCGTACGAACTTTTGAGTCCGCTTTCTATATTGACGAAGTACATGACGGGCCCAAAGAACGGAATTGTGTCGCAGGTTTGAAAACTGCAATGGTAGTTTGCAATAACTGCGCTGAAAGTCTGCACGAACTCAGCTATAAGTTCGGGCGGAACTAGTGAGTTCCGCCGAACTCGTAGTCTCGCCGAACTACTTTTTTTATAAATAAATCAGCCTCGCGAAGAGTAACAAGCTATCGTTTCACTTGTTTTCGCGAATTTCTCGCTTTTTGGACGCTGAGTGTCTCCGCCGCATCCGGCTCGCCGCACTGTCGAGGTTCTCGCCGCATCCCGTCCGCCGCATCCGGTCGAGGTTCTCCGCCGCATCCGTGCTCGCCGCATCTCGGTCGAGGGCTATTTCTTTTCTGAGGTTGGTTGGACTTACCGGCTTTTCTTACCGTTTGGTTGGTAGTTCCGTAGAATTTCGAATGCATTTTGCCGAATGTAAGTTTTATTTGTCTCGCTGGCACATGGTCATGTGGAAGCTTTTTATTAGTTCCTCGCTCAAGGTCGCTAATTCTAGGGACAAACGTGACTTTATGAAACATAGCATTCTTTGTATTCTTCATTCCTTTTGCTTGCTTTGATGTATTGATGACAAGTGCATGTATATTACAAGCCACTGGTGGATTTTGTGTGATTGTGTTCATAATGATTTGTATGATTATTCTTGTAATAAGCATATGCATGCCTCTTTTTTTCTTTTTGTATGGACTCGCCAAATAATTTGCCTGCGTGTTTAGATGCATTAGAGTAATGAAAAACACGGAGTTTAAAGGTAAAATGTAAAACAAGTCATCAGCTACAACCAGCTTTCAACACAAGTTACACCCACTACAAACATGTGACGTGATGACATGAAGCAACCATACACAAGCACAAAACATATTTCCCCGTTGTTTATATTAGCCTAATGAAAACCGAAGTTTAAAGGTAAACAAAACAAGCTAACGGTTTGATAAACACAAATAAACATCATAAATAATGCCTAATAGCCTAATAGTATTAGTTAATGCCCATGCAAGATACAATAATGTTTAATCCTAAAATTAAGGAATATACATATTGACACAACTTCCATTGAGTAACAAGTGCAACAGATACGTGTTAAGTGATTACAGATCTTCCGAATATTTGTCCATTCTTTCAGGCAGCCTCTCATTCTCCGTAGTCTAAGTCATGCTTCATGAAAATCAGAGAATGCAGTATGTCCCATCCGAAGATTACATAAGCCTAGATGTTACCAACCTCCATTACCAGACAGAATCGGAATATAGCAATACATAATCCTAGTTCGAAAGTTAATTATCATAATCGTGTTCACTTGGAACAAATAATCATCGCCACAAATTTAGTGCCCTAACTACACTATGCATAGCAAAACGGAAGTACAACACCATTGGCATGACATAACATTGCAGTAAATAAATTTATTTTTTTCGTTGTGGATGGTATAGGTGACATCATTGGTTCCCACATTACCTTGTTTTACAAGAAAATTCTTTGGTTGATGTAATGCTACCCTTCTCCCATTCTCATTATTCTGCTTCAGTGTTAAGACCTTTAAGCTATATTCAAGCTATCATATTGGTTGCATATCCCACATTATTTCTATAGATAACATCATCGAATGGCAGGAGGAGATATGCATTCCAATTATTGATCTTTGAATCCCCTCAAGATATTGAGAAAGTGTGTACTTGTTTCACTTCTAATGAATGAATAGTGAATCTCTGTCTTTCTCCAACTAAATTGATCATGGTTTTTGGGAGGATTCTATGTTCTAATAACTCTCTTTGCTTCAATATCTTGCTTTGAATATTTTGACTATTAATATTTGATTGTCTTGAAAGTCACGAGTATTTCCCTCTTCCATACTCTGTGTCCATAAAATTATGGGACTAGTGTAAAAATCACATTGAAAGGAGTCATTTTTTTTCTTATTGAAGAAATTATTTTATTTTTTTTAGCACAAAAGTTTCATATCTATAAGTTTTCTTTCATATTCATGAATAAATTAACATATTTTTTAATTTTTAAGCACATATTTGAGATATCTAATTGCATATTTGAGTTATGACATCCCTATAAGATCAATTGCAAGGGGTTTCCATTCATTAAGTCCAACAATGGTGCCTCCTCTTTAGGAAGGGGTGGCCCAAACATATAAGATTAGCTATGTGCCATATGTCCTACATTGGTTTAATTGTCATCTATTTTAGGTGCTAGTATGTGCACCATTTTGTAATCCCCGCGAGTCATGACAAGGGATTTTCACTCTTTTTGTGAGTTTCTTAACACTTTTCCATATTAAAGAGTATCTCGTAATCCTCTCAATAGTTTGGGTGTATGCCACCCTATTGTATGGATAAGTAATGACAAGACAAAAACTTCAGAGGAAACCTTAGTGTGCAACCCACTGTCTAAAATTAGACCTATCATCCAACAATACAACACCATTGCATGACATAACATTGCAGTAAATAAATTGATTGTTTTCACCGTGGATGGCATAGGTTAGGTCATTCATTCCCACACTACCTTGTTTTACCATCGAATTATTTGTTTTATGTAATACTTCCCTTCTCCCATTATCATTATTATGATTGAGTGTTAAGAAATTTAAGCTATACTCAAGCTATCATATTGGTTGCATCTCGCACATTAATTCTATAGATATCAATATTGAATGGCACCAGGAGATATGAATTCCAGTTCTTGATCTTTGAAGCCCTTGAGAAAGTGTGTACCTGTTGCACATCTAATTATTGAATAAAGAATTACCATATTTTCCAACTAAATTGATCATAGTGGCTATGAGGATTCTATATTCTAATAGCTCTCTTTGCTTCAATATCTTTTTTTGAATGCTTTGACTAATAATATTTGATTGTCTTGAAAGTCACCAGTATTTCCAACTTCCATACTCTGTGGCCATAAAATTATGGAACCTGTGTAAAAATCACATTAAAAGGAGTCATTTGTTTTCTTCTTCAAGAAATTGTTTTATGTTTTTTAGCACAAACGTTGCAGAAGTGAAAATTTTATTTCATATTCATGAAGAAATTAATATATTTTTTAATTTTTAAGCACATATTTGAGATATCTAATTGAATATTTGAATTATGGCATCCTTGCAAGATAGATTGAAAGGGGTGTCCCTTTATTAATTCCAACAATCGTGCCTCCTCTCTAGGAAGGGGTGGCCTAGACATATAAGATTAGCTATGTGCCTTGTTTCCTACATTGGTTTAATTGTCATGTATTTTAGCTGCTAGTAGATGCATCATTTTGTAATCCCCGCGAGTCATGACAAGGGATTTTCCCTCTTGTTGTGATTTTCTTAGCATTTTTCCATATTAAACAGTATCTGGTAATCCTCTCAACAACTTGGATGTATGCCACTGTATTGTATGGATAAGTAATGACATTACATAAACTTTGTAGGAAACCTTTGTGTGCAACCGACTGTCTAAAATTGGACCTATCATCCAACAATACAACACCATTGCATGACATAATATTGCAATAGATAAATTATACATTTTAGAGATATGTCTGTCTACCTTAGTTTCAGTTCTGAATTATTTGTCTATAGTTAGAACAGAATGTGTAACCGTACAATACAACATATCTATGGCTATAAAGTATCTACTTATTCCATATCTTAATATTAATTTCTATTTCAGAATTTGTTTCTCTATGAGCTATACAATTTGATAGTTTCCCACCACACCAACACAACTATTGGAGATTCAAACGACCTCACCACTTAGAAAATCATAAGAAATTATTTCACCCCCTTGTACTTGAACAATACATAGAAAGAATAACATAATTAATACAAGAGATAAAAATATGAATTAGAGAAAGGCATGGATCACATATTAAAGGAAATGTAAGCCAACCTAGGAAGAAACCAACTCTTCGCTCCCACTTCAAATAATTTCTAAGAGTAAACAATGAAAACAACAAATTGATCTATGTACCAGATGTACAACATTAAACCATACCTATATAAAGAGTGTACAATGAAATTAATGTTGGTTTACTTCAACAGTTGGAAAATATCTTGTTTCTATCCCAGTTGTGGAAGTTATGCAAATATGAAATAAAGATATGAGGTTAAGAAGTTCTTAAAATTTGATGAAAACACATCATGAGGCTCTCGCTCAAGAGTGGACCTTCGCAAAATCTTGTGACGTCTTGTCACAAACAAAACCATAAAATTGAAAACACATCATTTTCTCCTTCAAAGAAAAAAAAATTCACATCATGTGAATATGTCCATGTACTCTTACATATTGGTGTACAAAACCATCAACCAAACAAGTTGACAAAACATGCCTAAATTCAAACAACTGACTCTTAAGTCAAATAATAGAGCTCATGTACAAATTTCCATATTTGTTGCATTTATGTGTGTTTAACATAACTCTACTTTCAACATCTTGCTTCATGCAACATGCACCATACTTTGAATTTGTAAAGACCCAGGAATTCTCCACCCCCCATTAAAATGACCCTACAAGTTGATTCTTTTAGTTTTTTCACTCTATAAGCATCGACGTACGATTATGCATGATGGAGAATCTCTAGCGCTTTCCCTTGTTAATATATTTAACAAGGGAAAGCGCTAGATATTCTCCATCATGCATAATTGTACGTTGGATTTGGTGATAATTGTCTCCATATTTTGGCTTTCTGACCCGCAAAACATAATTATTTTAGAAGGGAGGGAAGGAGGGATGATCACATTGACTTGCTTGATGACCTGTCTATGAAGATTAACTACCTCAAGAATTATTTTTTTTGCGTAGGGAAAGAGACACATTCCCATGTCTAGTTCTTTGATATTGTTAATGCCTCTAGTGTTTACTTCTACAAGTTCTATAGGCAGAGTCTGTAAAGGGCCAGGTAGCCTCTGGATCTCATCTTTTATGAAAGGTGACATATCTAGTAAATGCCCCTGCAGTCAATCTCTGGAATGGATCTAAATAGAAGTTCTTCATTTTTTAATATTCGTAAAACACGACGACTTTAAGGTAAACTATGTACATGTTCCATTCATCATGAACACAAACCTCACAAGCCTCCTTGGCTTTGGAGCATTTTCCATGTTTTCCATAACCAAGACCCAAATAATTAGCCCCTTCTTGAAGAACATTTGGCTCAACTATGCCTTGTACATGCTTGCCTTTAAAACCCTTTACTTTCATAGCACATTTTCATCAAAAATTTGGACCTTGTTCCTCTAATGTCTCTAATGTATCTCAAAAGCACGTACACATTCATTTTCAGAGGAAATTGAAGGTAGAAACCAATAACTAATTCTTCTAACTAACCTTGACTAAAATGAGCTAAATTGTACTTTGATACGAACTTGATTTAAATTGTCCACCCCACATTAGGCACCAATGATTATAACCTTTAATGGGCTAGCACTAGTTTGTAATCATCATCTCAAAATGGCCTAGTAGATGAAAAATTATCATGTTTGTAATCATCGCTTCACACCATCTACATATGACCCTTCTACACATTATATGATTGAATTTATGGTAGGTCATCCCTTCTATCTAGACCACGATTGATTGTGACATTAGGTGAATAAAGGAAATTTGATAAGGAAATGATCAATATAAGTTTGTCCTCCTCCACGCACTCCATATCTAATGATTGCCTATTTTTCTCTTCCAACATTTTATTTTGGAAATTCATTTTGGTAGTTAATTCTACTATTTAGTCACAACACACTTGGAAGTCAAAGAAATTGTTATATACACTACTAAACTCAATTAACGTTGTTTGTTATTGGACTTTACAATAACAAACAACGTAGAGTTCATTAATGTAGTAGTGTATAATATGATAATTATATGTATAGTGGTGTGGCTATCGATAAAATTAGCTGCTAATGAATTTCGAGAATAGAAAGTTGGAAGTGGAAAATTGAGAAATCACTAGCTATGGGACGGATGGAGGAGGACAAGCTAGAAACTATCTTTTGCTTATAAATTGTATTTTATTCACCTGTTGTCACAATCCATTCATGGGATAGGTAGAGGATGACATTTCAAAAATTCATGCATATAATATGTAGAAGGGGTCATGTAGGAGATGGTGTGAAGTGATGATGATGGACATGGTAAATTTTCATGTGCCAAGTCATTTTTAGATGATGATGACAAACCAATATTAGCCATTTTAAGGTTATAATCATTAACAAGAAATATGGGTAAGGAAATTCAAAGTGCCAAATTCTAAGGAAAAAAGCCATATTTGCTTCTCAAAAACTTTATTTGATATATTCTTAAAAAACCAAGTACAAATTTTAGTAATCCTAGAATCATGCTTTACATAAGGTAAAAGTGGGGAACTCATGACGTGTACTATAGATAAAAAAAAACATTTACACTTACCAAAAAATATATGATACAAATTGACAAACTACATACCCTTAAGCTCAAGGGGATATAATCATTCTTGCCTTCCATATAGATAATGAAAATGATTGTTCTAAGTCTCATGTTGCTTCTCATGTTATTTTATAAACCTTGGTTGGAAAGAAAAATAGGAGGGCTGAAATGTAAGAAATATAGTACATATTGGATTTAACATCCCCAAATTGGATTTTACTCTGAGGTATTGATTTTTTGAAATCTATTTTGTGAATGTTGACCAATAGATATACATCATGGAGGATGAAAGACTAAGATCAACCGAATCCCATATGGAGTCTCGGGGATCGGAGGATGTTCACGGTATTTAAATATAATCTTAAATCTACATACATGTGTGTACATATGGAATTGATTTTTTACTAACTTTGTGAGTGAAATTAGTTGTTAACAAGTTTCATATTTTAATTTTTAGGAGGCAAGAGGAGAAGGCTTTCTACTCCATCAATGGAGCGTGGCCAAGGTTCAACCGGTCGAGGTAGCATGATGCCGGAAGGGGGTGATATTTATTCCCCCGAAGGCCAGCAATCAACGGCTGCTGGTTCTCAGCAGGGTCGCTGTGGGTCTGGTTCTCAGCAGCATCATTCTGGGGCTGGTTCTCAGCAGGGTCGCTGTGGGTCTGGTTCTCAGCAGCATCATTCTGGGGCTAGTTCTCAGCAGGGTCATGTTGGAGATGATGTTAACCAACAAAATCAAGGTTGCCATCAATTTCAATATTTTTTCATTAAATTTTTACAACTTTTTTTACACATGTTTTTTCTAATATATGAAATTATATATATATTGATGCAGAGGCTCAAAATGTTCGAGCCAGTGGTCAAAAAAGACGCAGGGCAGCGCGCTACATTGAAGAAGAAGGCTGTCAACCTAGCACAACTTATCCGGCTGAGATTACCGATATACCATGGGAAAGGAACATGGCGGAATGCACCTTACAAAGGTGTGAAAGCCTTTATGCAAAATTGCAGACAGATCTCCAGGATTTGACTATACCTGCTGAGAGTAGACAAAGCCTACAGATAGTTGCACATTCATTGAGTGAAATGGTAAAAGTGTACAAATATTTGGGGCCAACCACTGATTCGTTTGTAGAAGTGATGAGACAGAGAAGAGAAGCAGTGATAGGTCCCGATAAATGGCAGGACATAAAAAAACAAGTTTCAAGACAAGAGGCTAAGTCAATGTTTAATTTTAAGGAAGGGCCAAAAAGAAAGATGTTGAAGGTGCAGTATTTCAAGCACCCAGACATAGCAAAATATTTGTATAGTCGACATCTTGCGGCCTTTGGAAGGATTCCATGGAACGATGAGGTTCCTCTTTATTTTGCACAAATGTTTTATGCAGAATTTTTTAAGGGTATGAAACCCGAATACAATGATCTTCCTTCAGAATTTTTTGGCCCAGGGAGAGGTCGATTATGTCAACGTAAGGGCGCAAAGCGAGATGTGGAGTTGCCTCGCCCTGAGCCGCCATTGGTGAGTCGACCGTCTCGAGTCGAAACCTTGCGATCAGAGATGGATGCGACTTCTCAAATAAGTCGTGAAGCAAGAGATGTTATGATTGAAAATGTTCATAGCGGATTGAGTGGAGTCGATCTTGGCTTAAATCGACAAAGAGCACGTGAATATGCACGTGCCAATTTTGTTTATCATACAGATGAGGAGATTTACAACATGAATGTTGAAGATCTCCGAACATACGTAATAAATTGTCGCAATGGTCTGCAAGACCTAATTTTTCGTGAGGAAGAGGGCACCGGAACGGTATGTGTTAGTGACCTTATGATTTGAAATTATATTTTCATATACATGTGTACAATTTGTAATAAATACATGTGTATGTACACATGTATACATTTATTTGTATGTGTACATTAATCTAACAAAAATGTATGATTATATGTTAAAACACCATTTGCAGTTCTCAGGCATGATGCATGATGAAAATGTTAATATTACGTTCGGGACCTCTGGCTCAAACGATGCAGATGGGTCTGACCATCATGATATGTTGGCACATGTATGTTAGTGTTTTTAAGTGACTCTAAAATAAATAATTGTTGCCACACATGTACATGTATGTATATATATAATTCGATAAAATGTTTTAACAGGTACCGATTCCGTCTGATGTTTTTGGGATCCCGGTACCTTCTTCTTCTTTAGGAGATATACCTTCTACTTCATTGGGAGATGACCAAGTATGGACAATTTTTCACAATTTCAAAATTTATGTTACCTCAAAAAGTTCCATAAAAAATTGAGATATAGAGAGAGAGATCTATATTTTGAGTTATTTAAAATTTTTTGAATTTAGGTTTGTATAGAAGATTTTTTTTAATCCGAGGACTTTAGCGACGGAGATAGGGACATCCACAGCATTTGAAGAAGTTGTCTTTAGTTCTTTTTTTTAATATTATTGTTCAAATAAGTTTATATATATGTACACACGTGCATTTTCATTTGAAAGTTTTTAATTTATATAAATTATTTCTGTATATATATATATATATATATATATAAATTTATATTTAATTGTACATGTATATTGTACAGGTTACCACTAGAGATGTTTCTATGGCAGATACTCTTCATCAAATGGAGAGGCAACCTTACGAGGTATTGCGCGATTTTTTTGTTATATTTTGTTTTTTACATGAAGTTCTAGATATATATATTCTCGTTCATTTTTAAAACTTCAAATTTTAATGTTCAAGTACATGTACATTGTGTATGTAGGTTTTTCCTTTACAAGATAGCGAGCCAACCGAGACCCAGAGGCTAGATCTTCCATTTGATGGACAAGACATACAGTAGATTTGATTTTATTTCAAAATTTAGATGGTTTTAAAATTTGTTAAACTTGATACAGTTTGATACTTGAGTGAGATTTACAATTTTTGGACATATTTTATTACAATATGTTTTTTGGACATATTTTTGGACATATATGTTAAATGTTTTTGTTGGATAGTTGAATTATAATTAGCATGGCATGTGATATTTAATGTTTTAAATGTTTTTGTTAGATAGTTGAATTATAATTGGCATGGCATGTTATATTTAATGTTAAATGTTTTTGTTAGATAGTTGAATTATAATTGGCATGGCATTTGAAGTTTTTAAAACTACATGAATGATGGAATGTGAACCTACATTTGCACATGTGGTAAATTGAAATGTTACTTGTAACAAGACAATCCCCATTGATTTCATTACATTATATATGTTGATTTCCGATTTGATATAATTGCATACATATGATGGTACATTACTTGTAAAGTCATTGGATTAATAACTTGTTCATTGATTTCAGTTTTCTTTGGATGGTTTTAGTACTTTTGGCATGTGAATGTGAAGTAATGTTGTCATTGAATTACATTGGACATTTGATATTTAATGAACTAAATATTTTTGTTGGATAGTTGAATTATAATTGGCATGGCATGTGATATTTATTGTTAAATGTTTTAGTTGGATAGTTGAATTATAATTCTAATGGTATCTAAAGTTTTTAAAACTACATGAATGATAGAATGTGAACCTACATTTGCACGTGGTAAATTGAAATGTTACTTGTAACAAAACAATCCGCATTGATTTCATTATGTAGTATATGTTGATTTCCGATTTGATATAATTGCATGTATGATGGTACATTACTTGTAAAGTCATTGGATTAATAGTGTTCATTGATTTCAGTGTAAGCGCAAAAAATTATTGACAATGTAGAATGATTTTTGTGTTATAATAACTAAACCTAATAATATTGGAGAGCAAGAGAGACTTGAGATATGGTGTTTACTACAAGAGTTTGAGCTAAATATTTAAATGGTTTATCTATCTTTCATAAAATAGTTTAAGATTGATCACAAGAATTAAGAGTTCATGTCTCGGTCCATCATTGGTATGGTCCATCATAGAATGATCATCCATGTATGTTGATTTCTGATTTGATATAATTGCATACATATGATGGTACATTACTTGTAAAGTCATTGGATTAATAACTTGTTCATTGATTTCAGTTTTCTTTGGATGGTTTTAGTACTTTTCGCATGTGAATGTGAAGTAATGTTGTCATTGAATTACATTTGACATTTGATATTTAATGTTAAATATTTTTGTTGGATAGTTGAATTATAATTGGCATGGCATGTGATATTTATTGTTAAATGTTTTAGTTGGATAGTTGAATTATAATTCTAATGGTATCTGAAGTTTTTAAAACTACATGCATGATAGAATGTGAACCTACATTTGCACGTGGTAGGTTTCGGATCAAGAAAGTCCCTCTTGATCTTATCTTCCATGTTCTTGACTTTACCCTGCAACGTGGTGCTTATTTCCTTCAAGTGAGCCCTTTCCATAAAGAGTTCCTGAAGTCTTTGTTCACCTTGCCGTATCTCCATGTCAAGCTTTTCAATTTCAGCAGTTTGTCTAGAAAGTCCATCCTTGGAATTTCTTGCGTGAAAAACCAAGTAGGTTGAACCAACGTTGGTCTAGTGCATTGGAATTCATTAAAGAATTGGTCATTGGCGCTGCTTCAAGCTAGGAGTGAGCATCGTCACCAACCTACATTGAATATTTTACACTCCCTATGGTGAATGATACTTTAAATTGATTGACAGTCTAAGACTTTCGAATTTTTCCGAATGGCAAATGATCTTACAAAGTGAGTATTTATAATATTCTAGTAGGTCATTCGGCGACAACTTTTACCAAAAACTTGAAACGACTTTGGCGTGTGATATTTAATGTGTTAAATGTTTTTGTTGCATTGTTGAATTATAATTGGCATGGCTTAACAATGCTTTTCACATATCTCTTCTCATGAAGCTCCATAGAACAATTCGATCCTGGGTCTGCTTGAATTGGTTCAAGCTCTTTCCTTTTCAAATTCTGTCTAATCGCTCTAATACGACATATATTGACTCCTTCCAAACGAAGTGCACCAATCCTCTTAGTGTGGTCGTCTTAGTGTGGCGTGTGATATTTAATTTGTTAAATGTTTTTGTTGGATTGTTGAATTATAATTGGCATGTGGCATGTGAAGTTTTTAAAACTCCAGTTTTGGATGGTCTACATTTTGCATGTGATATTTAATGAACTTTAAATGTTAAATGTTTTAATGATGCACAATATATAATCGAAAGGGTTTTAAGACTTAAAGTTTTGGATGGTTTCAATTTACAACTTAAAGTTTTGGATGGTTTCAACCTACATTTGCACATATGGTAAATTGAAATTATGTTACTTGCAACCAGACAATCCCCATTGATTTCATTGTATATGTTTATTTCTAATTTGATATAATTGCATGTATGATGGTACATTACTTGTAAAGACATTGGATTAATAGTGTTCATTGATTTTACTTTAAGCGCAAAAAATTAGTGATAATGTCTAGAACGATTTTTGTGTTATAATAATTAAACCTAATAATATTGGAGAGCAAGAGAGATGAGGTATGGTGTTTACTACAAGAGTTCGAGCGGGGCATTCAGTGACAACTTTTACTAGAAACTTGAAACAAAGAGAATCTATCTTTGGCTAGGACATCATGTAAGATGCTCGACATAAACAGTAAAATTGTACTTAAAATTCGAGATTCGGGCAAGTGGGGACAACCACTTGTTATCTCGTCCCTTGGAGGCTAGGCCATATGGGGACCGAATCTGACTTTACAAAATAAAGTGAAATAGTTTGTACCATATGGTCGGAGAACATATACAAAAACAATTAATATACAAGAACAATTAATTTTATTCTAGAATATATATATCCAATACATATTTAACATTTTTAATCAATGCACATGTATAGAAAAACTATTTTCAGTGGAAACTAGAGCACGTGCTTGTACCCAAACAATTTGTAACATTTGCAAACCACAAATAACATAAGCAGTTCAATTTTTAGTTGAGTACTGAAAGGTTTAAAAGATAATAAATCGTTGTCCTGACACTTCACTCAAAAAAATTCTAATGGAATTCCATCCTCAATAATCCGTTCATGATCGGATTTTGACATTTTCCATTTCTTAATTTTTGATTTTTTCTTTGATTGAACTTATATCAACTTTATGCGTGCTGCACACACCAAGTGACTATATTGACAACTTATGGAATCAGGTTCATAGTCTTCGAAGTAAACAAAGTCTCCACTTTGACGAGTTTGTTTGAAAAAATAACCTTTCAGTATAATAGACCCTTTGTCATACCGAAATCCGTGATCATTATAGTCTTGTAATAATTTCATTTTTTGTTCAGTGCAACGCATCAAATAATACTTCACATTTTCATCGTTGTCAATAGGTGCAATTACAGCAAAAACATCTCTTGCACAATAAAATAAATTTAACATTTAATTATGCATATTTAAATTTAAATTTGTAAATCTTTAAATCATTAAAAAGTAATTCAATTGTTACCTTCTCTAACAAGATCAGAAACTCGATCACCATCGGATGATATTGTAGTTTCCTCTGATTCCATTTCTTCAATCATTGCAACAGAAATTTTTCCCTTTGTATTTAGCTCTGTATGTTTCCAATCGTTCACATACATTTTGTTTTCACAGATGTCATTGGATTTTGTGTTGTCTATGCAAACATCACAAAAACAAGAATATTTTCTTTTATCCAATGCAAACACATTTGTGGACAATTTTGTTTGAATCGAATGCAATTTTCGAGTCCCTTTTATTGTTCCAACTTCATTTCCAATTGATCTATTTACGTCTCCGATTCCAATATGCCAGAAAAACCTTTATATGAAAAATTAGAAAAAGAATTTGTAAATATGATATCAAAATACAATTAAAAATAATCAAATTGCATGATAAATGTACAATGTTTAAAATTAGATTACCAATATAAATTAAATTGAATGTACCTTTGCACTTCTCGTGATGGGTTAATCTCATGGCTTAGAGCATTTTTGCACCATTGAACAACTTCTTCAGCGTTTGCAAGTCGGCGTACAAAGTGGTTCATTTGATATCTTCGAAGTACTCGTTTTATGCATGCTCCTGCACCATCATGTTCTCCTTTTCCATGGCCAGTCTCAAAGAAATTCCAACAATGTTTAATGGAGGTTTTCTTATGAAGACGACACAACCAAAAAAATGATCGTGCAGATTTGAATTGACCTGCGCATCCGTCCGACCATATCCAATGTTCATTGAATGTTATTCCACGATTTTTCAATGAATCATAAATTTTTCCAAAACAATGTTGTACAAAACATGTATCATGCGTACGATCGTCACTGATATAAAAATGATAGTCTTTAATGATATGTCGATTTTCACTCGTGCTTTCTATATGATCGACATTTTGTTCAGCATGTCTATATAGAATATGAACGAGCAT
The DNA here is from genome assembly GCA_034641835.2 of Pinus albicaulis. Taxonomy (NCBI): domain Eukaryota; kingdom Viridiplantae; phylum Streptophyta; class Pinopsida; order Pinales; family Pinaceae; genus Pinus; species Pinus albicaulis. The sequence goes on along the minus strand of CM076576.1, from coordinate 909,720,766 downwards.
GGAGACTTGGTCAGAGTGATAGTATTCACTCTGAATTTCTTTTTGTGGAACAAATGTGTAGTTTTCTGCAAAATCAATCACTGACAAAATGGTTCCCGGTGGAAAAACTTCACGAGATTTTTTGAATTGCAAGTCTTGCCATCGAGCTCTATGGGAATGCATGGTGTATTTGTAAATTTCTGCTTCAAACTTTCTCAAAAAGTCTATTAGAAAAATTTCGTCTTCTCGTAATTCGATTCTTTAACACTATCTGCACTTTGAATCGATGTACTGGTATATTCGTATCTCTTCCATTTCACTTTCATGTTGGACAATGATTGATCATTTATATCAATACGATATTTGTTTTGAAATTTAGTCAAATTTCCACAATCATCGCATTTTTTACCACCAACACATTTCTTTTGTAAAATAGTTCATCGCTTTCTCTTTCACATAGAATTTGAGATATGAATTCACGGATAGTGGAAGGAGGAGGTGAATCCTTCCATAATGTTCTACCGAAATCAATGAATGTGTCATAATATAACTCAAATTCCACATGATAACGGCAACAACAAGTGTCGCGTACGGTGATAGGTTTTACATACCATGGTTTTTGTTGAACAAAAGCACTGAGTGAAACTTGAATTTGACGATTCTCTTCTTTTAACTTGTTGAATAACTCTATTTGAGTGGTTTCCAAGAGATGTTTTTCATGTTCTTCGTATTGATTTCGTGCTATTCTTCTTCGCATCACATGTCTTGCAGTGGGTGAAACACGCTAATTGTTCTTCCAATATTCATATATTATTTTTTTAACATCTTCTCCAAGTCTATCTTTGTATGGTTGCCTACAAATAGCTCTCCAACAAGCGAGTTCATCATTTACGTCTATTTGCAGTCGAAATTTTCGATGTTTGTGCAGAGTTTTTCGCGAGGTTCCCAGTGCTCGTGCCATAGATGTTAGATTCAAACGGTTCTCTTGAGTACTTGTGAAACCATTGCCATTTGTATTCCTCTACGTATATTTGAAACATTTTTATCTCTAGATCTCTTAATTGACTCTATAGCACTACTCATATTTTTTATCACCTCTTCTTTCATTTTTTTTATCTTTGGTTGATTTTCGAATACCCAATAGTGTCGTCGCTTCTTTTAATTTTCTTGATGATAAGAGACATTTCAACATTTGAGCTTGAACTGTCACCTCAGTTTTGAAAAACATTTCCAAAATTTTCTCGACACGATATCGTATAAAATAGTCAGGTTTTTTATCTCCATATGTGCGAGTGTCGACATTTTCTAACATCTCATTATCGATAGTGATTTCATCCGTACATATTCGAAAAAATAGTACATATTCAATAAATAACTAAATTAATAAATATGTCAATAAATATTAGGAAAATTTTAAATATATCAATAGATCATAATATCTACATTTACATACCCGATTCAATTTCTTCTTGAGGTTGATTTTCTTCTTCAATATTTTGAGGAGTATCTCTGTCTGTTTACATTAAACAAAATATTTTTCAAACTAGTTCATCAAATAAAAATTAAGCTTCACATTGTACTTTGGGAAAACTTTAAAAATATATCAATAGATCATAATATTTACATTTACATACCTGCTTCAATTTCTGCTTGAGGTTGATTTTCTTCTTCAATATTTTGAGGAATATCTCTGTCTGTGTACATCAAACAAAATATTTTTCAAACTAGTTTATCAAATAAAAATTAAGCGTTACATTTTACATTAGGAAAATTTTAAATATATATCAATAGAGCATGTAATATTTGCATTTACATACCTGCTTCAATTTCTGCTTGAGGTTGATTTTCCTCTTCAATATTTGAGAGAGCTTCTAACTTTCTTTTGCGATATTGTCTCGTCTCTTCTCTACGTTCCTCGGGCTTTCTTTTTCGATCATATTTTCTCACACAAGTTCTTCGATTTCCCACGATAATAGGGTATGAGGTTTAAAAAATTTCCTTTAAAAAATTAGACAATAACTCAATTACAAACAATATCACAAAAGATTTAATTTAAAAAAATCTTTTCTAAAAAATACGTAATCCAATCCAAAACACGTACATATCTCTAAGAAAAATCACACCGCCTCCAAGAAATGTCTTCCAAACAAATTCTTTAAATCTTAAAATGTAAAGAAAAAATTTTGAACAAAAAAGCTCAAAAGATTTATTTCAACACAAAACACGTACATACCTCAAAGAAAAATCACGTCGCCTCCAAAAATGTCTTCCAAAAAAGTTTTTTAAATTCAAACTTTGAACCTCCAAGAAAAATCACGCCGCCTCCAGAAAATGTCTTCAAAAAAATTTTTTTGACCCCAAACTTTGAAGAAATTTTTTTGAATTCAAACCAAGTTGTAAGATGAAATGACTTCAGGGTGAAAATGTGAAGCTGGGTTACACTTTTTGCCCTTTTTTGAGAAAAAATTTTCATTTTTTTGGGTTCTTCAACTTTCTGCAAACTATAACAATTTTTTCATGTAGAATTTCATTTTGCGGTAAAAATAAAAGTTGTGAGAAATTTTGTTAGCTTTCTATTACTTATTTTTTGAAATTTTTTTATGCGGATTTGATATGTCAACTTAGCGTTTCTTTGAGTGTGTGTTTCTTAACAATCAAAGAATTCATAAGTAGTCATGTTATGTGGCAACGTTGTATTCATTGAAAATTATTGTTTTTGAAAAAACAAAATGTGTTACAACAATCTAGACAGAGTCTACTTTGGTTTCGTCATATTTACAAAGCCAATGGATGCATATCATAATTACTAGAATTTTTTGAACTGGTCTAATACGAAAAACTGCGTATTTTTTATATGTTTCGTGTGGCAACAAATTTCTTAACATACAAGTTATAAACTAAAAATCTAAAAGCTACCCATTATAGTCAACGGACCAATGTAATGCCCCATAATTTTTTAAATTTTTTTTACAATGTATTTTGGGAGATACAAAATTTTGATTTCACTGAATCACGATGACCCTCAAAAATTGTTTGCACTCATTTTATTAGAAAAATTATTAAAATTAATAAACGTTTACGAAATTCCATAAAATTTATATTTCCTGAAAGTAGATTCAATTCTGAAAATGCTTGTCTTGGTTCCGACAGTTAATTAACAAGTTTTCATGGAGTTTAATCAGTCCAAAGTTGCAGAACTGTTTTCAGAGCTTGGCTCTGCGTAATCAGTGACGCGATAGTTCGGCCGAACTATTAGCGACAGTTCGGCCGAACTATGTTTTCCGCTTACGGGCCGCTAAAACTAACGGCTTAATAGTTCGGCCGAACTTATTATCAAAATTTCGGCCGAACTATTGTATAATTTTCCGTCGGCCGGATTTTTTTGTGGAGCCCCCTACAAAACACATATTTCGCGGTCAGATATGTTCTTTGTCTTGCTTGCAATCAGCTTAAAAAATCTCTGATACCATGTGAAAATTTCATCGACTAAAGAATCCTACTGCAACAACTGATGGGAAGTCTTCTATTTGTTATTTACTTAAAAAATTATTCAATGTGGTCTACACGAAAATATAAAAATCCATTCACTACAACCTACAAAAATTAACTGCATAAGAATTACAAGTGTTGAAACAAATATGAACAAACATAGATCACACAACCATTTGACATGGTTATATTTGGATTAATGTCCCCGGAAAAACACAATGCGGGAAAAGTGGTGCATCAGATGTGAGGGTTTAAATATTATGCAGTAAATATTATGAGTACAAATCTATGATTGGCACATCTGTCATATAACACAGAGAAAGTGACAGAAGAGATCATGTGAGACAAACCTCACTCCTCCACGGGAACCTGACACTAAAATGCACCAATCCTGGACTTCCCTATGCTAATGCTGCGCAGTGACTATGTCACTCAATGCAGTATATGCGTCACAATAGTCGCCACACTCTTCCTCTGCATTGGTCTCATTGCTGACTAGAAACTAAAGCTTTATGGCCTCTCAAAAATTTCTTCTAGATCTGACACTAGCTCTGTGTTGTCTCCTCAACACGAAAACAACTTCCCCTCTGGCTCTACGCACTAACTACATAGGCACTTCGTCAATCACTCTACATTGCTGTTGTGGCTCTCTCTGTCTCTCCTGCTATGTACTGTCCAACTCAAGAATCCTTCAAAACGGAACTACTTTCCCTCTCTACAAATGATCTCTCGATCAAATTTTCTTCCTGAGCACTACTCACTAAAGAAATCCAAGTGATCCTTCAAGCCAGTCTTCTAGTCTTCTCGTTGAGACTTCAACGACTCAGATTAGATCTCTAATCAACGACTAAGATTAACTTTTGACTTGATCCATTTGTTCTAGATAATTCTCACTCATATTCTATTAATTCACATTAATTATTTTATTTTCCTATGTTTAAACTTAGGTTCCCTTTAAAAATAATTAATTATTTATATAGAATACAATCTTAGTCGCATTTCACCAAAAAATTCCTGGGTTATCTGGAATACATGTGTCTAAGTCTATCCACAAAATTTGAGACTTAGAGAACATCTGATGCTACCCAAATCAACACCCAGGTGACCAATCCCTTAGTTGGAACCCTTTTTCTTTGACTTAGAAATATAACTGCATCCTTGACACTTCCTACATGTGGAAGTGAGCCTCTGCCGCACTCACAGACCTTAATCCATGTGGCGATTGTTGAAATGTGTAACTAGTTTAAGTCTTCATAATGTCGATTGTAATCATGATTTTATATATTTCATATTAAAGAGAAACTAAATTTATTATTGTCATTCTTGATGCATGGGCTTCAAGTTCAAGATAAATTTATTTATAGGTCAAGCACCCATTGAGTGCTTCTATGTTTTTCATGGAATTAGGAAGTCAAAAGATTCATTTTCATACATGTAAGACCCCTTTGGGCATGTTTTATATTGTAAAGAAAAAATTTGTAAAGTAAAAAGTGTCATAAAGACCTTGCAAGACCTTGCCAAACAAGTCAGTCTACAAGAAGGATCAAGTCGGCCTCGTGGAAAACAATTCCAACTCATAAAAATCATATATATAAGAGACACTGACGTGACTTGAAGATCATCCAATCATATCACAAGAATTTCAATCAAGAATGTTATAGGTCATTTTTTCACATCTGGTTAATTGGCCTATAAACTAGATCAATCAACATCCTTTTACCCCTTAACATCATCATTTCACAAATCCATAAGCATGACTCTCCTTAATCCCATATTTTATGCCTAAAACATCCTTGAATCAGCCTCTTTAATCACTAACAAAGTTTGTAAGCTTGTGGACTTGGGTTCACCAACAAGTTTCTCCATCTTGGGTAGGGTTGATCACATGCACGTTGCACTATGTTTGGGTGCATTGATTATAGAAATTCGGGGAAAATAAATAAACTTTCGAAGATTCCTCTTCCAAAATCTTCCAATAGTTGTTAAAACTATTTACCTTAGATAAAAATCTCAAATCCTATCCTATCATACCTTGGAGTTTCCATCCCTTATCCTTTGATCCCACCCTCCTATCAAGAGTGGATCTCAAAATCCTAGATTGGTAAATAGATAAGAAATCCCAAATTACCAACCTCTTTTATATATTTGTGGCCATCCATAATCTAGGTGTTGGCTTTGGAGATAGATTCTACCCACATGATGTTGTTGTGTGGAGTCATTAATCCATGCATTAGGGTGATTAGAGGTGCACTTTGTGGAAAAGAAGGAACAATCCAACTTGGAGGAGCTCTTCTACATGATCAACTCCTATATTTGTTTGTAATTCACTCCATTTCTATTAATGAAAATAGTTCTTTAGTTTCATATATACGATGATATGATTTCATGCATTTCGATGCCATTTTAATCCATTGAATGAAGTGATTAGATGATGCTACATAGTTGTTGCGTTGTTTGATTGTGCGGGCTCTAACTATATCTATCATAGCTTGGATTGGAGTATACAAGCCAAGAGAGGAGTGAATCATATGACATATTACTAGGTAGACTTCATCCCATTATCTATTTGATTTAAGGGATGCATTCACTCTTTTATCTTGTTGTTGTTCTAATTTAGGACACTTAGTCTAGGGAGGATACTTCTTTCCACACTCATAGATTTCGTATAACAAATTGTCGACTATGTTGGGGAAAATATATATGCCATTGATGGTTTCTTTTTCCTTGGTGATTTTCTACCTCTTTTTCAGACCTTCACTGTCATACTTAGTCAAGAAAAAATACAAGAAGATATTTCATTGAGTTTCAATTGCATTTTTTGTGTTGAATCTTGGCTTTCCTTGATCACTGCATCCTGTGGTCTAGAGAAAGTGCATTGAATGCATCGTAGCCTTGTCTACACCTGCATTGCAAAGCACCTTAGCCCTTTCAACACCTGATATGATCCGGGTTTTATGCAAAAAAATCATTTTGTATTTTCTCTCTAATTATTCTTATGTGTTACATTTATAAAAGTGGACGTTTCAAAAATTTAATTTACAAAAATATATGCAAATTCAATTCATTAGCCTTCATTAATTTCAGTTTGATAAAAAACAAATTAACATGGAAATTTCCACAGTCAACAATCTGTTGATGATGAAGATTTCTGGAAAATTTTGTGTCAAAATCATATCTTTTGCTAACGTTTCTGGTGAAAGATTGAGCCATGCTCATGGTTTTGATGCTTACTAATGATATAAACAGTACTAGACCACTTTAAATAGAGGATAGAGGTTAAAATTTAACCATTATAAGGTAAATAAATTATATAGGAAAGCATCGTTGAATGAATTCAATTTTAGAAAAATAATGAGATAACAGATGTAAATTATTGAATAATTCAATAATAATAAAGCCTTCCATTATGTACTCCACCCCATGCCTAAAACCTATTCCAATATACCTCCCTTAACTAAGTTGACCCTTCCTTACATCCAGTGGGTAACATATCATAGTTCCAAAAAACTTATAAAAATAATACCAAGATATTTTTCAAACCCCAGAAAACCCTCAGTCAATTTTTCAGATCAGCTAAGGACATAATTGACCCAATGTAGCCCCCAGAGTCTTTGAAATTCCTTTCTTCCATGAAATTCCTTACATAGGGAAAACTATTATATCCTTCAAAGATCTTCTAAAAGAACATATGACTAAAATCTACCAAAAACCCATTACAAAATCTTCCATTGCTGAGAATTCCCATAATACCCAGCACCTTATTAGTTTTGATGAAACTAAAATTTTATTCTTTGTTCATTTTCATTCCAACCGCATCATTAGGGAAGCTCTCAAGATTTAAAATAACCCCAATAACTTTAATCGAGATGATGGATAGCATTTAAGTCATTCTTGGAAACCCACTATTCATTTCCTTACCTCTAAACGCCAACCCTAAATTTTAGATCCCAAACCAGCGCTTGCCCCCCCCCTTTTCCTCATTTAATGTGTCTTAGTGTTTTCCTCTAATTTTAATCTCATTCTTATTAATAATATTATGAAAAGTTAATTTAAATTAACTTAAATATTTTCTTTTATATATTTTAAAATTCAAATTAATATCTAATTTCTAATCATATTAACCCTTTCCTAATTAATTTAAGTGCTTCCTCATTATTTCTTTCTTTTTTATCCCAACTTAATTTAACCTAATCTTACATCTAACTAATATTATTAAGTAATAGTTTAGTTAAATATATTTTAATATTCTTAATATTGACAATATTTTAATGATTATTATATTCTATTCAAATTCCTCATTAATTTCATTTCACTAAATTTATATTTTTATCAATCCATTATTTTTAATTCTTAATTTTGACCATATTAAATAGTAAAATAATAGTGACCTTTTACCATTGTATATTTTACCTTCCACTTGATGATGATGATGATGATGATGGTTAATGTCCACTAAGACCAATATTTGTTCTATTGGACCTAAATAAAAGAGTTATTTAATTTGATTTAAGATTTTATTCCTATGCTCAAAAAGATTGGAGAGAAGCCTCCTCAGCTCACTATAATTTTGACATCCTAAAAGGCTAGGAAGGTCAGTATTGCAACAAAGATTATGAAATTGAGATCTAATGTGGTAGTACGCAGGGCACTCTAAGAGAAAGTGATTTTCATCCTCGATGTTCATATTCTCACAGAGATGGCAGATCCTTTCCATCCATGGTGTTTTAGGGACTGTCCAACAACCTATTTCACTATGGAGCTCATGAGAGTTCGTTCTAATCTTGGCTATATTAATTTTCTTCTTTGAGCTGGTTAAAAAAGAGAGATACTTTTGATCTTCTAAGGTGGGTTTGATGAACACCTTATAATACCTCAATTTTCTTTTAGCTGCTAGATCTTTCTCACACCACATTTTTTCTTTGAACTTAGAAGTAACAATTTTTTTAATGTTATTGATGTTTTACAATGCAATGTTCTCGTCGATCTCCCAATGGTTTAACCAGGCCATGGTGTCTTTATACCAACCTCATTTAAGCCTTAGGTGGTTTTGGCTGGAATTTGAAGCTAGCTTAGGAAGTCTATGGTCTCCTATGCTATTGAGCTTGTGCTTGTACAACAGAAGCGTAGTCATAGCTAGGCTCTTGATAGGGGAAAGACCCACTTCTATAAGGAGAATAGGATAGGGTGTATTTCTTTTAATTTTAAGGTTATACGTTATAAAACACTTCTGGATTTGCTCAATATTTCTCCAAGATTCTATAGAGATGTTGCAACCCCAAACCTCACATCCATATAAGATAACAAGAGTGACTAAAGTTTCAAAGAGGAACTTCTTTCTATCCCACATTACGAGGTTTTCCATTTAAAAATTATTTTCAAGACCAAAATAAGCTTTCCACCCCCCACTAATCCTTTTCTGAATGCTATAGTTCCAATTGAGCTTGTGATGAATATCAATTCCTAGGTACTTGTAAGAAGACACTTCCTCCAAGTTACTATTTTCATACATAAAATTAGCATAAGTGTCCTTCTTGGATTTGATAATCATAAATTTTTTTTTGTTAGTGTTAACAGACATACCCATGGTAGAGCAGAAATCCTTAGGAAGTCTAAGTTGCTTACCAAGATCAGATGGGCACCTTGCGAGAAGAAAAATATCGTCAGCATAAAAAAGAAGGATGATGACTGTCCCAGCCAAGATCGTGCCAACACATCCTGCTTCCTCTAAACAACATTCTAGCTTGTCGATGTAAATGAAAAATAGGGTAGGGGAGAGGGGAAAACCTTGTTTAAATCCGATATTACACTTAATATCTTTCGACCAGCCCTCATTGCTATTTAGCTTGACAATTACATTCTCATATAACCGTATAGCAACTACTCTTAGCTCGAAAGGAACATTTAGCTCTTCTAATCTATTCCATAGGTTATTTCTAGGAACTATATCGAAAGCCTTTCTAAAGTCCACAAAGAAACATAAGAGATTGGATTTATCATTGCGGCATTCTTCCACAATGATCGTAAGCATGACGAGCTAGTTCATTTTTGAGTGATGCCTTCTAAAACCTACTTGGCCTTTAGCTCGTTTACCTTCAGTTTCAAGCCAAATTCTCAACTTCTTTTCCAAAATAATACCATATGACTTGGCCAAGAGAGTGCTGATCATAATTGTTCGATAATTAGAGGGGTTATTTGTATCACCGCTTTTAAAAATAGGGATAATGAGGCTCTGAGTCCAAGGTTTATGGAACCCTTGCTTGACTGCTTGGTTGAAAAGCTTATGGATGTGGGGGATGAGGACAGGACCTCCAATTTTTAAGATTTCCACCTGGTAACCTTCGATGTCTTAGAATGAGAAAACTTCTTTAGTTGTGAGTAGGTTTTCAAATCCCTAGCATTTGGAGATTCATAAAGCTTTTTAAGATAGGAATTCTAGTCGTGTAAAGTAATTTTATTATTATATTTAGTTTTCCTAGTTAGAATCTGCCTCCAGAATTTCTTAGGAGCCACCTTAGAGAGGTGTAAGAGATTCTCTTGTCTTTTATGAATATATTGCCTTTTTTCCTTTTATTTAGGGCTTTGTAGATTTTTATCTTGTTAATTTTAAGAGATTCATCAACAAAATCCTTAATTTCTCTCCTCGCACTTTTACAATCTTTGTCATACCATGGGTTGGTTTTGCTATTTCTTTTATTACTTGAGACTTCAATTGAGAACTTGTTAATAGAATATGAGAGGGTTGTAGTAAAATTATGATAGAGGTCATCTATGTTGTCTATACTAGATAAAGGAAGCAAATTAGTTTTTAATTCATTTAGAAAGAGATGGTTTTTATTTCTATCAAAGATTAAGTTCTTTTGAATATAAGGATTATCTTCTATGGGATCTCTATGCATGACAAAATTGAGAGTTATGAGTAAAGGCCTATGATCAGAGTTAGGCTCGTGGTCATCTAAGGTGTCAAAATTTATTATTTCGTCGTATAAAGGGAGATCGGAAATAACATAGTCTACCATGCTCCTGCGAAGCCCACGGATGCATGTCATCTTGCTAGAATTTGGCCACTTCTTTAGACCGTTGCAAATTATGAGATCCTGAGCACTACAGAGATTGAATAGCTCCAACCCAAACAAATTATCCCCGAGGTCTTCAGATCTCCTTTTGTACGAGCTAGCCAGAGTAAGGTCTTCATCTAATCAAAGAGGATTGGGGTTGGAATGATTGCTTAGAAGAATAGCTTGGTTGCTTGAAGTTCGAGCATTAAAGTCACCCATTAAAAGGATATTACCTTCATTCCTTAGGCTATAAATATCATTCTCTAAACCATTTTAAGGACTATTTTTATCTATATTATTTTTCTTATAGAAGTTAGAATTAATGGGGGGAAAATAACAGATTTCTATGTAGGTCATTTTATCATTAATGTCAGTAATATCAATCCAACTATATTGGTTGTAAGGATTGTTTTTATAAATCCTAGCATGGGGGGAGATGTTCTTCTTAATGTAGCAAAATGTGCTCCCAATGCCTCTACTGGAGGATAGCTTGTTCCAGGTAGACCATAGTGCAAATCCATCTATGTTAGGGACCTTAGATTCTTCTTGCTCCCAAGTTTCAATAAGCAATATAATATCAACATCATTTGAGATCCAACTTAGCTTAGCTTGGGGCCTTTTTTCCATAGAAAGCCCCGACAGTTCCAAGAAAGAATTCAGAGCATGTTGAATTGCTATTTATTACTATCTTTTTGGTTTCTATCTCGAATAACGACTTTTCTATTTTTTATTATTGCCCATTTTCTTTCTTCCTAGCTTCTTTTACCTTTTGAAACTCCTTTCTTAATTTTTCTTGATCTTCTGGAATGAGATCTTCGTTTATATATATTCCCGTTCCTTTTAGACTTGAGGTTTTACTAAGTATGTCAATCTTATGGTCAGTAGAGCTCACCTTTATTCGGATCAGCCTTCCTTTATTCTCAGTTAATTTCCCTAACCTTGTTGCTTCAGTGAGACACGTGGTTTCAATTTGTAATCTATTATGTAATTTTGTCTAGGTTATGACTAAAGTATCCTCATCTACCTCCTCCTTTAAACTACATATTATAAGGTTGAAGGCCCTTTTATTATGCTCATGGTCTAATTCGATCAATTTTTTCATTTCATCTTTAATTGGTTTGATATAATTTACCTGCCCCACTATTTAGGGTGATATTGTTGTTAAATTTTTCTTCTAGTTCTTTAATCATGTCCTTCATTTTAAGACTCTCTATATTATCAGCATCTCCTTGCTGGGATGTTTGGTTAGTATCATGATTTTTCTTTTCTATGACCTACAAACTAGTTCCCATTGCCTCCATTTTATTCTCCAATAGTTCTATTTTATTTTCTATTTGTTTTTGGATCTTGTCTTCAAGAGATGTGAATTTTTTTTCCAACATGGCTTCTAACTCGCTTGACTGCTCTTTCTTCTCTATGTTTCTCTAAATACTCTATATACTCATAAAGGCTCTGTAGAGTAACTGTGCTAGGTCTACCTTTTGTAATCTTTGGTAGCTATGGTGAATTATTCATACTTGGGAATATATGAGCAGATATGTATTATAAAAAGATAAGAAATGTGTGCATCTGAATATCAGCAAATTGGACAACAAACCTCAAGTGCCTAGGTCTAAAAATTTATAGAGAAAAAATCACAGCAAACCCAAGTAGTAATGGAGAAAATTCACCACAAAATTTTCACCGCAGAATTTCACCACAGACCCAAGTATTAATCTAGAAAATTCACTGTAGACCCAAGTATTAATTGAGAAACCCAAGTATTAATGGATAAAATTCACCTCAAAATCTTCACCGCAGAATTTCACCGCAGACCCAAGTATTAATCCAGAAAATTCACCACAAAATTTTTAAGCAGAATTTCACATTCCCTAAAATTTTACCTCTTCAAATAAATTAATAATTACTCATTTTGTTATTATTGAATTATTTAATAATTTACATCTTTATCTCATTATTCTTTTAAACTTGAATTCATTTAAGAAATTTTCCTATATAATTTATTTACTCTACAACTCTTAAATTTTAACCCCTTCCTCTATTTAAAACAATCTCACACTCTTTATATCATTACTAAGCTTCAAACTCCTGAATATCAAAAAACTGGACAACAGACCTCAAGTACCTAGGTCTGAAAATTTATCGAGAAAAAATCACAGCAGACCCAAGTAGTAATGGAAAAAATTCACCAAAAAAATTTCACCAGGGAATTTCACCACAGACCCAAGTATTAATTGAGAAACCCAAGTATTAATGGATAAAATTCACCTCAAAATTTTCACCACAAACCCAAGTATTAATCCAGAAAATTCACCACAAAATTTTTACCGCAGAATTTCACATTCCCTAAAATTTTACCTCTTCAAATAAATTAATAATTACTCATTTTATTATTATTAAATTATTTAATAATTTACATCTTTATCTCATTTTTCTTTTAAACTTGAATTCATTTAAGAAATTTTCCTATATAATAAAATGGACAAAAAGTTCACCCTAAATTATTTTGGGCAAACACATGATTTTGACGCCCTATTAACATGGTTTTGTAATCAATTTTAAAATATTTATAACCAATTTTTTAATAATTTTAATTTTAATTTTGATTTATGAAAAACCTAAAAAAATAGCCGTTAGATTTTAGGCTCTAATAGACATTTCAACGAACAATTTTTATTTATGCAAAACCTAAAAAAATAGCCGTTTTATAATACTCGTTTAAGTTATAATATATAACTTAGGTTTATGTCAAAACACATATCTAATTAAAATATATTCTAATATGAAAAAAAAAACGACAATTATATAACCTAATATATTATAACTTTTGGATTTTAGTTTATAACATATAATATTAGATCTTATTAATGTTAATATAACATATAATATAACATTAAGGTTTAATAATAGATTTAATAAAAATAATTGGTTTTTTATTAGGTTTTAATATGTTAGTATGGTTTACTGTTAATCTTAGGTTTTAATGTTAATATTGTTAATATACATAAACAATTAAGTTTAATTAAGTTTAATGTTAATATTACATGAGTGTCTTCTTAAATGTTAATATTAAATATAACATCACCTTTTAATAGGTTTTGATGTTTATATTAAATTTACCTTGTGGCTTTAATGTTAATATTTGATTTAATATTAATATTAATATTGCTGATGTGACTTTGATGTTAATATTAAGTTTTAATGTTAATATTGTTAATATAAATAAAATGATTTTAAAATTATGTTTTTCAGTATTAAATGATTTCAATAATAATTTCAGAATTTACATTTATATAATAATAATAAATTTAAAATTTAATAACAAAGTTATATTTTATGTTTAAATTTTAATATATAGAATATTTTATTTTAGATGTTAATATTAAGTTTTAATAAAGGTATTTTTGGAATCTAAATTTCTGTGATGCATCATATAAATTAGTAGAAATTCTTTCGGTAATAATCACATGCACATGAACGTGGTCGACGCGTTTCGAACCAACCAGTGTGGTTCATCAGATGATGAACCACACTCGTTGGTTCAAAACGCGTCGACCACGTTCCTGTGCATGTGATTATTACCGAAAGAATTTCTACTAATTTAATAAAGGTATTTTATTGTGTTTATATTAAAAGAGATTTTAAATTAAGTAGTATACATTTCTTTACCAATAAATAAATTTTGTAATATTTATATTAAAATAATGATTATCGATATTATTATTATATATTATTAATAATATTTGAACATTAAATATTATTGGTTAATATTTACTAATGTGATTATTTATTATTAATTATAAATAATTGTATAATAACAACTACATTGTAATTTTATATATGTATGGTTATTATATTAATATCATATAAATATATATTAATAGTATATTTCCAATTATAACATAATTAACATATAATATAATCATCACATATCGTTATTATTAATAATAGTTATTTATTTATCACAATTAATCTCACAATGATTGTTGCAATGTTACATTATATTGTAGTTTATTTTATGTCACAATGTAATATTATAAAATTGGTATTTAATATAAGGGTTTATAATATTTGGGTTTACGAAGAATTTTTTGGGTTTATTAATAGTCTCTTGGGTTTGTTAATCTCTTGGGTTTATAATGCTTAGTTTTAGTTTTTTAAAGGATTGAAAGTATGATAATAATATTAATCACTTGGGTTTGTTCATGAGGTATGGGATAGATGGTGATCAAGTGCTATATTAAGGCACTCCTTGATGTGAAGTCACTAGTTCGATACCCCGTCCCGATCACTTAGGTTTATTAATCCTTTGGATTATAATATCTATAATCTATTTAGTTTATAAAATTTATCCCTTGGGTTTTTAATATTAATCCCTTGAGTTTATTAATCCATTGGGCTTATAATGTTTAGTTTATACTTTCTCAAAGATTGAAAGTATGTTTTATAATTAAAATCGCTTTGGCTTATAATATTAAGAATTCCTTGTTTCTTAATATTAGTATGGATTATAATATTATTCCCTTGGGCTTATAATATTAATAATCTTTGGGTTTATTAATCTTTTAGGTTTACAATATTAATACCAAAGATTTATAATATTAATCTCTTGGGTTTATTAATTCTTTGGGTCTATAATATTAATACCAAAGGTTTATAATATGAATTCTTTGAAATTTTCATAACCAAGCAAAAACATTAAATCTTTGGAAAAATTTGCAAATTACATTATCAAGAGAATTTGGGTTAAGTGTGAATTTGGCTATTAAGTATCTTTGGAGATTCAATGATAATTATTTAAAAGTGTACCAAAATCAAAGAACACTTGGGCGACAATTCTCCTATGTTCTTATGAATATGGTTGCTAAATAAGAAGTTTGATACCGTCGTATTATTCTACATCAAGAGGGATAATCATCAGTGTGTTGATGAAAAAGTTATTAGGCGTGCATATATTGAGCAAGGGATATTAATTCAGGATCAAAGAGATCCATATATATTTCATACACCATGATTATTTAAAAAGATTGGATTAGGATCCTCATGACCCAAGATAATTTTTTCAAGTAAATTATTAGAAAGGAATTAAGGCTTGTCAAGCCAGTTATTGCCAACACCAAGTCTAAGTCATGGAAGAGTCTCGACAGTGAAAAATATTACAATATGTATTATGGTGGATGAATAACCAACTGGGAGTTCACGGAGGGCGACGTTATGTGTAAGGATAGGTGGAATAAAATCTTAAACGCATTAAACCTTCAAATAAAGGAAGGGCTGGATAATACTCCACTAGAACTGAGCAGTTAATCTTGCGGGATATTGAATAGAGTGAAGCTTTTAAGGATGAGAATTAGAGTAAAGAGTGTGGAGGAATGTGACATTGGCATTCAATTGGAAGAGACTAATCCTGAGGATGAAATGGCGAATGGAAAGGAATATAAAAGGAGCATGCAGGTTATGGAAATGTTGTTGGTTTGTGTTAGAGAGTGATGATTTTGTAGCATGGCATATTCAAGAAGGAATGGTAACGGAGATGAATTTAAGGAGTCTTTTGTGATGATAATTTCTAATCTCTGAGCTCTTGTAGCCAAGTTTAATGACCAAATGGATTAGGAATCCCCCTCAAAATTTTCTCTAGCAACTCATCAATTACAAGAATTATGTGAGGACATAAAATGACTTCAGTTGTCTCTCGACAATTTGGTCACAAAGATGGAGAATACAAGTTTCAAAGTGGAAAATGTAAAGGGAGGAAGCAAAAATTGTGGGCATTCTCAAAGCAGTCTTTGGGATCCTCAAATACTCCCCTCATGGCGTGCAAGAAACCCCACTGGTTGAAATCGAGATTGGCATGGTCTCCGTGCCTCCTCTCGAGATGGAAGTTGACTAGTACGAACAAGATGGATGCCCCCTAATGGAAATTAAAGTCAACGGTTATCATATCTGCATAGTTTAACTGTTTATTTTTTAATTTTATGTTACTTTACTCACTACAATGGAGTCTTTTTGATGTTCTTGAAACTAAATCTAGTTAGAACCACAGGTAAGAAAAAACAAGGCAGAAGTAGAATGTTTTCTGAACAATTTTGGAATGTTATTGAAGAACAACAAATTTTGAATGTAAGGGTGTTGATCTATTTTCCAGTTAGATTAATAATTTATTAGTTTCTTAAAAAAATATTAATTCCTTGAGTTTAATATAAGAGTAATATGCAGGTTTATAATCTTAAGGTTTAATATATTAAAGTTAGCATTAAATATATTTATCTTAGAGTTTATAGTCCTAGGGTTTATAATATTAATCCTAGGGTTTATAATGTTTGGTTTTATGATGTTAGATTTTATCATATTTAGTTTAATATTAGGGCTTAATATCATGATGTTGGAACGATACATAAATGTGTGTAGTGTGGCATTATGACAAACATTTCCTTAATGCGACAATTAATCTAATAATGATTTTCACAATGTCACATTACATCACATTTTATTCAACGCACAATACGACATTACAAAATTAGGGTTTAATATAAGGGTTTATAATATTGTGTTTAATCTTGGGTTTCTAATATTAGGGCTTAATATTGGGTTTGTAATATTGTGGTTTTTAATATTGGGTTTATAATATTGTGTTCAGTATGAGAGCTTGAAATGTTTGGTTTTTAATATTAGGGTTTATAACATTGTGTTTAATATTAGGGTTTAATATTGAGTTTTATAATATTATGGTTTGTAATATTAATGCAAGGGTTTATAATATTAATCTTACTATTTACAATATTAATCCTATGGTTTATAATATTTATCATAGGGTTTATAATATTAATCCTATGGTTTATAACATTTATCATATGGTTTATAATATTAATCCTAGGGTTTATAATATTGGGCTTTATAATGTGAGGGTTTATAATATTTAGTTTAATATTATAATTTAGTTTTGTAATGTTGAAATGGTGCAAAAATTTCGAATGTCACGGTCTCACAAGCATCGTCACAATGCAATAAGTAGTGTGATAATCATTGTCACAATGATACATTTAATTGGAATGTATTCAATGTTGCATTGCAACATTGAATAAGTTAGGTATTAGTATTCTAGTTTATAATATTTGATTTAGGGTGTATAATCTTAAGGTTTATAATTGTAGTGTTTATAATATTAATCCTAGGGTTTTTAATCCCTTAGGTTTATAATATAAAACCTAGGGTTATAATATAAATCCTAGGGTTTAATATTATTCCCTTGGGTTTTTAATCACTTGGGTTATAATATTAATCCATTGAATTTATAATATTAGGGTTTAATATTGGGTTTATAATATTGGTGGTGAGCTCTGGTATTGCACCAAGAGTGCTGCAACTCCCAGGGGATACCCTACTTTACTTTATCAACCTGGGGTTCATACAAACTTGGAGGTGACTGTGCTATATACACAATAGATGAATTATGTTCATGGCATCCTCTTCTGCTTTACGAGAGGCTGCTACTTCTAAAGGTTCTCAGTGAAGTCTGTCATACTTCAATGAAACTAAACTAATTTGGAGAAAGGAAATGACAGAAGGAAACTAAATTAAATCGCTGAAAATAAATGACAGGAAGGGAACTAATCTAAATTGCTGAAAAAAATGACAGAAAGGAAACTAATTTAAGTTGGAGAAAGGAAACTAATTTAAACCATACTTAACTTTTCCAATTGGCTAAACATACCCTACTCCATCTATCATGCTCCTATATATGCAACTATTCATGACCTAATTCTAATTTGAAGAAGTGTGCTTGCAGTTAGGGGGAAACGGGCTAAAGATGCTAATGGAGGGCTTAACACATGAAACAAGGCTTAGAAGTGAAAAGATGGGTTTAAAACTTATAAAACTTTATTATAGCATAGAAAAGGGCTTTGGAGCGGAATGAATTGAAAAGTGCAATGGCGAAGATGCGATGGAGGAAAAAGTTGCGATATGCGATATTCCAATCGCAATATCACAAATTAAAGGGATATCGGAAATGTTCTTCAGAAGCGGGAGAGAAATGTGAAGTGTGATTTGAGAAAAGGTAAAATATGCGAGATGTGATTGCGATAGGGATGAAGTCCAAGTTTGACTTCCTTTAACCAGGGTGTTGACAGAATTTTCTTTCTGTGCCAACTTGCTTTTTTCCAACTTGCAAAGGTTGGAGAGCACCTCCATTAATTAGAGAGAGATACATGGAGAAATGAAATATATATATATATATATAAGGCCTACTAGCTACCTCAATGAGGTTTTCCACTAATAGGTTTGCCTAGGGGCCTAAAAGGAGGTTTTCACCTAGGATATTTTATTTTTCTCTTTTTTTTCCCAACCCAATGATTGCCTCATGGAGAATTTAAATCAGTGGACCAATATCAGATGCCTCAAAAGATGTTTTCACCTAAGATTTTACTCTTTCCCTTTTTTTTTCTTTTCTTTCTCCTTTTCACTTTCCTACTCTACCTGAAAAAAATAAAACATTTTTCAAGTATAGGAATACCTCGAATGGAGCCATTACACATCAATATGATAGAAAACATCATGTGCACACTTGGAATGCATGCTTTGACATGTATCTGAATATGAGAGATGAATTTATTTGACTAGGATTGTATCAAGCATTGTTGGAGAAGAGTGTGTTGCTACAACTTAATGAATTTTTGAAACCATATGTCAATATAGTTGTCATGCCCCTGGTTCACTTGTTGATTTGCATCACCTTGGATGTTTGATTCTATTATGGCAGTAAAATGTTCCTCTTTTTGTTTATTGTTCTTGAACACATGGAGGAAATGTTGGTAAACATGAGGGAACTTTATCAACATCTTATTCTGATATCTGATCTTCATCAAGTGTAGCCCTCGATATTTTGATCTCCTCATTTGGATCTTCTTCTTCTTGATGTTGTCCTTCACCGACATTAAGAAAATATCTTCTTTGCAATACCTTTCTTGAACTAATATGCAGACCATTTAGATCAAGAGGATATGTTTGTTAGTGTTGTACCTCATCATTGTAAGTGAGCTAAGATACTTCATTGTATGGGTTTGGAAATGGTGGTACAGGTAATTGAGTGGGGGTGGATATATGAGATGGATGTGGTTGAGGTTGTGGTTGTGGTGGAGGTGGATGGTAGGGATAGCATGGAGTCGGATATGGAGGATATTGACGGAAATATTGAGGATGTTGAATATTTTCCCAATAAGGACCTTGCCAACGATGTTGCCAACATTGGTTTTGGGGTTGAGATGGCCAATGTTTCCAAGGAGGGAGTGTGTCCCAATTATTTTGAGATGGATGTGAATAAGCTTGAAATTTTGAAGTGGGTCCTTGCATCATATCAAGTTGAATAGGATTCCAAGGTCTCCTTGGAGCTACATAACATAGCTTCTTTGGTGATTTCCTTGCTCCATTGTCTTCCTGGTTAACTTATTTAAACATGGGGAATGATGGTATAGTAGCATATGATTCTGTATGGATAATAAAAATACATCGTCTTCTTTTTGCTCATTTTGCATTCTTAACATTTCTACTTGTTCACTTATATTGCTAATAATTTCTTATTTAAAGTTGTCACACAAATTTCCAAGTTCATCTTGCCTTACCAATGTTGATGCTGACTTACCTACTCTTTCCCTTCCTCTTGATATGCGCTTGCATGTTTCACAAATTTCTTCAAATGACAACTGATATACATTTCCTTTACTCATGAGATTAAGGAGATCAATCCACTCATCCCTAATTGTTCTAAGTAAGAGGGTTTTTAGTGTGTCAAATCCTAAATGATGCAATTTTTCCCTCTTAACATTATACATGATCCTCTCTTTTATATTCTCAAACCTCTCATCTTCTTCTTGGTTCATTCTAAAAATTTCTTCTCTAAGATCACGATCTTTGTATTTTTCTAGAAATATCTTTTGCATATCATTCCATGATATTATTGAATTAGTACCTAGACTCATCAACCATTTAAGAGCTCTATCCTTCAATTTTTTAGGAAAAAATCTCATTTTTTGAGTGTGTGATAAGTATCCATAAGACCTACAAAGTATCTCAAATTCAAAGAGAAATTTTTTCGGATCCTCTATCCTCATACCATGGAAGTTAGGAAGGAAAGATGGAGGGATGTTCTTCATATGTAAACTAATGTCCATATCTTGAATGGGAAACCCAATAAGATCTTCTTCATTGTCATCATATCCATCCATCTCTTCTACCTTCAAAAGTGTATGGTTATGTGGTTCCTACTGCACCACGTGGTCAAGTGGGGGGGTTGGTATTGGAGAACTAATATTTTTTTTTTTAATTTTGAGTATCCCTACTCCTATGAGGCATGAAAAATAGATATTTTTGTATTTTTTTTAATATTTTTGAAATGGCATGAAAAGAAAGAAAATTAGAAAAGAATGTTAAAAATAAAATCAAAGCATCTACTAGAAAGCACCCAACAACAGTGCCAAAAAGTGGTGATCCCTAGTATTGCACCAAGAGTGCTACCACTCCCAGGGGATGCCCTAATTTACTTTATCAATCCAGGGTTCGTAAAAACTTGGAGGTGACAGTGCTATATACATAGGAGATGCATTGTGTTCATGTCATCCTCTTCTGCTTTATGAAAGGGTGATACTTCTAAGGGTTCTAAGTGAGGTCTGTCACACTTCAATGAAACTAAACTAAGTTTCAGAAAGGAAATGAAAAAAGGAAAAAAAATTAAATCGATGAAAAGAAATGATAGAAAGGGAACTAATATAAGTTGTTGAAAACAAATGACAGAAAGGAAACTAAATTAAGTAAGAGAAAGGAAACTAATTTAAAACATACTTAACTTCGCCAATCAGCTAAACAAACCCTACTCTATCTATCATGCTCCTATCTATGCAACTATTTATGACCTAATTCTAATTTGAAGAAGTGTGCTTGCAATTTGGGGAAAAATGAGCTAAAGGTGCTAATGGAGGGCTTAATGCATGAAACAAAGCTTAGAAGTGAAAATATGGGTTTAAACCTTATAAAACCTTATTATAGCGTGGAAAATGGCTTTGGAGTGGAATGAATTGAAAAGTGCAATGGCAGAGATGTGATGGACCAAAAAGTTGCGATATGCAATATCGCAATCGCAATATTCAAAAATTAAAGGGATAATGGAAATGTTGTTCGGGAGCAGGAGAAAAATACAAAGTGCAATTTGCGAAAAGGTAAAATCTACAAGATATTATTGCGATATGGATGACATGGCAGTGGGACCAACGACACAGCGTGATTGCAATATCGCAATCGACAGACATGAGCATTAAGCATTAAAGAAAAAAGGGAAATGTTGAGATTTGTGATTGCGATGTGGTGGGGTACGAAGCGATTATCGCAATCCGCGAAAATAAGTGGTAAGTGTTAACGAGAATGAAATAAGAAATGTGATTTGTGATTTGTGAAGTATGGTAGCGGGAGAACCGAGGAGCAAAAGTGGGGATCGAATTTTAATAATTTTCATGTGTTTTTGCATTAAAAAGGCAAGGGTGAGGTGAAAAGGGAAAATCGCTGAGATGTTTAAAGAACGAAAAAGGAAAAGAAAGGGGTCATGCAAGATGTGAAGTGCGATAACATAAATGGATTGTGGTAAGTCTTAAGGGAAAAAGGGAAAAAGCTTACACAGTATGATTGTGATGTACAACAGTGGGAAGTTCGAGGAGTGAGGGCAGAGGTCAAAATTTCAACATTTTGAAGTGTTTTGTGAATTAAAAAAGGGCATGACAGCTAATAAGAAGAAAATGGAGGGGAATGGAGGTGTAACAACAGTGTTCAGGCTGTGAAGATAGATATGAAGACAAAGATGTAAAATGAAGCATGAAGGCGTAAATGAAATTCTCCGTGGCTACCTGCACCTGCAATTAAACTACCAAGTTATGCAATAAATATGGACAGTGCATGCCAAAGAAAAAAAGAAATTCTAGCCTTGTCCTAGAAACAGAGAATCATAACCCAAAAAGCAATTTTGGTCTCTGGGAAGGTCTACCCTCCTCGAGCTTTATCGACATAGATGAGAGGGGAAGGCTGCCTCAGTTTTATGGAGTTCATCAACTATTCTACAACGTAGATAAGCATATTAAACCTACAACAACAAACTATAACAACAATGAAAATATTATAAATCAAACTAGCTAAATAACATAAAGGAAACGATGACAAAGACAGAGAAGTTGAGGCACATGGGTTGGGCCCTAACCCACAAGCCCAACTCTCCAGAATTAAACCAGTAAAATGGATTTTTTCTACTCATTGCATTAAAAATGAAATCTTATTACATCCCGAAGGTATTAAACAACAAAATCCTAATATAATGGAAAATTAATGTTATGGGATGGAATGGAATGGACTAAATCGAATGGAACAGAATGGAATCGAAGAATAGACCCTAATTAGCTCTTGATTAGCTTTATTTATCCTAAAGGAAAGCTACCAACAACTCCCTAAAAAATAGGTAATGATTCCACTTGACTCGAAGTGATGTATGGATTGAGTGCACTTGGTCTTGAGTCTCTTGGCTGCCTCTGGAATTCGAATTGCAGGAGGAGATCTCATGAGGATCCTTTGGCTCCCTTTTACATTTAAGGAGGGTCGACAACCCCCTTGAAACTCTCCAATATTTCTCCCTCATTTCCTGATATTGTGCTCATTTATTCTCTAATATTGATCTTCCAGTGGTAGGGATAAAGTCCCTAAATCATCTCCTTCTCTGAATCTGCATAATATTCCAAATATTCCCACAATATTCTACAAAAATAACCAATATTAGGCACAAATATGAAGCATTTAATATATATATTCATGTGCATAAGGAAGGTAGATGGGCTTAAGAAAGGTTAGATGGGCCTTATTTTATGTCTAATTTAGACGCCCATCAATTGGCGTTTATAATATTAGATTTATAATATTGTGTTTAGTATGACGGTTTGAAATGTTTGGTTTAATATTGGATTTTATAACCTTAAGTTTTGTAATATTAATGAAAGGGTTTATAATATTTATCTCAGCATTTAAAATATTAATCTTCTGAACTATAATATTTATCATAGGTTTTATAATATTAATCCTAAGGATTCTCTGATTAGGGTGATATTCAGATGATGAGATCCTCTAGGATCAATTCCACTACTAATTTCCATGATTAATATGTCATAAGGGATTAGGTGGCATGTATGCCATCATATGTCTCACCCCATGCAACCTTAATGAAACCACAAAGAATTCTGGTGGTAAGGCGTATAAAACTAGGAGTTTCGGTTAGATTTTATTACCATTGCTCAAAGGGTGGTGGTGTGAAGATGAAGGCAAGTCTGTATTGTGGTGGTAGGTGAAAGAGAGAATAAAACTTGGGACATGAGAGTCGAAGGACCAACTCGTACTTTCCCAACTTGCTGTCAAGATTAACGAGGGAGTATCGTCGTGAAAATATGGGAATTCCCTACATTCAAAGTTTGGCTCTTCGGTGTGGACAGTCACAGTCTAATCTCAGTAAAGGCCCTTGGTTCAACATCTTACACACCATGCCTAGGACACCAATCACCTATATCAAAGCCAATAATACCAAATGATTCTATCACAACCCTCCAAATAATAGATATATTCAACCTACCATTATTTTGTTGCTGAATCCAATCTCCCATCGAGAGAGGAAATATATATTTTATGGCTACTACCTCAATCCATAGACTAAGCATCATCAACAACCTCTATCCCACTTTAGCTGCAAGTGCTTGGGAGAAGCAGGATAAATTTTTCAAGCCCCATCCACCCCATTTTTTGGGTAATTCTATCATGTCCCATATAACCTAACAAAATTTTCTGCCCTCTTTTGAAACCATCCATAAATAACTGCAACAGGTGCATTAGAGGAAATTAAGACCTACAATCTTTAAAAAAAAATTAATGTTGTTTGATAATGGTAAGACCCTTTTAGGTTTTACTAATGGAAGGCCTTATAATTTCGAGGATATATTGACTTTCATAATTTAAAAAAATATATATAAAATTAAGATTATAAATTTGGAAAAAATAGTTTTGCATAAGAAAAATCTATTATGTACATCTCCAAAGTTTTTGTAGCAATATTCCTTCATTTAAATACTCAAATAATGCTCTAACATAAACATTTGCATTATATTTTGCATGAAAAATAACATACTAATGCTAGTAAAACTCAAAATTAACATAGTTAGACACATTTTTTATTAAAAAAAAAATTATATGTTCTGAAAGCCAACACATCTTCCTACATTTTAACTTGTTACACCATCTTCAAATTCTTTGTGTAGGTCCCTCTAATTACCCCTCCAATTTAACATATTGTTATTTTTCCATATTTTCATTTGCCACTAATGCATCATATCGATGTTTTTCTAGTTTTGCAATTTCCATTAACACATCATGATATACCATCATTTGCTTGTTGTGATCCTTAGGTTATTAAGCAAGACATGTGTTTATATTTTATTGATAGGGATTTGTGACAACAACACCATTAATAGATAACCTTTGAGGGAGAACTAGGGATTTTGTATGTGGAAGAAAGGTCATGAAGTAAAATTGATTTTCTTTTAGTATACTACCATTCGCTTCAATAGATAAACATTGTCAACGTTTTTTACTAACAATGTTGTTTGTCATGCATTGATGAAATTGAGGACATTGAGTTTCAACAATGGCCACACGGTTACTAGGTTTGAGGGAAACTTATAATTGTAGTATGTGATATGGAGTTTTGATATTTCATTTTTTTACATTATCCACATGTATAATAAATATGAGATATTTTGCTTCCAACATGGGCGTTTGAATGACAGTGTTATGTGGTCCAAATTTGGAACATTACACAATTATTTATCCCTATTTTGACCACTTTTTTGAGGAATTTTTTTTGAAGATGGTTGGTTTAAATGATCCATTGATGAGTCATTTTACAAAATGAACAAATTAATTCCCAATGAAATTACAACGTAGATTAAAATTTTCCAATTACAACATTTTTTCATTAATTTTATCTATAAAACTAATAAAATTGTATGCCCTACATTGTAAATGCACACTTAGGGGTTGTAATGCAAATTCATATCCTGTCTACAATTAATAATCCTCATGCATAGGTCACCTATCTATTTTTAATAATAGTATATTAACACTCACTCAAAAATTGTCATAAGGTGTTTAGTTATATGAAATGGTGTATCATATGGTTGATGACATTTAGGACCCCTTATACTTTCATTGCAAAATTTTTATATCTAACCTAGCAATTGAAAATGCATATTTTCCTTCAAACCCAATTTCTCCATTTGAAAACATTGTACACACATGAATAAATTTTTTGAAGTAAACACAACCCATCGTGTTCATGAGGGTCCTTTGATCAAAATAAAATTGGATTTTTTGAGCTTTCTTGGTATTTGACGACCTAACATAACTAGAATAATCTTACCATTTTCACTCTCAGTGTTATGGATTTATTAAGTTGTCCTATAACCGTGATTTGATTAAAATTAAAAAAAAACTTCAAATTAAACTTTGATTCATAGTTTAAAAATCAATTTTGAGTTCCTCAACCAAATGTTAGCTTTCACATAAATTAATGAGAGTGTGTTTTTGTGTCATGATATATAGCATGTGGGCTTATCATGTGAAATTTTTGGTATGGGGAACCTATATCATAAATAGGCATTGTTGTGGTTGTTTCCCCCTTGGGGATGTTCCCTTGTTGCACCAAGAGGTGTTTTATAACCCACTATAGGGGGATATGTGCAGGTGTAAATGTTTGTAAACAAAAACATAAGAATTTAGTTTTTATATGTAGACTCAATTAAAAAATAATAAAAGGTTGAAATTAATATGGAACCCAGTATGGGGGATATCTTGTAGCATGTAAATGAGTGTAAAAAGTTAAATCTGGGCTAAATTAATAACAAAACATCAAAATTAAAAAAAAAAATAAAGCAAAATTAGTTATAATGCAATTTTGTTTTGTAAGGAAGTTTAGTCCCTCCAACTCAAGTCAAAATTTATGCTTTGGGAAAATTTCATAAATAATTATAATTTATATTGGTCAATGCTAAGTTAATAATGGTTGATAGAAAAATCATCCTATATTCTTTCTTTGGCACAAAATAATAGATTGAGATGTGAAGTAGAGAAGTAAATTACTTCGTGAGGATGAAGAACTTGCATAAATATTGTGAGTAGTAACCACTAGTAAGTCTACACATTTACAATTTTACTCCTACATAAGTGATGAGGAAACCATAAGTAATGGTTGGAAGTAACCTTTGGTAAGTATATTTATTACTTTTTATTCATATCCATTTTTTTTTGCAAAGACTTGCTTAAATTATGAATTACAACTATAGAAATCTGCATTCAGAAATATGTTATTTAATTAAGTATAAGCTGTTTTCAAGGATTTTTTTTTGGATGGTTTTCCTACAAAGCTTAAGAAGAAAAAATCACTACACAAATATCTAAAAATCATGCATGAATATTGCAAAAATATCCATAATTATGACATAAAATATGTAAGGCAGTTATCCACATGACAATATACTATGGAAAGGTTCCAATAAGACCTTTAAGTTATGGTCAAATCAAATTCTTGATTTTTTTTTTAAATATTGAAAATAAATATTATTGTTTCAAATTTAAACAATTATAATTTTCATTGGTCAATGCTAAAATAATATTGATTAACTCACAAATCTATTGTTAGAGTCTTTCTTTGGGAGTGTCTAATAATGATTCCATAACCATATTTAAATTTAATAAATTTAATAAGCATGTACATAAAAACTTAATGCTTGCAATAAATTTACAATATAATAATATTCTTAACCATCAATATTCACCTGCACTTTACCATGGATATTATTAACTTCTAAATATGTTTTATTACAGTGCCATGGGATAGTACCATGGCTTATCAATACAGTTACATTCCCAAAAACCACAACTCATTTCACAATAATAATTAAAATGTAAAATATGTTAAAACATACATTTATCATCGATTAGACATAGACAATTTTCAATCATATGGATGGATGGAGGAGAGAAAGAAGGGGGAGGAGACGGGGAGAGAGCGAGAGAGAGAGAGAGAGATGAGGGGAGAGTGAGAAGGAGAGAAGGAGGGAGAATGAGATGGAGTTGGAGGAGGAGAGAGTGGGAGGGAAGAAAAAATACATGGAGTGATTGAGGTAGAGAGAGAGAGAGTGACAAGGGAGAGAGTGAGGGAGAGAGGAGAGGAGGGAAGACAAACTGAAGGAGTAGAGAGAGAGAGGGGGACATAGAGATAAAGGGGGGAGAGAGGGAGGGATATAGTGACATATTTAGAGAGAGACAGAGAGAGAGAGAGAGAGAGATAAACTGAGAGAGAGAGGGAGAGAGGTAGGGATAGGGAGAGATGGAGTTGGAGGAGGGGAGATATAGAGGGAAGAACAAATACATAAAGAGAGAATGAGAGGAGAGAGAGAGAGAGAGAGAGAGAGAGAGAGGGGGGGGAGGGAGAAAGAGGTAGGTTGGAGAGAAAGGAGGAGCGATGAAGGAGAAGAGAGATGAGTTGATGGAGATAAGGGGAGAGGGAGCGAGAGATAGATAGAGTTGGAGGGTAGAATAAAAACATAAAGAGAAAAATGGGGGGGGGGGGAGAGAGAGAGAGAGAGAGAGAGAGAGATAAATATATATGTAGAGAGAGTGTGTATGTTTGGGGGGTGAGATATAGATACAGATAAGGAGGAAAAAGGGAGATAAATATATAGATGAATTGGGAGAGAGGAAAGAAGAGAGAGATGGAGGGAGGGAGGGATTGAGGCATAGATAGATAGATATATATATATATATATATATATGGAAAGAGAGAGAATATGTGTTTGGGGGGTTCATATAGAGAGACAAAGAAGGGAGAGATGGAGGGAGATATAAATATATATGGCAAAGGTAGAGAGATGGAGGAAGATAGAGACAAAGAGGGGGAGGGGGAGAGAGAGAAGGAGATAGAGTGGGAGATAGACACAACTATGGAGGGGAGAGAAAGGTGGAAGAAGAAATAGGCACACAAACAAAAATACATATATTATATAATATTATATAATATTGAACATTATCAACCATAGAGAAAGAGAAAGTAAGGATTTTACAAAAGGTGAAAGAAGTTGGATTTAGGTAGCCATGAATATTTTTGTCTTTCACTAAAACAAATGCATTGATTTTAGTGTACATGTGATTCATGCTCCTATTTGATTGCTAGCACTAGATGCATTGATTTTAGTTTAGCTTTTGATTTCCAATATTATTTCATTGCATGAACTAGATACATTTATTTTAGTGTAGATGTTGATTTCTAATTCTATTTGATTTCTTGCACCAGATGCATTGATTTCATTGTATATGTTTATTTCAATCCTATTTGATTGCATGCACTAGATGCATTGATTTCAATGTAGATTTTGATTTATGATTTGATGTAACTAGATGTATGATGTACATTGATTTAAAAGTAATTATATTAATAGTGTGAAATGATTTCAGTGTAACCACACAATATAATTGAAAACATGCATTGATTTCTGTGTTACAATAATTCATCCATAAATAAAATAGTTGAAATCTCATCTTAAATAAAATTTTTACTTACTTGAAATGTTTAATTTTTGAAACTTTAAAGTATTTTTAATTGAGTACATTCTTATTATTCACATTTTCCATCTTTCATCATTGTTAGTCACTTTGAATTCAAACGAGGTGATATAAAAAAACTACCATTGAAACTTACTTAGGGTTTAACACTCCATAAGTCACAATGATTAACATTGGAGAAAGCTACTATTGATATTGGAGAGAAAATTATACAAGGTATGACATTTACTACAATATCTTGAGTTAAATATTTGAATGGTCTATGATTTCGACCACCTGTTTCATATTATTGATACAAAAATAACATGTGTGAGAATAAGAATAGTAGAAGAAAATAGTTTGAGAATGATCACAATGAATACTATTTTTAATTCACTACATTCTTATTATTCACATTTTCTAGCATTCAATGTTGTTACATTTCCACTTTGCATTCAACATTTGTATTTCATCATTTTGCATCATTCAAGTTATTAATAGTATTTATCATCTCAAAAAATTGAGGTAGATGATTAAATTGAAAATTAAAATGACCAAATTATCTTAAACATATTTAACATATTTAAAATGGTCAAAATAATTAGATGTTCAACCAATTTTGTGCGACCGAGCACAACTAAAACCAACCTAAATCCATCTTAACCACGTATATATCAAGCACCAAGAGATATCAAATCTCTCCAGGTGAAAACCTTTACTCAAGTTTTGATCTAAAAACATATTTTTGCCTCTAGAGATTTGATCCCTCTCAATAGATATAGGGTTTAGATGGAAGTAGGCTATTTTATTTATAGTAATATCACTTTTTGTTGGCTTAAAAACATTAATTAAGAGAAGATCCCTAAAGTTAGAGACTAAAACCATGGTTTATCTAAAAATAACAATATATTAATCCTACTATGATAAATTAAGAATAAAGTTTTCTTTAAAAAAAAAAAAATCGATT
The DNA here is from genome assembly GCA_034641835.2 of Pinus albicaulis. NCBI lineage: Eukaryota > Viridiplantae > Streptophyta > Pinopsida > Pinales > Pinaceae > Pinus > Pinus albicaulis. The sequence goes on along the minus strand of CM076576.1, from coordinate 909,690,616 downwards.
CTCTGATGGGGTGCAATACGAGACAAAAACAATTTTCTATTGGAATGAGAGAGGGCATACACTTGTCACTATTCTGTCATGGCGTGGCACGAAGAAGGTGGGTGGACTTGGGTTTTACACCCGACGTGCTATCAATATAAATTCATGTGATTGGCATCATAGGGGATTTAATAGGGGATAAATACCATATCACATGCCTTCGTAATCGAGGAAATATATTGAGGAAAATATTACACGATATATTGAGCATATAATAGGGGGTGAAGGGTTTTAATATTGGAAGGTATAAAAAATGAGGCTCAAATTTAATGACAAAATATAAAGGGGTGTAAAAAATGTTAATGAAAAAATTAATACCTACAATATCTAGTGAAACTTGTGGTTTTTTAAGTTGTGAATATGTATTAGGTTCATATTGGTAGGGGGTTAAATAATGTGATTCTTAGAGGTATTTTCCAATATGTAGTCAAATTAATGGTATCGTTTAGTGGGGAATGAATGCATGTGATATGTCTGAGGTTCATTAAGTGAATCCCCCATGAATGCTATTAGAGTGGCGAAGGTACTTTGTGTATATCAGTGGAGGTGAGGTGAACTCTTCACCCTCGCACTTTTGGTTTTTTGTTACAATGAGATACACATTATCTTTTACTCATTTTGGGTTTCCTATTGAGGAGCTAGACTTTGGTGGTAAAGAAATTTATTTATTGAGCTTACTTTCATGTTGATGAACACAAGGGGTCAATTTTTTTTGTTTTATATTTGCACAACAAAACACACATTCCTGTCTTTGAGTTGGTGGGTTTTTATGCCAATATTCCCCCCTCGAATAGCGATTTCATAGTTGGAGAAATTGGGAGCGTTTTATGGGAGTGCACTTATCTTGTATGAGCATACATGTGCATTTATTTTTCATAGTATATTTGTATGTTTGTTGTTCTTGGTAGGTAGTCTAGCATATCGGTTTCCTTCTCCCTATCTGGTTGGATGTTCTCTCATTATCTTGGTATATGAAATTGGGTATAGAGACATAACTCTAGTTTCTATGTCAATCTCTGGCAGGATGAAAATATTTTATTTTTCCTACAACCGGGTTGTAATGGCTATCTAATTTGATTCCTTTTTTTTTTGAACAAAATATTTGGTCTTTCATGATATTTATTTGTTTTTTGGAGATGGTGGTGACCTTGGTTGATGTTCAAACACAATGGATATTTGTTCAGTTTTCTTTTTTGATATGTTTATGTGTATGGGAAGTGAGGTTGGTTGACGATATCTGCACTCTAGTTATGAATATGTTTGGATTAGTCATCATGATGTAAATATTGCTTTTGTTAATGCAATATATTTCTTCTATTTACAAAAAACAACAAATATTCCATATAAATGGCTAGTTATATAGTTTAAAACCCACTAAAATATTGAAAAATGAAATAGCATTATACAAAAGTAAGATCTTAAAAATAATTGTTTATTTTACTTAACCCATTCATATCACCTTTAATTAGGTAATTGAAGATTTTTTAGGATAAACATTCTAACTCTAAAACTTATATCGTTATTTAAACTCTCATTAAATCATTTTTTAAAAACTAAATTAGATGGATTATTGAGCTGAGAGGTTCATACAACAACCTAATACATGGAACTGTGTAACCATTTCCATGATCAATGTGGAGTTGACATGTATCCCTCTTAAAACAAAAATAAATATGCTCTAAATAGAAAAATAATGTTGGTTAGAAGAAGAAGAAGAAGAAGTTGTTTTAACATCATAATAATAATAATAAAATGAAGATGTTATGCATGTAAAGTAATTAGAAGTAAAAAGAATGTGTGAGTAAGATGTTTAAACTTTATTATTTTAAAAACTATTTCAAATAAATAAACTATTTGAAAATCTATGTACCTAATTTATGTGGATATCAACATTATATAAATAGACAAAAAATTTAAAATAAAATATTTTAATGTTGTATATAATAAAATATTCAGTGGGTTATAAATAAAATATTTTAATATGAATTAATGTTGATGTGTACTTAAAAATATATTAATAACAAAAATACAATTTTAATTTGAGCTGATAAAATATGTTTTATGGTTAAAAAATTTGAAGTGATCTCAATATTTTATAGTTTGGTCATCTATATGCTCTATATAGCATTAAAAAATATAATTTAAACAATGAAAAATTACCATTGTATTTTGCACTCTAATTTTTTTTTTTTGCATGTGTAGAAATTTAATCTGTTTGAACTCATATTAAATCCAAGGTTAAAATATATCTATATTGCTATATTTAAAAAAAAACAAAAAATAATATTTTTATTTAATTTAAAAACTATCTCGATATCAAATTGTTTCTAATTTTTATTTTATCAAAATTATTTACATTACACATGATTTTTTATTTAAAAATTACATTAAAATTATGCAATTATTATGAAAATTTACATTTTAAAATATATATACTTATAATTTAAAAATAAACTCCAAAATTGCGTTTTAAGTTACTAAGTACCATTTTCTGTATCCATTCATTAATCAAATTGAATCCATAATCAATCCAATCGGACCCATACTCCTTTTAGAGGGAAATCATTCAATATTTAAGTCAGTTTTTCTTAAATTGGGCCCATACTCATTTCGGAAGGAAATTATTCCATATCCACATCTATATTCTTCTTATTTTTCCCTAGAAATGCCCTTACCTAAATAGGCCTCACACTTATTCCATATCCGGTGAGCTCACCCAAAGGGGCTTCATACCTAGTTGAACCAATTGTCACGACTTGGCTATGATGGACCTCTGAATTGACTTCATACCTAGTTGACCGAATTGCCACGGCTTGACTCTAATAGACCTGTAAATTGAACCCATATCTCATTGATATTTTCATTAGTTTTTATTTATATGTACTATAAATTTTGTTTAACAAATTACTATGTTTTTGGAGATTAATTTTCTAATTTAAAATAACACAACGTCATTTCCATAAATATATAATATTCTCTTTATTATGTTTAAAATTGTGACATACAATCTAAATCCCAACTCATTTTTAATGGCATAGTCTATGTATGCTATGAATTGGATTTCCTGGCACCATTTTTTCTAATCCTCCGGTAGCACATTGACTCCTTCCTCTGAAATCCATCTCAATTTCCATTCCATCTACATCTCCCTCTGTCGTTGTTTTCCGTTATGGCTTTCCACCTCCACGGTGCACTTCGGCGGCACTCAAACCTTAATGTATTGATATTGCAGCCTCCTTTGACGGGTTCAGTCAAGCGCGTCTCAAGCATTCACCGGGGATTGGACTTGGTGAGGCAATGGGCCTAAACTCGCTCTTGACAATGGATTCCTTTCTGCCTTCTTCTTCACAGTAGTTATAGTAAGGGTTGTTCAGCTACTTGAATCTATGTGAGAAGGAAGTATTTATAGGAGAGGAGAAGGTGGCTCGGGATCCCTCATAAGGTGGAAGAGAGGCCTTATCCTTTGGGGAGTTGCTCAATTATAGGAAAAAAGTAGCCAAAGGGAGGAATTCGATGTTATTAAGTCAAACAAACCATGATGACTCCGCTCACGAGGTAGTTAGGCATGGAAACTTCATTTCTATTTAAAAAAAAAAATCCAAAAGCAGTTCAGCGTAGGTAGTCCACTGAGACAGAATGCTAATGGGTGCAAGGCCCTGAGTTAATTTCTCTACAGGCACGAAGCCATAACTTCCTACCAGCGCCGACCCAAAATTATATGTTTTTGAGAGCTTGTTTCAGGAATGATCAACAGAGGAAATGTTATTGACATGCCAAGGGATGCAATGACACTTGTTTCAAGGTATGAAAATACACAGAAGTTCCTAAAATGGTCCTCCAATATTTGGGATGGGGATTGTAGGGATGGTGAAAAAATATTTTGTAACATATGCCCCCTAAAGCATGAGGTCCGAGAGAGAGGGAGGAGTGAAATGCTTTATGAAAACATGCCCAAACCAAACATCATCGTCGAAAGACCTGTAAGAACAAGTACAACTGATATCCCTAATACATGAACATGTGGCATGGGCTCAACCATCCATAAGAGAGTACATATAAAAATGAGATCTGAGGTATAGATGCAACCATCTAGAAAGAAGGATTAATAAATAGGCACAGGTATTGTCGCAGCCATCCAATCAGAAGAGTCATGCATATATTCATGATAAACCAAATCATCTTGCAGCCTAGATTTTATCAGACAAAACCTAGGGTCTTACATTCCATCCCAACTCAAACAAGTACAAGTTCAAGCATGCAAATAAGTGAGCTGAAGTCGAACATGCAAGAAAGTCACTTGATTAGTAGCCAATGATGAAATATGTTAACAAGCGTGAGAGAAACCACCGATAATGACAACAGCTCTCAAGGTACAACTAGTACAATTCGCGAAATGTGAATAGTGTGTTGGCGTCGAATATCCACGAAATCACTTGATAGAAGGCCAATGATGAGGACCTGTCATTGAATGCGAATAAATTTCCATTGAGTCATGCAAGCTCCAAGGTACTGGAAGGGAGTCTCTAGATCAGCTTCCTAGATAATGAGTTGAAGTCGACAGGAAGTGACCTAGTTGAAGGATGGCCATAATGTTTCCCACATCATTGACATGACACAGAGGAATAAGATGATAGTGAATTAGGACTAAATAGAGGATCATAGGTTTAAAACTGCAGAAGGAAACTTCTCTTGAACCTACTAGTGACACAACTCTGGAATTTGGTAGTATTTTATATCAGAGGATATGAGGTCATGATGATGTGGATAAGAGCAGATGAGGGGTCAAAAAATATAACCAAAACCCATGGAGGCAAAAAAATGGCGTAATGGGATGTCCCCAACCCGACATGAATGCAGATGAGTGTCATGTTCAAGAGTGACATATGCCAACACGACTGAGAACTGGTTCCATTTTCCCCCACCATTTCTGGTGAGTACCCCAATTATTTTTGGAAGCAAGCTTGAAGGGGATGGAATATTCTTGTCATATAAGTTTATCCTTCAGAAAAATCCATCCTAGTATATTTTACGAGCCCTACGAAAGAGAAACTTGATTACGTCATGGTGACGATGTCTGATGTCATGTAATTTTTAACAAGTTTGACAAAGGAAGAACTTGACATATTTTCATGTTTAGAGAGTTTGAAAAGAAGCAAAAAAGAAAACTCCAACAAGTCCCTTTTGGTACGTGGTCTCAGAGATCCGAAAAGGTAGAAAACAATATCTGAGAGAACCTCTTAGTCGCGATAAGCTAAGGTATTCCTTTTTCATAAATAATTTATCCCAACCCAAAAAAGGGGTAAACATACACTGGGTAGATATCGTTCCACGGCCTTTAACGAGTTCAAAATGACAAGATTCTTAGGAATATTTTCAATTTTCGAGAGTTAGAAAAGAGCTGAAAGATGACTCCAGGGATGACTTTTTTATGTTTTTACTGAGTCCGAAAATATTAAAAAAATTGAAAAATATGCTCAAAATCCTAATTAGGGTTCTGAAAAGTTTATAAAATGCCAAAATTAGTAAAAATAAATTACTTTTCACTTTTTACGTCTTGTGAGCATTTTTACCCTTTTTCACTGTGATTTTGTGGAGTTGACAGCGGACAATCCAAGAGACCAACCATGAATCCGTCTTTTCTAGGTGAGAGCTTGTGTCCTTGCCTTCAATTTCACGTAATTTTCATTACCTCCATTTCATTTTTTCACATTTATGGGATATTTTTGTTCAATTTAGGGTGTGGCGCAGGTTCTGTACATGGACTCATGCCAACCCACCTTGAATCCAAATGGGGGCATGCTAACCGTGGCCCAGAATTTTTATTATGAATTCAACTAATCGACCCATTTTAAACCTCTCAAGAGTTAATAATTTGACTAATGAAAGCCCCATTGATGTTTTTACAGGTGTGTGAAAGCAAAATGGTTATTGAATGGAAGGAAAGAGAACACGGGGAAGAAGATGAGCAAGCCTTAAGCAAAGTAAGATGCACGGATGTCCTAAGATATTACGGGCTTCTAAAATTATTCATGGAACCATGTCTCCCGGCTCAACCAAAGTTATTATAGTACCTGATCAGTGTATGGGACATTGATCAGGAAATATTCATAATTCACGATCAGGAGCTAGAGATTGAGGTCTCTGACGTATACTTCATAACTGGATTTTCACAGAGGGGGGCAGTACCAATCCTAATTGGTACCTGGGCCATAATTTAAAACATGAGCATGGTCATAGACACGTTGTGCCAAGGTGAAAGAAAAGGATCAAAGAGCAGGAAAGTAGATATTCAAACCATTCCTGATTTGGCACTAAAAGTAGTGTTCCACACCATCACACGAGCTTCTAGATCTCAACCTCTACATGAGGCCATAAAAATGTAGCTACTACTTGCCATAGATTGTATGGCACCAACTCCCTACAACTAGGCAGAGGCAGTAACAATCAATATGAAATGCCAACTGACGAAATGAAAGAACGACAAACTGAAAAAATTCGGTTATGGGTTCATCTTTGTACCGTTCATCCTGGAACAATTACCAATATTTCAATGTCAGGAAGTGATAGTTTCTACACCACTAGCCCAAGAACCATGGATGGTCCGTTGGGCATATTTGATGCCTAGATGAGGAGGCGGTCAACAGATATCCTAGAGACGAGAATTATTTGATTGGCTCTGTCGACAACTGATTGTCGTGGAGGACTGGCCCTATTCTGGCACAGATTTTATGGGTGATCTCAATCTACCACTCCCAACAAGAGAGGATTGTGATGAAGCATTGGGTAAGACTCATTTTTTATTTTGATGAGTATTATGATTTTTTTTATTATACAAGTTTTGATGTTAATCCATGTATCCACAGATGTTGGCCCAAAAATACCTGCAGGAATGTCTCCAATAGCACAGAGGGTTCCTTGTGATTTTTATGTAGCCCCTCATGGTGAGGGAAGCGAGGAGGAGGAAATCGTACACAACCTGGAGGGACTCACTAGTATAATCCCAGATTATACAAGATTTGACGATGTTCCTCACACATACCAGAGGCACACTGCGGGGCTGTCTAACCGTATTCACCACTTATTGAGGTGACTTGTGTGTTTAGTGACATGCTACCATGAGCATCATGTTGATTAGATGCCTAGGCTTTTATTTCTGCATATTTTTTGAGAGACATGACATCTCAGAATGTAACCAAAACATACATATTTTTTGAACTCATGATGCACATGGATGAAAACACTTGATATATATATATATATATATATATATATATCTGTGTGTGTGTGTGTGTGCTTATTTTCCCGTATGAATCTTATTATGTGATGATAATGTTTTACAAAATATGAAAATGTCTATCTAATACAATATTGGCTACTGTATCAGTTAACGCATTCATTCATCTAGGAATATGCTGATATGTGATGTAATCAAAATTTCTTTCTAACAAATGAACATGCAAATACAACCTTAATATTTGATGATTTCTTACATAATCATTCCCATTAAGCTGAAGAACAACAAGCTGAGAGTCTAGGTTAACAATTAATGCATGAATGTCGAGATTAATGGCCTCGGTTAAGAGTTCAATGACGACACTATATTCATTGACATTGTTTGTGGTTTGTCTTACAAAAATACCTTGAAGGTCTATCAAATCACCATTAGGATTATAAATCACCCAGGCCGTGGGAGATAGATTCTTGGTACTGTGAGAGGCACCATCCATGAAACCAACATAAGGAATGACAGACGTCTGCACAATAAGCAACAACATAATAAGCAAAAAAACCACTCGCAATGCACACCAAGCCAAAAAATGTACAAAAATGAAAAAAATAGCTAGGTACAAAAGAACATGCACGAGAGACTCATGCATAGTATTTTTTTAGATACATCCTATTTCTAAGCTGATCCAGAGGATAACCTTCATATTTGATTAGCTCATAAGCCCTGTTTCTGTAAAATGTGTTTAACAATATAGGGCCCATGCCACATGGTTTGGAATTTTCCTGCCTCGAGATTATCATGAGCTTGGTCATACAAGAGGACGAGGTCTCCTTCTACAAAGTAACGAGGGGAAACTGACAGGTCAAAATGATCTTTGGCTCTCTTTTTCTATGCTTCTAAGACCAGAGTAGCAAAGCAGGGAGTTTCATCAAGCCTCTCTAAACATAGAAGATGTTCTTCTTCTGGCAAAGTATTAGGTAGGAATTCAACAACTATCTTGAGAGAAGGGATTCCACATTCAATCAGAAAAGTAGCTTCTATACCATAAACAATCTGGAATGGAATAATTCCAGTTGCATCCTTCACTAAGGTTCGGTAAGCCCAGAGAGCTAAAAACAACATGAGATAATAGTTTGACTTGTGCATCCCAATCATACATTGAACCATAGTGACTAGAACTTTTTTCACGGCTTCAACCTGGTCATTAGCCTCAGATAGTATGGCATTGAGCTGTCGTGACATAAACCCAAGTTGGAAGTAAACTTAGCCATCATGTAATGACAAAAAAGAGAACCATGATCGGTAACAATGGCTTGAGGGACACCAAACCTAGTAATGACATTATTGAACAGGAATTTTGTGGTTCTCTTACCATCTGCTGTAAGTGTAGGCATTGCTTCGGCCCATTTTGTGAAGAATTCAACAACTACAATAATACAAACATGCCCCCCAGCCAAGTGAGGGTTACACGTCATAAAATCGATGCCCCACTTCACAAAGGGACCAACGGTAATGAAAGGATGGAGATTTGCAGGTGGCATGCGCATCTTGAGCTGGTAAATCTGGCAATCGTGATGCTTGCGAACATCAAAAATGCAGTCTTTAAAGATGGTAAGCCAGAAATATCTAGCACAAAGAATATTATGTGCAGTAGCATATCCAGGCATGTGACCACCACAAGTCCAGACTAGCAATCATTGAGGACTTTTTCAGCACCCTTGAGAGTCAAACATCAGCGAAGAATAGAATCAACTCCGATATGGTAGAGAGTATCTCCGACTATGCGATAAGGTTTCAAATGATGGTGGATGCGTCGAAGAGCATCCTTCGTCAACTCATATCGAAAGGTAGAAGTCTGAAGATATAGGATGATATCACGGTACCAGGGATCGATGGTGCTAATGAGAAAAAGGGTGTCATCCAAAAGGCATTCCTCAGAACCAGATGGAGTGAATCAGAAGGGGGAGAGCAAATCAAATTGGAAAAAACCAATGATTTCTTCGATTTGGTGGTAGTAAACTCCAAATATAACTCTTGGAGGATAACAATCTAATTTGAGTATTTTCCCCCTAGAAATTGACGAGTCAATATGTAGGTCATGGGGTTGCAATAAAAAATCACGGTTACTGTGCACAGTAGGATATGATGGAAAAAACATTGGACATCTTGAACAGTAGCCAACGCCAATTTCTCAACATGTGCGTAATGTGTTTTCGTATCGAGAATATTGAGGCTCAAATAATAAATGACGTGCTCGTCACCATCATCGTCGTCTTGCACCAGAACCATGGTGATAGTGCTAAATGCGGCAACCAAATAGAGGGAGTAGTCGTGATGATAATTTCGAGGACGCAATAGAGGAGCATTGACAAGCAATTTCTTCAGTGCATCGAAGGATTTTTGGGCAATCTCATCCCAAAGGAACGGGATGCCCTGCTTAAGTAATCGCCTTAAGACTTTGGCCACTTCATCACAGTTAGGGATAAAACAGTGTTGGAAATTATCTTTCCCTTATAGACTCAGCAACTGATGTAAGGAGGAAGAGGAGGGGAGATTGACAATAGCTTCAACTTTGAAGGGATTGAGGGGAATTCCATCTTTAGAGATGATAAACCCTAAGAGTCTACCGGAACCAACGCAGAAGACACACTTATAAGGATTCAGCCGAATGTTATAGCGTCTTTAGCGAAGAAATATTTGACGGAGATGATCTAGGTGGTATTTATGCTTAGCAGAATGAGCCGAAAGGTCATCCAGGTAAGGTTGAGAAATGCACTTGATATCATCGAAAGTGTATGGCATTTCTCTTTGAAATTTAGCCCCAGCATTCTTAAGACAAAAAGGGAGCTTCTTATAGGTGAAGGTACCCAAAGTAAAGATAAAGGCGGTCTTGTGTTGATCGGCTAGAATAATATTGATCTGGTTATACCCAGAAAACCCATCCATAAGGGAAAATATCTCACTCCCAGCACATTCGTCAATGATCTGGTCAATAAAAGGAGTGGGATAGTTATCCTTAGGGCAAGTGTTGGGAAAAATACCGAGAGGGGTGGGGGGGGGGTGAATCAGTATTTAGAGCTTATTCGAAACTTTTTCTTTTTCCTTACTAAATTCCATACGCGACTTTAATGAACCCGACTCGCGTATACACGCGGATATCCTTAAGAAAACTTGCATATTACCAGAGATATTATTATGCATATAATTCTTTACTTAGATCAGTGCATCATTCATTCATCAGTAGTAAGCATGTGCAGTAAGAACAGAATGAATCATCACACATAAGCAACACACATGAACACCATGATTTAAGGTGGAAACCAAATTCGGGAGAAAACCACCGTTGTTGTCATCTCCGTCTTCAATATTTATTATAAAGAAAACTACTTACAATCATGTACTGGCGTAGACTCATACCAGCACGCAGGCACCCACCTGTAGAAGGCTGCAACCTTCTCTTTTTCTCCAGCTACTATTGGAAGGGAGCTTCAACCCCCTGATCTCCTTTACCAACCACTTCTGGAAGGAAGCTACTACCCCCTGATCTCATTTACCAACTACCACTGGAAAGGAGCTACAACCCCCTCACTGAAGGCTTCAACCCTCAGCACCACCATGGACCACGTTTCATCAATTTTCATACTGGATCCAACAGCTTCCACACAAAAAAACTTGTAGGCCTCTTTTCATCAAATTTTTAGACTGGACCCACTCCACACATTTAAGCTCAAAGAACATACATCAAACTGAAACTTATAACCCATTCAATTCATTCATTGAATCATCAACCAATCAACCAACAACTGATATTTAATCATAATAAACTAGCAGCATAATCAGTATTTAAACAACCCAGATCTGTATGAAGACAGCAGTAGAACAACAAAACAAATCAGAGATTTTCTTCTGCACATTTCAGCAAAACCCTAGATTCCATACGCACTTTTACTTCACTGAACCTGCATATATATGCACTTTCACAGAGATGAACTTGCGTATATATCTGCAACTATTTCAGGATTGACCTTAGATTCCATACGCGCTTTTGCTTAAACTAACCCACGTATATATGTGCTTTTGCTACGACAAAACTGCGTATAGATTTGAAAACATTGCAAGGTTGTGCAACTCTCCAGAACAGATAAACAGCTTCATATCTTACCCTTCACTTCAACAAACATTCGTCAGATCACAAATCTAAACTTTCCATAAACAGATCTAAAAAATACATAGTCATTTCAGGTCTAGAGATCCTGATCCATCATTTTATTCATAGGTGCATTATTAATTCAGATCTGTCAATAAACTACAACCCATTCCATGCATATATACTTCAGAGTGAAGTATTCATTCAATACCCAAACACATGCACACCCTTTCACTATGATCTTCTTCTCCTTATATAGTTTTAGAATTTATCAATACCATGAGTCAAAACCACTCAACTGCTGATGGTAATCCTGGACGGAATCAAATAGATAATACAATGCTCAATACTGTGGGCTAATACCATGGTAATGCCCCTTGGTATCATAATTTTAGAGCGAAAAGGGCATACATGACTTGGAGCATTTGTTTTTGCATGTATAAGCAACTTCTCTTCATAAAAATTCTGTATATTCTAACCTTGAATGTATACGTGGGTTGCCTTCAAAAAAGTAGCATATACATTGCATCCATACATAGGTTTCCTTCACAAAAGTACCATATATATTGTGGCATATTATATTTATCATTTATCTAGCACTTACTGGAATTATTTTCTCTGTCACATCTGAACTGATCTGTAGATATGTCATTCTTACATCTTTAACACATAGGTTTCTTATCATAGGCAACTCATCAAGTAGGTTTTCATCAAGGACAACACATTACATCATATTACCAACAACCTCCCCCTTTGGACTTGATGGCAACCACGATGGTGTTTTATCACCACAACAGATAGATACATTAATCATAACCATTATTCAAACACCATGATACTCTCGCCCTTTGACATCAAGGGAAAAGGGCGGATCAAAACCAAAACAAGGTTTCTCTTCCCTTGCAGAAAGATGAGCTTTGTAGATCTGAAGTGCACTGAACTTACCATGCTCCCCCTGAGTTCATGTTGAATCTTTAGACATATTTTTCAATGAAGTACATGACTATAACTCAACCAAGTATGACCATTCCTATCACCAAGGACTCATACTTACATCAATGATCCAACCAAGTGGAATTACATATTTGAATGAACTACCCAACCAAGTGGGTTTACAAATTTGAACAAGTCCTTACATGACTGAATATAACAATTTACATCATAGATATCAACATGACCTTTTCATTAAATGAATTTTTATAAACAACACCAATGAATCTCAATCATGAGATCAGACCACAACCAACATTTAGAATGCCAACAATGCATCCTTTCCCACAGGACAAGTGCTCCCCCTTAGGTTGTGCACCCTCAACACTTTCAACAACAAATCATCAAGGCATATTCATGAAAAAAATATTAGAGAATGAAACAGAAATGTGAGAACTGGGACATCAAATATTAGTTACCTTAGTTTGTTGAGACGATAAATATTGTTAATAACTTTAATGATTAAAAATGATGAAATGAAAATTTTGATTGCAAAGTGACAATGTTATAGTGTTGAATGATAGAAAATGTGAATAATAAAACAAATAGTCTTCATTGTGATCAATATCAAATTATTTTGTTGTACTATTCTTATTGTCACCCTTGTTAGTTTTGTCATCTTTTCATATCGATTATATGAAAAAGACAGTTGAAATCATAAACCATTTAAATCTTTAGCTTGAGTTGTTGTATTTTTTTTTTTTTCTAAGTAAGAGTAATTCTATTAGTGAAACATATATTACAGCAAGGCCATGGCCCCAATAGTGTAGGCCATCAGTGGTGGCACAAGTCCAGTAAAATAACAAAAATCGAGCTGCCTGCATGGGGAAACCAGCCCATGTAAGGTTTGTAATGCTGCCTCTATGGAGGAAACCAACTACATCATGACATAGACTAATAAATCTCAAAACAACAAAAATAACAAGAGATCTAGAAAAAATTACTTGGTCAAGGCTTGTAGAACTAAAGACCATAGTCATCCGAGGGAGGCTCTTCTTCAATCCGGCACTAATAACACTGTTACTGATGAAATAGGTAACCTCACCTCAAAACGGGAACTCTAGCCCAAAAAGACTCAAAAAACATGAAAAAACACCCAAAAAACAAAAAGTGTGTATTCCAGAACGCACTTGGTTTTTTTTTAAGGTCAAATTTCAACATTTTATAAAATTATGCTAAAAACAAAATTGTTTCTTGAAAAAGGATTGAAAAAACACCCTCAAAACAAAACCAGTTGATGGTGGAATAACAAAAAAAAGTGTGTCATATTTTTGACATTTTTAAAAATAGAAATAACATTTTTAAATTTTTAAAATTCAAACACTAAAAAAAACATAAAATTTAAGAAAAAAAATAAATTTAAAAAATAAAAACATTTTAAAGCTTAAAATTTAAAAATATATAGAGATAAAAATAAATAAATAAATAATTTAATTCAAACATTTTAAAAAAACCTAAAATTTAAGAAATTAAAAAAAAAAAAAAAATTAAAGATTAAAATTAAAAAATATATAGAAAAAAAATAAAAAAATAAAAACAAAATAAAAATATTAAATAAAAAAAAAACAAGTTAAAAAAAAGAAGGAAATTATAAAAAATAAAATATAGAAATTAAATTTAAAAAAGAAAAAGAAAATGTTTATTAAATTAAAAACAAAAAAAATTAATTTTAAAGAAATATATTAAATTTTAATAAATTTAAAACTTTAAAATAAAAATTAAAAAAAGAAAAAACATTATTTAAATTAAAAGTAAAAAAAATGAAAAATTAATAAAAAATAAAAAATGAAAACTAAAATACAATAAAAATATTAAATTTAAAAAAATATATATTAAGAAAACAAATAAATTTTAAAAATTAAATTAAATTTAAATTATAAAAATTTATATATATATATATATATATATATATATATATATATATATATATATATATATATATATATATAAACTTAAATTAAAAACATATATTAGATTTTATTAAATTTTAAAAAAAATGTTAATATTAAAATAAGAAATTAAATTTAAAAACAAAAATATTAAATATTAAAAAATAAATGAATAAAAAAATAAATTTTGAAATAAAAAATAAATTTTAAATATAAAAGAAGAAGAAGAAAAAAATCCATTGTGAAAATAAAAAGTTAAAAAACTTTAAAAATCAATTAAAAATGGAAAATTAAAAATAAAAAATAAAAAACAAATTAATTTTAAAAAATTAAGTTTAATTAAAAAAAAAAATCTAATTTAGAATACACAATTTGAATTGTATAAAAATTTTATGTAATTAAAAATAATAATAATAATAAAATTAATATATATATATATATTAAATTCAAATAATAATTAAAAAAAAAAATTTATTAAATTTTATAAAATTAAATTAAAAAAGTAAACATAAAATTTAATAATAAAGAAAAAATATGAAAAAAAAAATCAATTAAATAAAAAATTACAAAATTTAATAAAAATTATTAACAAAATTAAAAACAAAAAAATTTAATAAAATTTAAAACAAAAAAAAAAAACAAAAACAAAACAAAACAAATTAAATTTAAAATATAAAAATTAAATTAAAAAAATAATTTTAAATTTTTTTGAAAAAAAAAAAAAAATTCAGATTAAAAAAAAATATTAAAAATTAAAAAAAAAAATCCAATTCTGATTCGGAGAATCGGCCTTGTGGTAACTCATGTATTTCTCAATATGAACTAATTTATAATCCCTTCAATTCTTCGGACTTTTAGCAGAAATCTGATTCCGAGAATCGGCCTTGTGGTAACTCATGTATTTATCAATATGAACCAATTTATAATCCCTTCAATTCTTCATCTTTCAATGTTGTTTCTTGCACTAGCCCACTTTTTTCAGCCATATACAGGACTGCGATAACTGGGAAAATTGCATCTACAAATACGGGTATGAAGGAGGCGGCTATACCGATCGAGTCTTACCTCAGGAGACGCTCACTCTGGCGACAGCAGCTTCCCTAGCACTGACAGCAATTATTTTGTTGTATGGTTTCCATATTCACTGTTGGATCCTAGTTAGTATATCGACCATTCAACATTGTTTACTAAATCCATTGGTTCAATTTACGTTTATATTTACCTTCTGCCAGTGAAATTAGATCTTGGCACAGCGATTCCTAGCTTGATCTTAGTTTGCTATTCGATATTAGTGCAAGGGCTCAAGGTTGTTAATAAGAAAACATAATTGCATTTAAAAATATTTTTTCATACTTGTAAAAACACAGTTGGATTGAGACCTAGCAGATTCTAAATATGAAAATGTTTTTTTATTTTTTATTTTTTATTTTAATTTGATTTGATTTTTATTTATATTTATATTTTTAAATTTTTTTTTAATTTCAAAATATTTAATTATTATTATTATTATTAATTTTTTTTAATTCAAATTTTTTATTTTAAATTTAACTTTAAATTTTTGTTTTTAATATTATTATTATTATTATTATTATTCTTTTTTAATTTGAAATTTGTTTATTAAATTTTTAAAATTTTAATTAAATTAATTTTTTTTAATCTTTTAATTTTTTTAGTTTTTCATTTTTAAAATTTATAAATTGTTTCATTTAAAAAAAAAACACTAAATTTATGTATATTTGTTTTCTAATTATTTGCACGTGGTTTTTTTTTTGTTTTTCGTTTTTTTGTTTTTTAATGATAGTTTTTTTAATTTTAATTTTCTTTTTGAGTTTTAATTTTTATTTTATTTTATTATTTTATTTTATTTTATTTTATTTTATTTTTTTTTAATTTGTATTTTTTTTTCTTCTTCTTATTATTTTTTTTTAATTTAAATTTTTAAATTTATTTTTATTTATTATTTTTTTTTTGTATTTTAGTTTTTGTATTTAAATTTAAATTTTGTAATTTAAATTTTTTTTAATTTTCTATTTTACATTTTTTTTTTTTAATTATATGGTTTTTTTTAATAACTTAGAGAAAAATGTTTTTGATGTGTTTTTTTTTTAATTTTTTTTGGTTCAATTTTTGTTTTTTTTCTTTAAATTATGTTTTT
Source organism: Pinus albicaulis (assembly GCA_034641835.2). Classification (NCBI taxonomy): domain Eukaryota; kingdom Viridiplantae; phylum Streptophyta; class Pinopsida; order Pinales; family Pinaceae; genus Pinus; species Pinus albicaulis. The sequence continues at coordinate 909,674,168 of CM076576.1, read as the reverse complement.
TTCTTTAAATTATGTGTTTTTTTTCAAATTTTCTCATTTCTTTTTATATAATTTTTGAATATTTTTGTTTTTTTTTTGTTTTTTCTATTTATTTTTGTTTAAATTTTTTATTTTTACAAGTTAATTTTTTATTTTTTTACATTTTTATTGGTTTATATATATATATATATATATAAGTTTTGTGTTTTATTATCAACATGAAAATCACCACTCTAAAAAAAAAGGTCGATGCTGCATCAATACGTTTCAAAATTAGCATGAAAATCACTAAAATTTTAAAACAGATATTCATACTTCATAAATAAAAATATTATAGTGTCAAAAATGTGCACAAAAAAAAAGGGTGATTCTGCATCACCACTTTTCAAAATCGGGTGCTTTTTATGCTACCAAAAAAAAATAGGTACTAGTGCAGTTACCTATTTCATCGGTAATAGTGTTTAATATCCATCATCATCGTCCGGTAAGGGGCCACGTTGAGTTGCTGCCGCACCTGCACCATATCCGCCTTCCTGTTGGCCTTTGTCATATAGATAGCTCGAGCTGCAATCGCCCATCTTGTGAGAAGTACCCCTTTCTGGAGCTTGAGGAGGTTGCACCATGTCAGAGGGACCAGGGATGTTACTAGAGCGTGCGGGCGAGGAGGGGCCAGGGATTACCTCAGGAATTTCTCGAAAGGAAACCGTGACTATCGCCACAATAAGAGGGCCGGTGGTGTTGCACTAGAAGTGAAAATGAGTAGTAGTTGGGCTGTGCAGAGAGGCAGAGGTAGCGGGACGAGAGAGAGGAGGCGTCATGTAATCAGAGGCCACACGCCTAGGGGAGGAGGTGGCTAGATGACCACGCCCACTACGTGTGTTGGTGTAGCGACCCTGAAGACACTCATGAGAAGACAACGAGGAGCTAGAAGTGGAAGAGCGACGCCGACCAGAAGAGCATGCCCTGGAACTGCCTCTTCGGCATCTCAAGCGATGCCTGAGCTGAGGCATGTCTACACGTAGTGAGAGGGAGTTGACAGAGTTGGTAGTGGTGGGAAAAGAGGCAGAGGGCGAATTGAGCTCGAACGAGGGGGAGGATTGCAGAGGACAGAAGGGGCTCTGATAATAATGAAAGCGGAGGAGGAATTCAACACATCAGCCCAGGTTGCAACACCTGTCGAGGGAGGTGCGAGAGCTGGGTGCCTCAGCCTCTGGGGAGAAACAAAATCGGATAGGTAGAAATAGAGACGGCATAGAAACCACCAGACGGATCTGAGGCAATAACTGTAACCCAAGCGCAGAGGGGAGGAGATGAGGAGAAGAACCAAAGGGTGACATTTTGAAATGTTGGTGGCCTCGACACACGCAACGGCATAAATGATGCATAGGGTGACGGCCTTGAGTATTAAAGGCATGGAGGCGCCATAATTGAGTCCTGCGGGTGGCCATGTGGCCTTGCCATGCGTCGTCCCGTAGGCCCATCTCCGTAAACTTACACCTTGACACCCGCATCTGGGGAGCTCGAGTTGTTGTATTAAACATCATACCTAGTCTCTTTTTCTCTCCAATATTAATAGATTGAATTACTATAAAACAAATCAATGTACATTGTCAATAAGTTTTTGTGCTTACACTGAAATCAATGGACACTATTAATACAATCAATTTAAAATTAATGCACCATCATACATTGAATTACATCAAATCATAAATCAACATCTACACTAAAGTCAATGCATCTAATACACTCATTCAAATAAGATTATAAAGCATTTACATTGAAATCAATGCATCTAATGCAAGTAATCAAATAGGATTATAAATCATCTACATTGAAATCAATGCATCTAGTGCAAGAAATAAAATATAATTAGAAATCAACATCTACATTGAAATTAATGCATCTAGTGCAATCAATCAAATAGGATTAGAAATCACCATCTACACTGAAATCAATGCATTTAGTGCAAGAAATCAAATAGGATTAGAAATAATCTACATTGAAATCAATGAATCTAATGAAAGTAATCAAATATCATTAGAAATCAACATCTACACTAAAATAAATGCATCTAGTGGAAGCACTCAAATAGGATGAGAATGAATTGTGACTTGGTTTTGTATGATTTCACGATGAAAAATGAAATCTTGCTACCATTGAGCTATGGAGTCAACATCAATACTCTTAATGACATTATTTCTTCACATGGAAGCTGAGGTAGATAGAGGTCTTTAATCAAGATAATTCACACACACAATATAAGGAAAACAAAGCGATTTCACCCCTAATAGAAGTCAAAGCATAGTATTATGAATTCTAAGTAATTAAAGATAGAATCCACTATAACTAACTAGACATAAATATACAGATAAATAACACATTTAAAAACCTCATGAGAATCTCAGATCTAGATGTAGAATCTCACTGTATATTACCGAAAATGGACAAAAACATACAAGAAAAAATTCGGTACAATATTCTCCAACCCTTTTCTCTTCGATGTTTTGTCTATAAACAGACATTCTTTACAATGGCGATGATCTGCCCAGTTGGATAGATCTTCGAATTATAATCTGACACCTATTATAACTGAAACTAGTAACTGGAAATAGAAAAAGGACAACTATCCTTTAAAAAATCAAAATCCTAATAGGACTCTATCTCCTATTTATTACATTCGGCTCTCCTAACAATGAAATAGTTACATACCTGATATCACATGTTCAAGGGATAATTCACCACTACTTTGCATTTTCAAAACACCCCTAGATCTATGGAACATAATCCTACTTTTTAGGGATGGATGACCTTCACTATAAACACTATTTTGACTAATGAGATAGTTGTGTGGTGCTCCTTTTGAGGCATGAATCTCTACTGATATGGTCTATTGACATGCTAGAGGCCTCCAAATGGCTATTGTGATGTTGGTATTCTAAAAAACCCTTCAAAAATCTCCTTGCTACGAAACATGGTTTTTTAGGCAGTTTCGCAGCGAGTATTCGTAGCATGTGAAAACATGTTTTTCTACCTATTTCCTTGACACCTTCATTGTTAAAACATCTTCACTATGACAAGACACCTTGAAAAAAAAAATCTCCCTCCACAATACTTGATAAAACCAGATTCCAAAGAAAAAAGGCACGTACAAAATTTTTCGTAGTGTTTTTCTTGCCTCAAGTGTGAGGTATGCTACGAAACTGTACCAAAAACCAGAATTTTTTGAGTTCAATATTGTCTTCAAAATTTGATATCCAGAAGTAAGTTTTAGGTTCTTTGTGAGTGATTAACCTCATAAAACATATTCCAACTCAATTTTTTACTCCTATGGTGTTTCATTTTCAATTACAATCAATTGGCTGACGGGCTTTTCTACCATTCTCATCTTCAACCCTCGCCTTTTAAATCTTCCTGAATTAAATCCAACTGCTCCTAAAGATCTTCCACTTTGTATTTTAATGCTCTGTTTTAGGATTGTAAGTGAAGGATCCTCCTCCTCACATGGTTAACCTCCCCTTTTAATGGCTGAGTCCATTTTAGTAACCTTTCTTTATTGTCCAATTTTTTTGAGATACTTGTGACTTGCTCCTCCTATATTTTCCTCATGTGTTCAAGTTGAACCTTTTCAGCTCTATGCTTCTTTTTTTCTAGATTTAAAACTGATATATCTTTACCTACTTCCTTCAACTGCACTTTGAGGGTTTCTATTTATAATTTTTCAATTATTTTCTCTTTTCCCTTTCTTTGCTTGATAACTAATTCCTCCTTTGTTGGTGAAGAAAAATCTATGATGCTTGGTGTCTGGGAAGCTTCATTGATTTTCTCAGCGTCTTTGCTTTCCATGACCTTCTTTGCATGTCTGGTCATTGGCTTCCTTGGTTGAAATATAAAACTGGCATCATCACCTACAAAATCTCGTTTTTTAGTAGTCTTACCTTTCTTCAACTTGCATAATGGGCGACTCTTCAATGTCAATTGCATGTAGGATATCCTACAAATTTCCTTTAGCTAATGTCTGGCTTCTAGTGACTCTCTTGCTACCTTGTTTGCTGATGGTATGCTTCTATTTTGCAGGTGCTGCTTTAGGTATGTCACTCTCTTGCGAAGGCTTTTTTCTCACATCCACTAGCTCTACAGGAGGTTATCTATCTTCTTCTTCAACTTATTCTACCGCAGCTGGTGATGAAATAGTTCCAGATTTGGAAGATTTCTTTGGAGTAACCACATCAATTTCATAACCAATCATGAACAAGAAATAAGTCCAATCTCTGTCTAATATTTTCAACTCTTATAGCACTAACAACTTTATTAGACCATGATGAAAAAGAGATGTCTCAATTCCTTCTGTCTTGATTTGAACCTTATTTGAAATTTTCCATTAACTTTTGAATAAAAAAAGGGTAAATCAAGTTACCTCTTACCCACAAAATGCAGAAGAAGTCTGAGATGATATGAGTAGACCATGTGAAATCTTCTTTCACAGGTAAAATAATTTTGAATTATGATGAACATCTTAACACAATTCTCCTTCATGAAACTCTTAGGGATAGAATTTTTCAAATCAACTTCACTGTGTTCTTGCTTTATGAACTCTTTGCAATCCTGCATTGTCAATTTGATACCTTTAAACCATTGTTCACAACCTGTAGGGATTCGTGTAGCTGATGAGATGCTCTGTGGTGTCACTGTAAGGTTCAGAATTCCAACCATTGATGTTGTTCTTGTGAAACTGGTGGAAAAATCCTTTAAAACATGTAAATGAAAGCCCTGTAACCTCTGACAAAATTACAAGCAGTCAGACCTTCTAAAAACCTCCATGGTAGTAGGGAATTCATTGAGTAAATTCATATCTGTGGGCTCAACCCTAAGACAATGGCCACCCTTAGTTGTTTTCCTTCTTACAGCCATGAATTATTGATAGTCATCACTTTCTGACTGCAGGTCGAGCCAGACGACGAGTTTCTGGGCGAGCCTCAACGTGTAATGGATCGAAGATAAATCATGCTCTGGAGGCAAGCCATCACCCATGTTAAAGTGCAATAGGAACACTTCAGCTTGAATGAGGCTACCTAGGAAGATGAAGGATTTGTTCCGAAATTTTACCCAGAATTATTTGCTGAAGTAGAATGAAACACCGAGGACAATGTTTACTTCCATGGGGGGAAGTTGTGATAGCTGGCTTAAGTGCCAACTAGTGGTTATTTTATTTTATGTTAAGAAACTAAAACATGTATTTCCTTCTTAAGAAATATTAATTGATGAATAGAAATTAATTTTGTTTCATTAAATAAAATTTAGTTATGGAAAGTGGTTCCATGAAAAGTAAAAGACTGATGGTAAAAGTATTCCAAGAACTGAGAAGTGGTTGAACAGAAAACAGTTCAGACAATTACCCTTTCCTCTGAGGGACTAGTGGAGTTACTTAGATTCTTGAAATTCCTGTAATAGAAGATTCGATGTGGGGTCCTGAGGTCTCTTCCAGAACCTTTGTCAACTCACTTAACTTAGGTGTTGAGCACGAGGGAGATATGTGGATGTAATTTCCTTTCTCAAGGTAGGGAGGACAACATCAACAATATCTGGAAAGAAAGATGACTAAAACAAATTATTGGAAAACTCAGTTTTGCGTTGTGATTGAGCAATTAGCTGTATCTTATTTGTTTGTGACTATTACTCTATTATATTTAAGAAATGAGGAACCCTCTATGCTTTTCTCTTTAAGTAAATAGGAAATCTAGAAAAATATTGAAAAACATTCAAAGTATGTGGGAAATAAAAGAATTTTTATCTTAAGAAATCGCAGATAGAAAATAAAGCTATAAACTAATTCTTTTAGCAACTAAAAACAAAGAACTATTAACATATAGCTTCCCAGTCGAAAATCCTAGCTCCGAGTTGGTCATTCTCTACATCCATGATAAACACGAACATAATGGTTCAGACATTCATCTAAAACTGATGGAAAAGTAAACTCAGAACCATAACCAAAAGGAAAACAAGAATCTAACTATAGACAACAGATGAAAATGGTAAACTCATACCTCGACATCTAGATAAAAGAATCCTTGAAACGAGCATTGTACACAGACTGTTATCATAGAAATAAAACCGTGCGAAAAGACACATGTAACCTCAAAACTGAAACAATCGATATTACCATTCCTGAATTATTTAAATATATATGTAAATATAATAATGGAAAGGAAATTGCATATATATATATCTATGTGTGTGTGTGAAATAATGTTGGAAAATAAACTATGTTTGCCATTATTGAGAAAGAAAGGAGTAATAACCATAACATGTGATATGTTTGCCTCACTGAGTAAGAGGTAGAGCCGAAGCAAGAGAATAAAATATAAAATATACAAATCTCGGTGATACAGAACTAAATTCCCACAAGACCAAAAATAAATTATATAGGATTAAAAATACAGGTTCAACTGTTATAAATGTCCATAGTATTCTCAATATGGGCAAAGCCTAAGATATTCAAATAAAGATTAAAATGAAAATAGTACAGTGGCGTGAAGCCTTATAGTAAAAACTTGAACTTCAAGGTTGAAGTAGGGGTTACTGTAATCGAGAACCTTTGAAAAACCTTATAGTGGAGAAAGATACTTGATGGGGCAGGGGACCGAGTTAGAAAAGAAATGGTAACAAGCATTCTAGAGGAAATCAACCACACTGCCGACTAAGGAGGTTACCTATGTAGGAAGGCGAGATGAGAAACCCATCAGTAACTGAGTATGAGACCATGTCAACAAATAAATATGTAGAGCATAGGAAAGATCGAAAGGAGAGTAATCTTTACCTATTAAAATTACTTCGCGGAATTTGAATGTTTAACCTACAAGTAGGCCATGAAGAATAGTCAATACTCTGCATTCGGATGGTGGCATGAAACACACGTTAAAACTTTCACACATGCTTGAAATATTACCTGCGAGTTTCTTATGAGGACACAACAGACAATCCATTGTGCTTAACCTTGAAGGATGAGCTAGAACCACCATTACTGACACAACAAAGAAAAACGACATTTAGATGAAAACAATAAATAAAGAAACTAAGAAACTTTGAATAGATACTAGCAAGAAATATGTATAGTGTGCGGTGGAAGAACCATAAATTTGTAACTCCAAAAACAAAAACCATCCAAAAACAATACACCAAGGAATTATGGTGAATGGGACAAACTGGGTAAACTTACTCACCATCTGCAATGAATCCTAGGACGAAACCAAGGAGAGCCATGATGGAGGCTTGTCGGCAGTGGAAAGCCAAGGCATAGCTACAGAGCTCTGCAGCGGAGACCCACGAATGAATGGAAGCAGTTAGGGTTAGGGTAGGTCGTTACCCTAATAAAAAAATCTCAAACCAGCTATGACAGTGGATCCCAAACCTATGCAACTCAATGGCGAAAGGAGATCATAGCTGTTCTCTAGTTTGAGTGCTTGCCGGCTGTATGGAGATATTAAGTTAGAACACCATTGCAAAGATTTCCCATATTTTATAGTTAAACCAAGAAAATCATTTTTTTACCAAAGTCATAAAGGGCGCCAATGAATACATAGTCCTTGTCCATTTAACATAAGGTCTCTTTTTATACAAGAGATAGGATAGACAATTGACGAAATCTAATGCCACACATGTTGACAAGTTATCACCTCGAAAGCTTGGGAAGTGTGAATTGGAACCTTTACATGGCAGTGATGAATGAGGGCTATAGAAGATATGAGCACATGTGTGAACAATAATATACATTTTGATTTAAATCCAAGTAGTGTATAGTTATATATGTGATTTTATAATGTTTAATAGCACAGGTAAAAGTAAAACGGTAATAGAATGTGGCTAATTTAAATAGTGGTTAATACAAAAGTTAATTTGTTTTTTATAGATATGGATGAATGTTACAAGTGGTATCGGAGTAGTGTTCACATGCTGGGGCCCTATGGGTCACCTAATATGACAAATTGTGTGTAAATGATGCACAAAAAAGAAAAAGCATAGTAGGAGACAATATGAGTAGGGGGTTAACATAACCAATACCCCAACGCACAAGGGAACCTACACCCCAAATACAATTAGAAATGAATCCTGAGATATGGATTCAACTGAGTGTAGATCAACACAAGTAAACTAGTAGACTACTGGAGGAACAACAACACTAGACTAGTATTTTGATAAAAACAGTGCAGAAGCTACATGAAGAAATGGTACAGGTCAGGAGTGACAATGAGTGCTTAATGCAAGAGAAAGAAAGGATACTCAAGAGCCTTTATGACAAACATAATTAAGCAGTTGTACAACCCAGTCCTGATAGAGACATGCAGGAAGTAAACGAACAAAAAACAAGGGACCAAACCACTGGCGGAATGGAAAGAAGTAATTCATAGCAAAGTAATGAAAATAGAACTTACAATGAGGTTGATTCAAGTAATGTTTCAGAACAACAAGAAATTAAGAAACAAAACATGGAACTGCAAGGTGAGTTCTAGAAGATAAAACCACCTACATTTGATGGAGAAGTGGAGGAAATGGATGAAGCATGGTTGATAAATATGAACAAGTACTTTCATGTCTATGAGTATAGCAACAATCTTAAAGCCAGATTAGCCATCTATCAATCGAGGGATAAGGCCACACTATGGTGGGAGGAGGTTAAGAGTGTCTGCAGCATAGAAGATCAGGACATGACTTGGGATACGTTCCAGCAATATTTTAAAGATAAGTACCTAACCGAACACTTCTGTGATGAAAAGTCCAGATAATTTCACGATTTAAAATTGGGTCAAATGGCGATGGATGAATACATAACTAAGTTCACTTCCTTACTCCTTTATGTTCCTTATCTAAGGGACGAAAAGGCAAAGGTTCAGCGGTTCCTAAGAATTTTTCCGACTTACATGAAAGAATGAATTGAGTTCATGAATCCAAGGACCATGGATGAGGCAATTCGAAAGGCAATATTTTTTTACCAACAATCTAAGGCAAAAGGAGAACTCGGTAAATATTAGCAATCAAAAAAAGAGAATAAAAGCAGCTCAAATTTCAAAAAAAGTATAGCTAATAATTTTAAGAATGCTGCAAGGATTTCAATAAGTGAATAGTTTGGCAAGAACCATCAACAAACCTGGTGGCCTGCAGAGGATATGCCCACAGAGGCTTCCATCAAGCCAGAGCAATGGAAAAACTAGAAACCACCCCTACAGTGTTGTAGGTGTGGCAAGGCTCACTATTATAGGAACTGTCTGCAACGGAGGAAGAGCGAAGCGGTTGCTAATCTACAGGAATCTTCTAGAGTGGAATATGTAGCCCGAAATATACCCAGAATTAACGCAACATTGGAATATTGTCATGCATGTTATCACCAAATTGATCTTGATTGGTTGCTCATCAATTAACTCAATGTAACTCATTCAAACCACTTCTAACTGAAGATTAGTCTCTTCAGTTTGAGAGGGCTCTCTCAAAGACGATTTAGGATTTGAAATAAAGATAATACTATATGGCTAACTTTATGTGTTGTGACTTGGTTTTTTATGATTGCAAGTTGAAATATGAAAGCTTGCTACCATTGCACTATGGATTCAACATCAGTACCCTTAATGACAATATTTCTTCACATGGAATCTAAGGCATATAGAGGTCCTTAATAAATATAATTCACACACACAATATAAGGAAAACACAGTGATTTCACCCCTAAAGGAAGTCGGAGCATAGTATTATGAATTGTGATTAATTAAAGATAAGTAATTAGACATAAATATACAGAGAAATAACACATTTAAAAACCTCATGAGAATCTCAGGTCTAGAAGTAGAATGTCACTGTATATTACTGATAGTGGACAAAAACATACAAGAAACAATTTGGTACAATATTCTACAACCCTTTTCTCTTCGATGTTTTATCTATAAATATACATTCTTTACAATGTAGATGATATGCCTAGTTGACTAGATCTTTGAATTCTACTCTGACACCTATCATAACTGAAACTAGTAACTTGAAACATAAAAATGACAACTATCCTTTAAGAAATCAAAATCCTAATAGGACTCTATCTCCTATTTATTACATTCAGTTCTCCTAACACTGAAACACTTACATAATTGATATCACATGTTCGAGGGATAATTCACCACCGCTTTACATCTTCAAAACACCCCTAGATATGTGGAACATAATCCTACTTTTTAGGGATGGACGACCTTCAGTTTAAACATTGTTTTGGTTGATGAGATGGATTTGTGGCACTCATTTTGAGCCATGAATCTCTATTTATATGATATATTAACATGATGGAGGTCTCTAGCTGGCTAATGTGCTATTGGAATGCTAAAAAACGCTTCAAAAAGCTCTGTGCTATGAAACAGAGTTGTTTAGGCAGTTTCGTAGAGAGTTTTCGTAGCGTGTGAAAACTTGCTTTTCTACGTATTTCCTTGACACCTTTGTTGTTCAAACATATTCACTATGCCAAGACACCTTGCAAACAAATAATCTCCCTCCACAATACTTGATAAAACCAGATTCCAAGGCAAAAATGCAGCTACAGAAATTTTCATAGCGTTTTTCTTGCTCCAAGCTTGAGGTATGCTACGAAACTATCTAAAAAACCAAAATTTTTCTGAGTTCAATATTGCCTTCAAAAATTGATATCCAGAGGTAAAATATAGGTTATTTTTTAGTGATGAACCTCATAAAACATATTCCAATTCAATTTTTTACTCCTGTGGTGTTTCATTTTCATTTACAATAAATTGGTTGATGGGCTCTTCTACCACTCTCATCTTCAACCCTCTCCTTTCTAGCTCTTCTTGAATTAAATCTAGTTGCTCCTGAAGATCTTCCACTTGGTCTTTTAATGATCTGTTTTTGGATTGTAAGTTAAATTTCATCCTCCTCACATGTTTAACCCGCCCTTTTAATGGCTAAGTCCATTTCAGTAACTTTTCTCTATTGTCCAAATTTTTTGAGATACTTGTGACTTGCTCCTCCCATATTTTCCTCATCTGTTCAAATTGAACCTTCTCAGTGATGTGCTTCTTTGCTTCTAGATTTAAAACTTATATCTCTTTACCTACTTCCTTCAACTGCTCTTTAAGGTTTTCTATTTCTGAGTTTTCAATAATTTTCTCTTCGCCCTTTCCTTGCTTGATAACTAATTCCTCCTTTGTTGGTGAAGACAAATCTATGATTCTTGGTGGCTAGGCAGCTTCATTGATGTTCTCAATTTCTTTTCTTTCCATGACCTTCTTTTCATGTCTGGTCATTGGCTTCCTTGCCTGAAATATAAAACCAGCATCATCACCTGCAAAATCTAGTTTTTTAGCAACCTTACCTTTCTTCTTCTTTCTTCCTGCATCTTTCATCTCTTCAACTTGCACAATGGGCGACTCTTCAATGTCGATTGCATGTAGGATATCCTCCAAATTTCCTTTATCTAATGTCTGGATTCTAGTGACTCTCTTGCTACCTTGTTTGCTGATGGTATGCTTCTGATTTGTAGGTGTTGTTTAAGGTATGTCAATCTCTTGCAAAGGCTATGTTCCCATGTCCACAAGCTCTGCAGGAGGTGTTCTATCTTCTTCTTCAAGTTCTTCTGCCACAACTAGTGATGAAGTAGTTCCAGATTTGGAAGCTTTCTTGGGAGTAACCACATCAATTTCATAACCACTCATGAACAAGAAAGAAGTCCAACCTCTTCCTAATCTTTTCAACTCTTCTAACACTAACAACTTTATTAGACCATGATGAAAAAGATATGGCTCACTTCCTTCTGTCTTGATTTTAACCTTATCTGAGATTTTCTCTAAAATTATGAATAAATAAAAAGGTAAATCAAGTGACCTCTTACCCACAAAATGTAGAAGAAGTATGAGATGATATGATTAGACCATGTGAAACCTTCCTCCACAGGTAAAATACTTTTGAATGACCATCAACAACTTAGCATAATTCTCCTTCATGAAACTCCTACGGATAGCATTTTTCAAATAAACTTCACTGTGTTCTTGATTGATGAACTCTTTGGCATCTTGAATTTTGAATTTGGTACCTTTAGACCACTATTCACCACCTCTAGGGGTTCATGTAGCTGATGACATACTCTATGGTGTCACTGTAAGGTTCAAAATTCCAACTTTTGATGTTGTTCCTGTGAAACTGGTGGCAAAATCCTTTGAAACCTGTAAATGAAAGCCCTGCAATATCTGATAGAATTGCAACCTCTTAATATTATAAAAAATAAAATAAAATCAAAAATATTTTAAATGTGCACCTTTTCCTACTTTCATTTTCCAGCAAATAAAATTATTAAAAAAAACATATTATTAAAAACACATCTAGAAAACATTAAATCATATTATAAAAAATAATAATAAGTAAAACATATTATTAAAAACATTAAGAAAACACTAAATCATATTATCAAAGATAATAATAAGTAAAATACATTATTAAAAACATTAAGAAAACACTAAATCATATTATCAAAGATGATAATAAGTAAAACACATTATTAAAAACATTAACAAAACACTAAATCATATTATCAAAGATGATAATAAGTTATATACTATACGATCAAAAATAACAATAAAATTATAATGCCACAATTTATAATATCATCTCAATACAAATTGATCAAGAAATGTTCAGTTCATAGGAAAAATTAAGCGTAAAGTACATTGTCAGTGATGAGTTTGTATGGTATATCTGATACAATCCCTTCATACCTATAAATTCAAAAGTTCAAGGCTTCAAGTCTTCTACACTAGGGAGTCTCACTTTTAATAACAAAGTACTAACAAACATTAATAAAACAGATTGTTGCAGTGCTAATTTTTATATTCGCACAAGACTAAAAACACTTTAGAAGATCATGGTTAACAAAGTACAAAGAAAGATTAATGAAATATAATGTTTTATCTATTTCTTAAACAGAATTTCACCTTTCCTTTGTGAAGGGTGTTTGACAAGGAAATCAAAATGAAAATGACGTGCTTCATGATATTAGAAAAGACAAAAACAAAGGGAACAAAAGTAATATAGATCATCCATTATGCAACAAATTCAAATACATGGCAGGTACTCTACACACAGATTAATCGAAGTTTGGATATTTGTTCGATAAAGATGCATATCTTGGGTTCATTTATGAAAAAGTCGATAGGATTTCATTTTTGAAGATAATTGGATTGAATTTTGTTTCTTTCATTTCCAATCCAATATTGAAAAACTTTTCAATGATTCCACTTTCCTCGAGGGAATTCTGTAGGAGAATTTGTTCTATTCATTTCATTTTTACTTATTTATTTCATCTATTTCATCATACAATATGTTATTCAAGATGGTGGAAAAGCAATTACTATTTTAAACTTTTAAGCACCACGATAAGAGTGACATTAAAATTTTGGTCAATTAAGTGTGTGTTTGGTATCATACTTCAACCAAAAATGATACTTCAAACATAAACCATGATTTTGAAGCTTATTTATTATTAAAGTTTTGATCTTATTAGATATGATACTTCAACCACAAACAATACTTCAACACAAACCATGATTTCGAAACTTATTTATTTATTTTCTAATTTATGTGTTTGTCAGTTTATAATATATTATATCATTACATATATATTTGAAAGATGAAGTTTTCATAATTACATAACTCTATAGTAATTTTTAAATATTAAATTATACTTTTATTTTATTTTAATAAAAAATATTACATATAAAAATATTTTTTCATTTTTATAAAATTTATTTTAGATATAAAATAAATTTTGATTTTATTAAATTTTAATTATTTAGGTTATTGTGATTTAAATAATAATAACGTTTTAAGTTATTTTTTAAACATATTTACAATTAAATATAGTTTTTTTCGATTGTAATTTACAAAATATTCATAATATGTGAATTTTTCTAAATATAAAATTAATTTAAAAAAAAATGAGAAATGAACTCCATTTTAAATAACAAAAAAATAAATTTAATTATGCATCTACATTTAAAAAAAATTAAAAAAATAAAGTTAAATTCATCTTAGGCTAATATAAAGCAATCAATAACGATGAGATTTGTTAATATACATTTCTTTCAAATATAAAAAATAATACTTAAACTTTAGTTTATTAACTTAAATAATGAAAAAATATATTAAAAAATAAAAAATCACACATGGAGACGATCAAATTCCACACCTAATTTTCTTAATATTAAAAATTACACTTAAAATGTAGTACATTATTTGATGGTTTTACATCTCACTTCAACTTTAAAAAAGAAAAACATATTATATTATATTATATTATATCTATATATATATATATATATATTAAATTAAATTAAATTAAATTAAATAAATATAATATTATATTATATTATATTAATTTATATATATATATATAAAATTAGATAAAAAAATATAAATTAATTTTGTTTTATTTTAGTAAAATGAATCAGATATATAAATATAATTTTTTAAAATTAAATTAAAAAAAAATCATAAATAAATTCCATTTTACATAACACTAAAATAAAAATTGCTAATATTTATTCTTTTAAAGCATTATGATGATGATGTTATGGTTACCTTGGTCTATCGGACCTAAAGAAACGAATTATTTAGTTTTTTTTTAAATTGTACTTCTATGTTCAAAGAGCTTGCAGAGAATTGTCCTGAACTCACTATAATTTTGACATATTAAAAGCCTAGGAAGGTCGGTATTGCAACAAAGTTTATAAAACTGAGATATAATGTGGGCATACCAAGGGTATTCTAAGAGGAAGTGATTTTCATCCTCAATGTTCATATTCTCACAAAGATGGCAGATCGTTTCCACCCATGGTGTTTTAGGAACTACCCAACGACTTGTTTCACTATGAAACTCAGCAGAGTTCATTCTTATCTTGGCTATATTAATTTTTTTCTTCAAGCTATTTAAAAGAGAGAGAAACTTTTGATCTTCTAGAATAGGGTTGATGACCTCCTTATAATATCTTGATTTTCTTTTAGCCCCTAAATATTTCTCACACTGCATTTTCTCTTTAAAATTAGAAGTAACAATATTTTTAATGTTATCAATATTTTTCCATGCAACATTTTCGTAGATCTCCTAATGGTTTAACGAGGCATTGGTATCTTTGTACCAACCTCGTTTAGGCCTTAGTGGGTTTTGGATGGAATTTAAAGATATCTTAGGAATCCTTTGGTCTCTCATGTTATTGATTTTGTGCTTGGAAAACAAGAGGCTAGTCATAGCTAGGCTCTTAATAGGGGAAATACCCACTTCTATAAAGAGAATAGGATAGGGTGTATTTCTCTTAATTTTGAGGTTATATAATTTCTTTGAATTTTATATATCTTAAAATGTTTATAATAAATATATTTTATGTGAATTAATAATTTACATTTTTAAACTATATATGCAATCAATATAATTTATATAAAATATATTATCATACCATTAATTTTGAGGGTTAGTTTAATTACTCTAGTTCCAATGGTTAAAGTACATTTTTTTATTAAGCGCACATGGATTAAATTTTATCAATACTTTCTGGGTGAGGCTCTCCACTTAATACAAATAGAAATATTCTATGCACGTAGCTACTCGTACTAATCACATGATCATATAGAAAAAATACACTTGTTGGAATCAAAGGTTTTAGTTGTTACCTCTCCACAATCTAAGGGCCTTCACACTTGTTGGAGCTAAATTTTTTTTTGTAAAAATTGTTAGTCCAATTTTTAT
Organism: Pinus albicaulis; assembly: GCA_034641835.2. NCBI lineage: Eukaryota > Viridiplantae > Streptophyta > Pinopsida > Pinales > Pinaceae > Pinus > Pinus albicaulis. The sequence continues at coordinate 909,658,417 of CM076576.1, read as the reverse complement.
AGTATAAAATTATTTTATCTTAAAAATTGCTAAAAGTTTATATATACTATAGAAAATCATTACAAATTTGACTATTTTTACAAAAATAACTTCAGACACTTTATAGTTTGAATATTAGAGATAAGAAAAATTCTCCAAGGCTTTTAAAATTTTAGATAAAGTTCCATCCTTAAAATTTTAGTTGATGTGTTTTATATATATATATATATATATATATATATATATATATACATATATATATACATATATATATACATATATATATACATATATATATACATATATATATACATATATATATACATATATATACATATATATATACATATATAATTTAACCAAAAATATTTTCATTGGATTCAAGAAGAAAAATACCAAAATGTATAATAATTAGAGAATGCCTTTTTGGAAGTGGAAGTCTACATGTTATATGATTTGAAGCTTTTCTCAGCATATTTCCTCATTAAATTTGCAAAAAATATGTGATTGATTTTTTCGAAAGAACATTAGTATTTTAGGGTGATGAATCCATATATGCAATCAAAAAAATATTTTAAAAAACAAAATATAATAATTTAACCAAAAATGTCTTCATTGGATTCTAGCCAATAACTTGAAACCTATAATAATTAGAAAATTTCATTTTGGATGTTTTAGTCTACCTGTTCTGAATATTTTCTTGGCACATTTTGTCGTAGAATTTTACTTGAGGATTAGTTGGAATGACCAATTTTAGCTTTTAACTTTTCACAATCGAAATACCCCTATGGATTTTCTCAGTGTCAAATCCATATAGTAAAAAATGTGTTTTAAACAAAAAAAAGATCACAATTTAACCAAAAATGTTTTTATTAGGTTCTAACCAAAAGCTCCAAAACTCATAATAATTAGAAAATACCATTATGGATCACTTATATGTTTTAGATTCACATATAAAATGATTATCTCCTTAAATAAGTATTAATATCATTTGATAAATTAAGAGATATATATAGAAAAGATATATATATATATATATATATATATATATATATATATATATATATATATATATATATATATATATATATATATATATATATATATATATATATATATATCGATAATAGTTGGCTAGTCCCATAAATGATCGTATGCCTGCTAGGTTTTTGGGTACCCTCCACTCCATAGTAGAATTTATATTTTCAGAGTCTATTGCAATATCTTCAATAGAAGTAGCATGGCATAAATTTGATAGTCTCTCAAAATTTTTAGCACTATACACAAATGTTCCTTATGTTCCTCCATATTCCTTGAGTAGATTAGTATATAATCTATAAAAATCATAAAAAAAATTATCCAAAAATGGATGAAATATGGCATGCATCAAACTCATGAATGTTGTTGGTGCATTTGTTACTCCAAATGGTAAAACCACAAATTCATAATGCCCATATCAGGTATAGAATGTTGGTTTTATAGATGTCTTCATATTCTATCTGTATTTGATGATACCTAGACCTTAGATCTATTTTTGAAAAGAGAGTTGGCCCCTTTACTTGATTGAAAAGGACATCTATTTGTGGCAGTGGGTATTTTTTCTTAGCAGTTAATTTATTAAGCTATCTATAATCCATACACATTCGCATCGTACCATCCTTCTTTTTTATGAACAACGGTGGTGCCCCCCAGGGTAACACACTAGGGTGAATATATCCCTTGTCTAGTCATTCCTGGAATTTCATTTTCAACTTAGTCAATTCATACACACACATTTCGTATGGTTCTCATGATATCGGTGGTTCCTTGGCATCAATTCAATGGTAAAATCGATGTCCTGCTCTGGTGGTAGTGTTGGTATGTTTTCTAGAAATACATCCATAAAGTCTTACACCATGGGTATGTTTTCCACCATGGGGGTCTTATATTTAGAATTAGTGAATCCTACTTGAATTTTATAAATTTGACACCCTTTTGTAATGTATTTTCCCAAGTAAGATGCAGTAATAGGACGCGACTGAAGTGGATTTTTAATCCCTTGCAATTCTTGGTAAGTTTTGTCTTCAACCTTATAATAAATGATTTTCTCCTTATAGTCTACTACTGACCAATTCACTTCCAACCATTTCATTCCCAGTAATATATCATAGGAGCCTAAAGGTAGAATATTCAATTCAACCTTTATATGTTGGTTTCCAAATTCTAAGGGACAGTTGGAAACTTTAGCATTAACTCTTCTCTTTTCCCTAGTGGCCAACAACACCAACCAAGGATCTTTAAAATTTTGGCTCTGCAAGTCACATTTTTCCACTATCCTGGGATTTACATAGCTTAAACTGGCACCAGGATCAACCAAAATAGAAATAGGGTGGGAATATGTCTTATCTTCTAGTTCCATCATGGTTGTCTGGTAATCTGCTTGCCGATCCTCAAGTACAACGTTGATTCTGGGTTTGTTCCACACCACGTCCATCACTGTGGATACCTCTTGCATATTGGTTGTAGTTTATTTTATTCCATGGGGAGGATAGTTCTTATAATAATGTGTCTCACCACATCTCCGACACTGTAATGGCAGTTTTTGGATATTCCCATGATCTGGTCTACAAGATGCTTCAGTGTGTCATTCCTCTGCTGGCCACTTGGTTCTCTATTGGTTTCTTCCCTGATATCTATTTTCTATATTTCTGACAGCATTCTTAAAATTTCCAAATCTTCTACCACTAAAGTTTGAGTTACTTTTCTGCCCTTTCTTAGGTGGCCAAATTCTTCTAGCTTCTCCTTTCACCTTGGACTATTGATAGCACATACGTGCTTTTTGAATCACTTCATCCATGGTCTTTGGATTCAGAAATTCGATTCTCTCCTTCATATTAGCAGGCAGGCTACTCAGAAATCATTGTACGTTTGCCTTTTTGTTCCTCAGATATGGCACATATCATAATAAGGAAGTAAATTTAGTTACGAACTCGTCCATAGATAATTGTCCCAGTGCCAAGTCATGAAATTATTGAGATTTGTCATCGTAAAAGAACGATGTTAGATATTTTTTTTTAAATTACTACTGGAATTTGTCCCAAGTCACATTTTGGTCCTTAATTCCACACACATTTTTAACTTCTTCCCACCATAATGTGGCTTTTTCCTACAGTTGGTAAATGGCTAGGAGAGCCTTCAGTTTTTCTGTTGTATTCGTAGACTTGAAAATATTTATTCATATTAATTATCCATGATTATGCTACTTCTTTGACTTCTCCATAGAATCTGGGAGGTTTAATTTTTCGGTATTAAGCTTGCAACTCCACCTTCTACTTTTTCGTCTTTTTCTAGTCTAAGACATTTCCTGACTCTGCTTCTTTATAAGACCTTTTTTTATTACTTCGTTGGGTTTGGCTACCTTCCATCTTATCGTTTGCTTGTTTTCGTTTCTCACCTTCTTCTCGGGTGTCTCTTTCTAGGCTCGGTTGAGTTGTCCATTGATTTTGTTTATTTGAGAGAGTTTTGAGGATCTTCCCCTGTTCCCGCATCAAACTCTCATTATCACTACCTACTCGAACCATTTATTTTTGTATTTGTTCCATAGTATCCAAAAGTCTACTGGCATTCCATTTTTGTTCTTTGAGAAATCTACTGGTTTTTTGATGCTGGTCTACTCTATATAACACCCACATTTCTGATTCATTTCTGGGTTAGGGTGGGGTGAGTTTTCCGTGTAGTCCTGGGAGCTTGATGTACATAACCCATCCTCATTGCACTCTTTCGGCCCCTTCTTCCCAATTATGTGCACATTTTTACACATATCAAATGTTATTTAGGTGAGCCTTCTAGGTCTGTGCGTTTGAACGCTTCTCTGATACCACCTGTAACATCTTACCATAAACTCCTTACCCTTCATTATTATTTTTTACTTCTATAATTAATTCCAAATTAATACTCTAAATGAAACACAATAATATAATACATCTGAACACCATCATGTATGCTTATACATATTCATCAGGTTATAACTATATGTTGTAGCAACTATTAAGATACTATCATCTTCATCATTATTGTTAATTATAACATTACCATATAAATTATCAAATAAATTTTCTAGGTGTATGGCGATGCTTTTTAAGGCATGATCTTAGTCTTAGGTTCGAAATTGATCTATTATATAATGTATTCAAAATTATGTTAGCGGACTTGTTGAAATGATTTTCCAATGTACAAACCATTATACTAAAAATTGTAACACCTTATACTCTAGCAACATTATTATCTGCAGATTGTTATATCATGTTTTTGTATCTTTCGTAGTCTCAGGTTTCATATTTCATTTAAGTGAGGGAAATTTGTTTGCCTTTCCACCATTGATGTCTTCATTTATATCAATGGTTGTAATGAGTTCTGGGTCGGTTATTGTATTTCCCTACCCATCGAACCCTAACTGATCTTTCATTTCAGGATGCTGCTGGTAGCCCCCTCTCTGCAACTCCTACACAGGGCGTTTTTCTTCTTAGCGTTCTGCCTAATTCGGTAAGATGACGATGCTTTCATTATTATCATGATTTTATCCCTGAGTTATCTTTTACTTACACATCTTCTTGTAATGGTTTTGTTGTGGTTTAAGGGTGCATTTTCTACTCCTCTTCACAGTTTTCTTATCTATAATGCTTGTGCTCTGCTACAGGGCTATGCATTCACCAAACTGCACTTATTCCGCAAAGGAGCTTACCACAGGGATTGGACTCCGTCAATGGAAACACAGCCTAATCGGCCGAAGTAGGTCAGAAAATTTTGCTTCGTTCAACTGTCTCTAACTAATATTTTCTCCCATTAAATGAGTAAATTTCACCATTTTTACTCTTTTTAATTAAACTTCCATTAACAAGTATGCAAAGCTCACCTTCTTAAACCAAAGAAGGTATGCACTTTGTCGTGTCCCAGTTTTTGGTTTTTTCATTCTCAATTTTGGGTTTAATTCATTATATTTCGGAGAGATAAAATTTTATTGTTATGGTCCTGCAGGTAACTCTGAAACCCACTATACCCTTAATGTTATGTCCTTACAATTTATCTCCTAGTCTAATGCCCTTCGTTCTCGCTACAGGTACTCTAGAGTCATTCTGGGTAGCTAGGTTTCTTATTTTCTTACATGACTACTCTTAAAGCTTTTCGAACATAAATGTTTTAAGTTTATTGACATGAGGTTGGAGCTCTAGCTTTTGGTTCTAGTTCTATAGCACAACCCTTTGAGGATTTAATGTATACATTGAATAATCTATGATTATTCTTCTTTATTTGTTTTGAGCCACGCGCTGGTCACTTATCAATAACTCTGTTTACATTTGTTCAAGTAACGTTATTTCATTTATGAGAGTTTTTCGGTCAACCCCTCTATTCCTTCTCTTTTTCTGGTTTTCCACAACAATGTCAATTCAATTTTAAATTGCAAATCTCTATTAAATACAAAAAATTTGGGAAGATTAGCTTATGAACTATGTGTTATTATTACTCTGGTAATTTTATTTGGTATATGGGTTGTAATTAGTCATGTGGTTTTGGCTCAGCCGACACTTAATTCGTAAATGTCCATGAAAGTGTCTTAATTTCTTAAGTATTTTTCTTTAAAATTCATTAATGTTCTTTATTCAAGCATTTCTCATTGAGGTTGCCTCTGTTTTGAAGTTATTGCACAATTTTTATGTCTATATTTATAACAATCAATTCCAAAATTTCACAAAAAATAAATAAATAAACTTCATTTGATACAACCATGTACAAAACAAGAATGATGGAATTTATTAATATATATTTCATTTAAATATAAAAAATGATACTTAAAATTTTGTTCATTAAATTAAATAAAAAATATATTAAAAGGAAAAAAATCACACATGGGAGAGATCAAATTCCCCACCTATTTTTTTTAAATATTGAAAATTACAGTTAAAAATTAGTCCATTATTTAATTGTTTCACACCTCCGTTAAACTAAAATAAATAATTATATATATCTATATATAAACTTCATCTTAAACAACCCTATATATAATTAAAAATGGTTACTATTCATTCTTTAAAATGAGTGTATAATGTGTTTGAATTTTATATATTTTAAATTATTTATAACAAATATATTTTTTTGTGAATTAATAACTTACATTTATTAGTTATATATATAATAAATATAAAATAGATTGTCATATTTCTAATTTTCAGTGTTATTTTAAATATTAAAGTTCCAATGGTTAAGGTATATTTGTTATTAAGAGGATATGGGTTTAATTCTGGTCACACTTTCACATAGAAAAAAAATGTAATCACATCATCACATAGAAAAAATACATTTGTTCAAATCACACACTTGAGTTCTTACCTCTCCACAATGTTGAGCTGTTACCTCTCCATAATGTGTGGACCATGCACTTGTTGCATGGAAATTCCATGGACTCAAATATATTTGGGGTCCATGAACCACTTACAAAAAAAACATATTATGAAATACATATTTTGGGTCCATGACTAGTGCCTCACACACATTACTTGTAGTGATAACCATGTAATGCAAGCAATTCGAATACATAATAATCAGCCTAAGAAAAATCTCATTTAGAAATGCCTTTGGAGTGGAACTATTGGATTAGAGAAGCTCAACTGAGCCAAACTTAGAAACTGCATTACATATTTAGGGATAAGCCTAAGGGAGCCAATGTTGTAAAATTTCTGCGCGATATTTAATAGTTTAATCATCTATAGGTTTAAGTGAAATTAAATATTAGAAAAATTGGTTTAAGTGAGACTAAATATTAGAAAAATGACTTTGGAGTGGCCCTATTGAACTAGAGAATTCCAACAAAGGCAAACTTAGAAAATGCATTACATATTTAGGTCAAAGCACAAGATAGCCAAAGTTATAAAATGCATTACATATTCAAGAAGAAGCCCAATCAGAAAATTCTCCATAATATTTAGTAATTTAACCATCTATACATTTAAGTAAAACTAAATATTACAAATTTTTTTAATATTATAAAAAATAAAATAAAATTTTAAATATTCATCTATATTTACTTTCATCTTCCAACTAATAAAAATATTTGAAAAAAATATTATTAAAAATATTATGTGTCTACTTTCATCTTCCAACCAATGAAAATGAAAATTGAAATATTTGAAAACATATTATTAAAAACATTAAGAAAACACAAAACAATATTATGAAAGATAATAATAATTTATAAACTATAAATAAATTTGAGAATTTTACCTCCAAACAAATAAGAAATATTGTTCTCCATGCAATCTTCATCATTAACGGGTTCCCTGAATTCACTTTCTTTTCTGATTGTAAGTTGCTCACAGATTCAGAAATAAAACCGAGATTCACAATCTATACAAGAAAACAAATAGAAATGTGAGGCGAAATATATTTTTCATATAATTTTATTTTATTTTAATAAAATTTATTATATATAAATATATTTTTATTTATTTTCATATATATATATATATATATATATATATATATATATATATATATATATAAAAGGAGGTCATCAACCCCGCCTTAGAAGATCAAAAGTATCTCTCTATTTTAACTAGCTCAAAGAAGAAAATTAATATAACTAATATTAGAACGAACTCTCATGAGCTCCATAGTGAAATAGGTCGTTGGACAATTCCTAAAACACCACTGACATATCTGTGAGAATATGAACATCGAGGATGAAAATCACTTTCTCTTAGAGTGTCCCAGGTACAAACACATTAGAGCTCAATTTCATAATCCTTATTGTCATACTGACCTTCCTAGCCTTTTAATATGTCAAAATTATAATGAGCTCGGGAGGCTTCTCTCCAAGCTTTTTGAGCATAGGAATAAAAACTTAAATCAAATCTTTTCTTTAGGTTTGATAGACCAAAGATTAGTCTCAGTGGACGTTAACCATCATCATTATCATATATTACATTTTTTTTATTATCAATATTTAATTATATTGGTTATTATTTAGAATTTTTTTGATGATAATTATATGAAAAAGAAAGTTGTCAACTTTTTCGAACAAACTATTGTGATTCATAATGATGATTAACCACACTCCTTGGTTAGAAATGAGTCCACAACGTTCTTTTTCATGTAACTGTTACCCAAAAAATTCTAAATATGTACTATGTATCACATAAACCAAAATTCTAAAAATATATAAGTTATTGTGATTTAAATATTAATATTGTTTTAAAATTTTTTTTTAAATATATTTTAAATAGATATATTTTAATTGCATTGATAGACCTATTTACATTGAAATGGAGCTTTTCCAATTTTAATTTAGAGAGTATTCATAATATATTTTAAAAAAAATATCCATTTTAAAAAATAAAAAACAAATTGTGTAGAAAATATTAATAAAATAAATGAACTCCATTTTAAATTATATATATATATATATATATATATATATATATATATATATATATATATATATATATATATATATATATATATATGAAATATAATTAAATAAAAATATAAGAAAGAAGAATGATGCAATTTATTAATATGTATTTATTTTAAATATAAAAACTATACTTAAGTTTAGTTCATTAAATAACAAAAAGTAATATTTAAGAAAAAAAAATGGACTTCATGATTGGGTGATAAGCCAATATTTATATCTATAGTTTCCTTCGGGAACAACAAAGAGACATTATTTATAAGTTATTTATAATATATTATACTAGCAGCTGCCCCAAAAGGTGCAAAGAGAGGCCGGTAGGAGTATTATATTGAAGTATTAACTTGAAGTAATTGTAGTTTTATTTGAATACAGTGAACCCCTGCAGTTTTCCACTCCTCCATACAAATAGAAAAATGGAGAGCCTTAGTATCACTTATAAATAGCAGATGACTTCTAGTAGTTGTGATCTTATCTTCATTCATATGAGAACTTGTACCCTTGTTGGTGCTTTGTTGATAGGGTTCCTATGTAGAATGTTGAATTTCTAGAATGATTACCAACATAAACTGATAAGGTTTTAACTAATTTTTTACTTTCCATTACCGCAACAACCTTTTAATCAACTTTTGTGCTCCAACCACAAGATCTTCTCATGGTTTCAGTCCAAGAACATCTATCAAAGTGGAATGAATTTGAGATGTTTGTTTCTCAACTTCGACTAATATTTGAAACTCCCTCTGCCCCTACTCAAAGCTTTCAAACTTTTCTAACAGAGCTTGCACAGTTTCTTGCAAAGAACAAATAGTGTTCTCTTTCTGTTTCATTCCCAAGGTCTTCTCTAGCTTCACTTGTTTCAAAGCCCTATCCAATTTTTCCTTTTCACAGGAAATCTTATGTAAATCAACTTTCACTTGATTAAGTTCCCTCGTAGATTTCATATCATCAAAAACACATGCATGGCATCGATAACTGTTGAAATAGAACTACTTCCCGTATATTGAGCACCTCCTTTACACTTACATAGAGCCTTTGAAATAGAAATATTTCTCATATATTTAGCACCGCCTTTACACTTACATAGAGCCTTTGAAATAGAACTACTTCTCGTATATTCAACACCACCTTTACACTTACATTGCACTGCTAGGACCAAAGAAGTGCAGATTTTGGTGAAGCGTATCCTCTTCATGATTTAGAAATTGAGGAATCATTTATTCAACTTTAAATTATCAAAGTGATTGAGAAACAACAGGTCCTCTCAAAAATTTAAATTGGAGGATTTCCATGAAAAATAAAACCCAAGAAAACAAGAATTCTAGCATATTTTTCATTAAAAGATTTACTAGTTAGCCTAAACTGACTTCCCTTCCCTTCCTCCAGCTTGGTGTTGGAAATTAGAAGCACCTGCGGTATAATAGCAAGTTGTCCTAGACATCTCAGTGAAAGTTGCACAAAAATCTTATTGGAATGTAAGCAATGAAATTCATTCACATAAAGATGGTGCAAGATAAAAATTAAAAACATGAAATCAACTTAACCAGTACTCTTCAACACACTCGATGCCAATCATGGATTTCACAACCATGAGCAAGAGCCATGTGCTATTTTTCATATGAGGAGTTTCAATTGAAGTTATTTCTTCCATTCCAATTAGGTTGCTCATATCTTGTAGACCTAAACGACTAGGTGCATAGCCTTGAATTACTTTAAACACAACACCTTAATCAGTTGTCCCATAGATATCATTTAGAAATTAGCACGAATAAAAAAATCCATAGTTATATTCTGGCGCACGAATACAACCATTTTTAAGCACGTAAATTGTCACTTGAGACAATTGCAATCACACTTTTATCCAATAAGAACTCAATTTTTAGAATGCAACCAAATCTTTAATCACTTACTCTACTAGAAGTTTAGTTTATAAAAGATATAAAACAAAAGTATCTTGAATCCAAGTGCCAAAACTATATCAAGATGCCTCTTCTTTGATCACTCAAATTATCTTGAATCCAAAACCCATTGCTACAATCAAGAAGCCTCTTCCTTGATCACTTGGATCAGCATATTGAGAGATCTATAGATATCACCTAAACATGTAGGGTAATATATATACTAGTAAATGGAAGAACTGCACATTCACATTAGTTGTTAACATGTGTGCAGCACAAGAACAAATCCAAGACCCATTACTTCAATCAAGAAGCCTCTTCTTTGATCACTTGCATCACCATATTGAAAGATCTATAGATATCCGCTGAACATGCAGGATAATATATATACCAGTAAATGGAAGAACTGCACATTCACATTAGTTGTTAACATGCGTGCAACACAATAACAGATAACACATCTGTAAAACTCATCAAAGCTATCAACCTGAAGAATAGATCATTTCTCAAAACAAGTATACATTGCAAAGACGCTTTAAAAAATGACAGTTGCAAAAAAACAAAATATGGAATTCGAAGCAAGGCAGAAACTTAAATAACTGGGATTAGTCCTCCGTTGAATGTGCATTCAATTTGGTTCTTTGGTTATCTAGCTTTGGTGGAAACCTCGTGGTCTGACCTAGGAAGTCAGCTCCAATATTATTTTGATTTTGTCAAGAGCAGTTTTAGTTACAAGTTAGCCTTCACCAGGGTAAATTCTAAGGATGGAAGTTCGTATTAAAATATAGAAACCTTGGCGAATCTTACTAGTCCTCTAACCTGCAAACTATAAAAATTTTAGCGATATTTTTGTAGAAATATTTCTATTTCCAATGATTTTATATTAGTATATATAAAATTTTGGCGATTGTTAAGGTAAAACAATTTTTTATTGTAAAATTTTGGGGAACCATTTTTAGGAAAAAGTGGAAATTGGCAAATATTTGTTTTTGGAAAAAGCATGGAAAATTAGCCCACCTGCGAATATTAGCCCCTAAAATTTTCCCTGGCCTTCACTTGAAACAGGGGAATTTTTCAAAATATCCATGATCAATACATAAAAGATAGTTTCATAGACTACATATTCAAAAACGGAGTCCAAGAACCTTGAATCTACAAAATTGCAGTTTATAAACTTGGGGAAAAATGGGGCAACTAAAATAGTCAAAGTATTGGGAGGAAAAATGAAATTAGTTTCATGAAATAATGATGAATATAGTATTATATTCAAAGGCATGGACCATTATAAAAGGTGGAAAGCTATTGTGATACAAATTAGCAGATGGAAAAGTCATAGATTTGAAGTTAGTGAATGACTCTGCAGATTTGCAGAGTATGAACAAAGGTAGAAATCTCAGACACTTTGTGGTGCATATGATTCTATATTATTTCTATGAGAAATATTTTCATATGAGTGAATCATAAACATATTCACAAGAAAAATGGAAGAATTTAAATGTTAAAAAGAAAAATAGTTGAATTATGCATCTTTTTGAAACAACATCAATATTAGTTGACCAACAATACAGTTTATTTTGGCCAAATTAATAATATTTTCACTCATGCCAGGCGACCCTCAACAACACAAATTTCCAGATGCTCTATAGTCATTTTCATTAATACATCCATCTTATCTGCAATACCCTCTAGACTCTGGTTAGAAGAAGGTTTTGGCAATTCAACATTTTAAAAAAACCCAAAGCAACCAAATGAGGTTAGAGAAAACTTTTCCAAAAAAATAAGAAAACCATATGCAGTGGAGCATGCAAGCTAGTTACATTTAAGTTATACCTTAGTACCAGGCTTCCCAAGTTCTTCATGTTATGACACATAAACACCTGTTTTGGATTAATTTTCTATTAGCTCACTTTCCTGGTAACATATGTTTATTCAAAGGTGAACAATAGGGATTAATGTGATTAATTGTTTCCATTTTGAAACATACTACTACATATAACAAAGAATCCTTGACGGACTTTGGTCATCATCCTTTATAGAGAGGTAACTCTGCTCCCAAACTCAAGTATGAAGATACCACATACTTATAAACATAAAATGGGTAGTTGCTTGGAACTCATGTATGATTATAAAATTTTCTGTTAGTGTTATTTTTAAATAATTTGTACCAACGTCACTTACCAGATGGAGAGAACTGATATTTGAAGATGCAGTTAAGGAAGTAAAATAGAGAGGAAAGCTATTGACAGATATAGAGGTATTAACACAGAATAGAACATAACAGCATGACTAAAATTTGAACACCTTTAAGGTAGTTAAAAGTAATAGAATAACTAAAAATAGAAAACAAGATTGAAGCAATACATGAATTTTTGAGATCCAAGGACTCCTACAATAGATCGTCACTTTAAGACAAAATAATAAACTCAAAAAATATATGGTATAATATAATGCTCTATTGAGAAAGAGTATTTTAAGATGGGTTTGAAGCACAACAAGGAAGAGAAAAAATGTTACAAATACATTTATAATTACATTGAATGGAATAGTAGTTGAACAGAACATGATTTATATATAGATAGATATATAAAATTGAAGGCGAATAAGTATACATGTGTACAACAAAAGTTTACAATGTCATATAAATGTAAATGACAATAAATATCTAATCATATATAATGACGATGCATGGCATCGGAAACACCAATTGGTGTCTATTGTGACCCCATGTTGAGAAAGGCATTCTTGCCATTCAACACGCATTTTTCGATGTGTATCTCTTTCATGTATGTGGATTGTTTTTCTTAGGTATTTTCGGATATATTGTAACAAAGAAATAGTTGTACGCAAACAGTATAAAGGCAATGATTGTGGCAGCAACTATCTCATTTGTATATCATGTAAATTAAGTTCTTGTTGTTTAATTTCTTGACAGCATTCATAGAGCATGTTAAAATCGTGTGAATTCATATATGTTGGCCATGAAAAAAGAGAAATATTAATTTTTAGTGTAAAAAGTTGATAAAATTGCACTAATTATAGAGTTAAAAAATACATAAAGTAAGCACAAAGTTCTTGTGAACATTAGGAGCATAACTATTATTAGAACAAACATAAAAGCAAGTAATTGTGTATGGAATTTGGAAAAGGTTAAGGTTTTTTTACCTTTAGTGAAGATGTAACGAAGAGTTTATTGTTGAATAGAGTGTACTCTTCTATATAGATTTTAATGTGATAAATGATTATTCTTGCTTTCTATGTTGTAGATATGGATTCTCTTCATTTGTGATATGCATGAGAATGGAAATGCTGGATGGATTTGAAGGTCTGATCGATATCTTACTCTTGAAATGGCAGTGAATGTTAGACCTTGGCGTTCTTTGGGGCCGATGTCAATTGTTGCTTTATATAATGTCATTCCTTGTGACTTGTGTATTGTTAAAGCCCATGCCATTCGAAGTGGTCTTTGTCGACATGAACCTCTTGTGATAGGGGAAATTGACATGAGGTTGAAGCTCTAGCTTGCGGTTTGAGTTCTATAACACAACCCTTCGAGGGTTTGATGTATACATTTAACAATTTATGATTATTATTATTTATTTTTTTATCCGCACGTTGGTCACTTATCAGTAACTCTGTTAACACTTGTTCCAATAATGGTATTTTGTTTATGAGAGTTTTTGGGTCAACCCCTCTGTTCCTTCTCTTTTTTCGGGTTTCCACAATAATGTAAATTCACTGTTAAATTGCAAATATTTGTTAAATACAGAAATTTTGGGTGGATTAGGTTATGAACTCTGTGCTATTATTATTCTGGTAATTTTCTTTGGTATATGGGTTGTAATTAGTCATGTGTGTTCATCTTTGCTGACACTTAATTCACAACGCCGATAATTTCCATTAAAGACTCTTAATTTCTTAAGTATTTCTCTTTAAAATTCATTATTGTTCTTTGTTAGAGAATTTCTCGCGGAGTTTTCCTTTGTTTTCAAGTTATTTCACACTATTTTATGTTTATATTTATAACAATTGTTTTCTCCCCCCATAATGGTTACTGTTGTAATTGTAATTATTTATCTATCTCTTGCTTTCAATATTAGATGTTCTATGTTCTCTTATTTAATGAATAGATGTTTAATGTATTTGCAATTAATTTATTGTGGCAAATATTTCTACAATTTTCTATTCCTATTTGGTTTATTTTCCTGGTTTTTTCTTCTATAATAATTTTCATAGTAGGAGGAAATAAGTAGGTGATCAGACCACCTCAAGAGGGTTATTACCCAAACCTCAATCCGTGTATTTTCTTTTGTTCTTCTTTACAGGACAGACTGTCCTGCTAGGGGAAGTTCCTCCATGAATGGACTAACTGTCCATCTTGTCATTTGTTTTTTATAGGATTTCCACTATTGTACTCCTAGATATCATTAAATATTCAGTCTTTCACCCTTCTACAAGAATTATCTGACATCAGAACTATTCCAGGAATTTTTTTATACAACATTTAGAAATCTAAGCATTTATTCCTGTCTATTTCCTGTAACCAAGTTTTCACATTCCACAGAAAAATATTTACAGAGATTAGCATAATTATAAAAACTTTATGAGTACTCATTTTTCTCTTTCATTCCAGTCTTGTATACTTGTATCAGATAAGTAACGCTAATGGAATCCTTCCAACTGTGAGAGAGGCAATGGTGTCCTCATCTCCCCCCATGATTCCCACCAGAGTACGATTATGTAGCAGTTCTCCACGAGGTAGACCTCAAGACCCTTGTCTAGTGTCTCCTCCAATGTTAGGTAGAAAAGTTCCACTGGTTTCTACCATCTCTGGACACTCTCACCTTTGAGTTGTCTAGCTGTTTCTCACTCTCAAACAAAACCCCTTTCCTTCTCTAAGATTTTCCTTTTATCCTCAGAAGAAAGGTAACTTCCAATAACTGCTTAATGCAACTACTCTAGAATCTTGGAAAACTATTAACATAAGCTTATGGAAACATACCATAATTAAATATTTTATTGAAGGAAAATGACTCTCATTCATAACTTGATTAACATGCCTATTAATCGTAATTATTTTTAAAAGAAAATCCAATATCTAATTTAAAATATCATTTAAGGAAATTAAATCGAAGCATGAAAATATACTTCTAAAATTAATTGAATTATTATAAATTTAAAATAATTTATTATTATTTAATAATACTTGTAACCTCTAAAATAATATTTAATTTTTATTTAAAAATTAAATTATTAATATTATTACTAAGAAAAAAGATAGCTTCTCCCGTTTTAATCTATAAAATGTTAATTTTTTTAATAATACAAAACTAAATTAAATAAAAATTATTCAAAAAATAAATTTACTACATTTTAAATAACACAAAAAATATATTCAATTATAGATCGATATTTAAAAAAAACATTTTAAACTTAAATGTTCAAAACAAGAATGATGAAATTTATTAATATGTATTTTATTTAAATATAAAAATAATACTTAAAATTTAGCTTATTAAATTAAATTAAAAATAAAATAAAATGAGAGAGGGGTCAAATTCGACACCTATTCTTTTAAATATTAAAAATTACAGTTAAAACTTAGTCATTTAATTATTTCACATCTCATTTCAAGTTAAAAAAAAACAAATTAATTAATTAATATATATATATATATATATATAAAAGCTCCATCTTAAACAAAACTATATATACGTTAAATTAGTATGTAATGTATTTGAATTTTATACATCCTAAGCTATTTATAACAAATATAATTTATGTGAATTAATAATTTACATTTATTAATTATATACATAACAAATATAATTTATATAAAATAGATTATCATATTCTTAATTCTTAAGGTTAGTTCAAATACTGAAGTTTTAATGGTTAAAGTACATTTTTTATTAAAAGGATATGTGTTCAATTCTTTCCATACTTTCTAAGTGAGGTTCACTACTTGGTACAAATAGAAATATAGGTTACAAATATTTTATGGACATAGCCACTAGTATTAATCATACGATCACATAGAAAAAATACATTTGTTCAAATCACACATTTGAGTTGTTACCCCTCCAGAATGTTGAGTTGTTCCAATGTGGTGGCGCTGCACTTGATGCATGGAAATTTTAGGGGCTAATATTTGTAGGTGGGCTATGCTAATTTCTATTATTTTATAGACACTAAAGAAAACCATTACATATTTGACTATTTTTATGAAAATCACTTCAAGCGTTTTATATTTTGCATATTAGAGATAAGATATATTCTCAAAAGTTTTTAAAATTTTAGATAAATTTTCATCCTTAAAATTTTCATATATATAATTTAACCAAAAATGTTTTCATTGGATTCTACCAGGAAAAACAAAGAAACATATAATAATTGGAAAATTCCTTTTTGGATATGGTACTATAAATGTTATATGAATTGAAGATTTTTGGGCATATTTCCTTGTCAAATTTGAAGAAAAAAAAAATTCACTTATTTGTTGGAATGGGCCCTACTGTCTTTTAGGGTGACGAATCTAGCCAAAAAATTCCTATCTATAATAATTAGAGAGTTCTTTTCTGATGATGTAGTCTACTTGTTTTAAATATTTTTTTGCCACATTGTTTGGTAGCATTTGACTAAATGATTAGTTGGAATGACGAGTTTTAGTTGTTAACTTTTTACATTCCAAAGACCACTAGGGATTTTTTGGGTGTTGAATCCATATATATAGATAGTAAAAAACAATTTCTTTCTGATGTTATAGTCTACTTGTTTTGAATATTTTCTTGGCACATTGTTTGGTAGCATTTGACTCAATGATTAGTTCGAATAACGAGTTTTAGTTGTTAACTTTCCACATTCCAAAGACCAAGAGCGATTTTATGGGTGTTGAAACCATGTATATATATATATATATATATATATATAAACAATTTCTTTTTGATGTTGTAGTCTACTTGTTTTGAATATGTTATTGGCACATTGTTTGGTAGCATTTGACTCAATGATTAGTTGGAATGAAAAGTTTTAATTGTTAACTTTCCACATTCCAAAGACCACTAGAGATTTTCTAGTTGTTGAATCCACACACGCACACACACATATATATTAAAAATGCATTTTAAACAACAAAATATAACAATTTAAACAAAAATATTTTTACTAGATTCTAATCAAAACCTCCAAAACTCATAATAATTAGACAACATCTTTTTTGATCACTTTGATGTTTTAGATTTACATATATAAAATAATTCTATTAAAAGGGTATTAATATCATTTAGATTTGATTGTTAAGAAAGATAATATATATATATATATATATATATATATATATATATATTCAAATTCTTATAGATTTAAAATTAATTGATTATTATTAAATAATACTCATAATCTAAATAATAATATTTAATTTTGATTTTGAAATTGAATAATTATAATAATAATAATTATTATTACAAGTCATGAGATACTCTAAAGTGTAATATAAAATATTTGGGTGCAATTTTTTGGTAGAAATGTTCGATTAAAAGATATTTGGGTTCATGGACCACTTAGAATTTTTTTTTTTATCAAATTACTGGAATCACAAGTTTGATTTGTTAACTCTTCAAAATCTCACCACTCTGCAGGTGTTGAATATATATATATATATATATATATATATATATATATATATATATGACATCAAAATTTAACCAAAAATATTTTGGCTAGATTTTAAAAATATAATAATTAGAAAAAAACACCTTTTGCATATGATAATCCATGTGTTATATGTTTTGAAGCTTTTCTAGTAATATGTTCGAATCACAAGGGCTCATAAGGTATTTTAGGGTGATGAATCCATATATATACTAAAAAAAACATTTTAAAGAACAACGTATCACAATTTAACTACAAACATTTTTCGCTACATTCCAAATATTATGCAACAAATGGAAATCCATGAATACTGTCTCACACAAATTATTTGTATAGAAAATGTATTAGATATTAAGGAAGAAGCTCAATTTGAAAATATCCAATAATATTTAATAATTTAACCATTTATAAGTTCAGATGAAACTAAATATTACAAAATATTTTTAATATTATAAAAAATAAAATGAAATTTTAAAGATTCGTTTGTGCTTACTTTCATCTTTCAACTAATAAAAATATTTGAAAAACACAATATTAAAAACATTATTTGCCTACTTTCATCTTCCAACTAATGATAATGATAATGATAATGAAAATGAAAATGAAAATGAAAATGTTTGAAAAACACATTATTAAGAACATTAAGAAAATACAAAATCATGTTATAAAAGCTGATAATAATTTATAAACTATACAATAAAAAATAACAATCAAACTATAATGTCACAATTTTAATAAAATTATCTCAATGATGAATACGTGTTCAGTTCATAGAATTATAATGTCACAATTTTAATAAAATTATCTCAATGATGAATATGTGTTCAGTTCATAGGCAAAAATAAACTTGAAGTACATTTTCATAAAATTATCTCAATACAAATAGATCAATACGTGTTCAGTTCATAGGAAAAAATAATCTTAAAGTACATTGTCATTCATGAGTTTTTATGGTATATCTGATACAATCCCTTGATACCTATAAATTCACACGTTCAAGGGTTGAGGTCTTCTACACCGCGAAGTCTCACTTTTAATAAGAAAGTACAAACAAACATTAACGAAACATATTGTTGCAGTGTTAATTTTTATATTTTCACAAGACTAAAAACACTTTACAAGATCATGGTTAACAAAGTAGAAAGAAAGATTAATGAAATAGAATGTTGGATGTATTTCTTAAACAGAATGTGGCCTTTCCTTTTTGAAGGGTGTTTGACGCGGAAAACAAAATGAAAATGACGTGCTTCATGATATTAGAAAAGATAAAAACAAAGGAACAAAAGTAATATAGATCATCCATTATGCAACAAATTCAAATGTATGGCTGGTGCTCCACACACACATTATTTGCAGTGAGACTTATAACCATGTAATGCAACCTCTTATTCTGTGATTCGAATACATAATGAGCGTAAGAAAAAGCCCATTGAGAAATGCGTTTGGAGTGGAACTATACTTGAAATTTAAATAAAAATAACTATACTATATATATTAAAAATAGTTAAATAAAAATATAAGAAAGAAGAATGATTCAATTTATTTATACATATATTTATTTTAAATATAAAAACTATAAAAATTTAGTTCATTAAATAACATAAAAAAATATAAAAAAAAACAAAGGGACTTCATGATTTATCTAGACCACTATTAGTTGATAGAATTATTTATTTAACTTTCGAATATCAAATGACTCAATTAGGAGAGAATACATGAGGATTTATGGTCATTTTCGGAATTAACTTTCCATGTTGGATTTCATAGCCTTCTCGGTAGCTTCATCAATATTACCCACAAATAAAAAGATTGTTCGATAAGACCATCTAGTTCTCGAGAAATGATCATTTATAACCCTCTAATTGTTTTCATGAGGTCAACATATTTTCCAAGAAAAAGTGTGAATACCTCTGCTATGAAAAAGGGTTGTGATAAGAAACGTTCATTTTTTCTTTCTCTTACCATGATTAAATGATCTTCCTCTCATGATTCTTCGAGTCGAGGGATAGGTATGATGTATTGAAGTTCCTTATAAAATTGTAAAGTTTTCTTAACCCCTTATGTAGTTTCGTAATGTTCTTCGCCTACGATCCAAGGTTGGAGCATAGTCGATGAGGAAGCTAAAGGATCCACTACTAGATAGATACGACTCACATCTAATCCTCTCGATAGTACAGTATTAGCATCTAAATGTGAAAATGTCATAGCAGGAGCACAGTCAGTGAAGTCGTCAATAAGCACATAAATTTCTTGAATCGAGGTTATGTATCCTTTTTTTTGTGAAAGTAATTCTATCTTACAAATAACCCATTTATGTGCTAAGAGTTTGCTGATAACCCAAGACAGAAGGCATTCTTCCTAATAGGGTGGATACCTCTGATCCCACTTGGAAAAAATGGAAGATGTTATCAATAAATAATAGTGAGTATTGCTCATTAACATCTCAGAAATATTCGTCCATGGTTAGAGTAGTTAAACCGACTCTCACATGAGCTCCTGATGGTTCATTCATCTAACCATGATAGACCAGAGCCACTTTTGATTGTGAGATTTTTTTTTTTCAAAATGACTCTCGAATCTTTCATTTTCATGTAAATATGATTCCTTTGATGGGTACATTCTCCTACTCCTCAAAATACATATGTGCCTCCATGAGCCTTAGCAATGTTTCTAATCAAATCCATAATGAATATTGTTTTACCCACTCCAGCTCCTTCAAATAAACCAATTTTTCCCTCGCGATGGTAAGGAGCCAAAAGTATCTACTACTTTAAAGTCTTTTTTTTTAAGATGGATAATTTTTAATCCAACTCTACAAAGGTTGTCGTAGGTCTATGAATACGAGATGTTATGCGAGCATCTACATGACCCAAATTATCAACATGTTCTCCAAGAACATTGAAAATATTTCTGAGGGTAGCTCCACCAACTGGAACACTTAGAGGAGCTCCCATGTCAATCACTGTCATTCCTCTCATTAAACCATATTTAGCACTCATAGCTACAAATATAACCATATGATTTCAGAATAATTTTTGTACCTTAGAATTAACCTAAATTTCCTGACCGGTTGTACCTTCACCCTTAATTGTAAATGAATTGTAAATATTAGGCATATTACATGGAGTAAAAGAGACATGCAGTACTAGGCCAATGATTTGAGCAACATGTCCCACATATTTTTCTACAACTGCGGAAACCCCAAGAATAAGAGGATTGGTTCTCATACAAAAATGGGAATAATTTCCATGAAGAGTATATAAATAATATTTTTCCAATATTATCAATAACAGGAATGTTCCATATCGAGTTGATCAGATCAGTCAATAAGAAATATCCTACTTTATTTAAATTCATCCATACTAGAAATATGTAGGTAGATGAATATGAATAAGGAGCATGAAGATCTCTTCGATTTATTTATAACTAGAACTAATTTCTCCATAACCAGAACCGAAAATACTTGAACATTATGTCCAAATCATTTGTGAAATATGAAACTTGAACCCTATTCATGAGATTTTTTTCATTGATCATTACCTCTTCATACTCACATATGTATATGTATTTTCATATTGACAGTTCTCACCATTATGGTCAAAGGTCATTTTGTTTCCTTAATTTAATTCATTAACTAGTTTAACCACTCAAAGGTACTCGGGTAAATCCATGGAGGAATAAATTTAAGAGAAAGTATTGGGTTTCATCATATGTAAATAAAATTAGACATTGAGAGTGTATCTAGCAGATATTATTTTCCAATAATGGATGACTGTTTTGTAGGATATTTCTGTCAAAATTGATTGTTTATGTTCGATCCATGTCAAGTATACATCATCCTTGTGAGAAATAATTATTAATAAAGGAGCTACTTATATCACCAAAAACATAGACTAAATATAGTGTCAGAATCAAATCTAGTGTTAAATATTAAGGATTAACTTATTATACCCTTGAATATGAGACCAAATATATGGATATCTTGGCAGCATTTTGCATAACTCCTTAACTTGGGATGCCATGCGAGGAAGCAAGAACAACAATAGCTGCTAAATATTCCACTGGTACATGGAACATTGTTTGTACTTGTTATTTTCTAATATTCATAGTAAGTAAATTACTATTTCCATTGTAGTTAGAGTCTTATGTTCAAATTGTTATATTTTCAAATAAAAATTGACATGTCCCTTGGTTGTAAAATGGTCCTAAGTCATTGTCTAGGTGTAGTGCTACTCTAATAATACATCATATGTCATGGTCATAAAGGTCTATTTGAAATCATTTTCATGAGTCATTGAGTCACCATAGGTCATTTTCATTCATTAAGTTACATTATTTAAAATCTAAAAATAAAATTCATGGTGTCATAAGGTTGATCATGAAAGTTTCATGAGTGTCTTGTTGGTCTAGTTACTAATCATACTGATTAATTTGTCTGTGTGATCATCATATTCCATTTAAAGTCATTCATCCTGAAAATTTAGTAAAGTGTCATGAGAGTTAGCACTTAGGGAATAAAGTGCATCAAAAGAATCAAAGGTGCATCTACATCACATCGAGATGTAACACTTCCTATTTAAAGAATATGTTGTGAGTACCAATCACAGCATAAAATCATTTTGTCGAAAGTACTCATGATGTCACTCCATTATCATGCCAACAATCGATTTAGAAGTTATAAGGAGCATTAATTCACTTTAAAGCTTCATTGTATCCTTTCAAGTTCAAAGTGCTCCTTTCCATCACATTGAAGAGTTTCCATATCCATGAGAAGTTTTAATTTCATCATCACTACCCTTGTTTATCAGCTTCTTGCGTTTTTGGAGGAGGTTTCTACGCTTTTCAGTTGGAGGGAAAAAGGAAGAAGGAAAGGTTCATTTTTCATCTTAGTTGCTTTAGAGCTTCATCAAACAACTATGTCAATATTAGCAAGCCATAAATGCAGTCTTTTCATCAGATAATTGATCGAAATCTATCCCTACATTTTTGTTGCGCTTTCTTGCCGCCTTATCTACTTTCCATGGTCTATAGCTTCAATTAAAAGGTATTTTCCTTGTTTTTGAGTCTACATGTCAAACATTATCCATCAATACCCACACTCATATTCCCTCGCATTCGAAATTTCCCTTATCAAACCCAGCTTCTTGTTGTGCTTCTGGCACAAGTCTGTATTTTGCCCTTTTCTCCCCTTATTTCTCACTCATTTTCAGAAATTCCACTTCCATTGTGTTCCTAACACCTATTTATAACTCCCATAACATTTTCTAGAATTTTTCCTACCCCACATATCATCCATTCCCTTCCCTCAATTTGCTGCACTTATAGCCCTATTTTGCAGAACAAATCCCTTTCTATTTCTTGTTTGAAACCAGGGTTTTATATCAAAATTAAAGCTATAAACTTGGTGAATACTAGTGAAAGGAGGAGGTATATGGGAGGAGAGATCTCTATATATGAGCCAACTCATATGCAAGAGTTCAATGCATCAGAATTCATTATAAAATCATTTGAGCATGTAGGCTATCTAGGGTTTTGTTTGAAGTTTCAAGAGGTAGGTTACCATAATGATTTAACAAGCCTCTTTGCCATTAAATTCAATAAGGATCAGGCCATCATAGCAAGGGTGAAATTTTAGGTGCCAAAAGAGGTCATAGCTTCAGCAACCACTATCCCTAATCAAGGTGAAATTTGGTTAAAGGTAATGTATTTAGACTTAGAACACTAAAAAATGTTCTTGAAACCACAATACAAGGAGTCTGATTCTCATATTTTTCATAGAAGGAAATTTCTGGACAAGTACAACCCTTTGGTGAAGATTATTATGAATTATTTCACTTGTGACGACATGTTTAGCATACTATATCAATATCATATCAAGTTTTTGATGCATTTCACTTCTAAGAAGCCCCTAAACCTACATAATTATCCATTTATAAGTTTGGTGAGGATGGCATAGAAGGTGCAGTCAAAAGGAAGAGATCATCAAAAAAGCCTCTTTCATCATGCTTTAGGAAAAGTAATAATCCTCCACGAGCTAACAAAAATCAACATGTCATGGGAAGTTTTATTGGAGGAAGCTACTCTCTTACCTATCTCCAACTAGTGATAGATTCAAAGATCTCCTTCATCATCATGAGGACCACAGGGAGTAACATCAAGCATTCCATGAGTGAAAAAAACTAAGCCTAGAAAATATATTTCAAGGAAAAAAATGGAATGTAAGAAGCTGGTCTTTATTCCTGAAGTAGAAGAGGAGATGCCTAGGCCTAATCCTAAAACTATGTCTGAGGAAAAAATACTAAGTAAGGAGGTTCTGATTGAAGAAGCAGTGCAGTTTGAGACCATGAAAGAGAAATCACCTCTGAGCATACATGATTCACCTTTGCAAAGTGAAGAACAAGTACCTCCCGAATTTGAGCTGGCTGAGCTAGGAGAATAACATGAATATGAGTCAACAAATGATATAATAAAAGTGAAAGAGGCATATATTTATAGAGAGAAGAAGGATGAACTTTCTAAGGAAAATTTCATGGTGGATTTCCTACCGCAGGAGAATAGATAGTTTAGGAAAACCATAATGCAGAAGAGGAAGTCATAAGAAGACCCTCCATTAGCAAGTAAAACAACTATTTTGATAGTAAATGATAAAGGTAAATCCATCATTGATGTAGAGAAGCTGGAAGAGAATAACATTCAAACACAACCTAGGTGACCTATGACAAGGGAAATGGTGACAAAGGAACAAAATGTAGAAGATCCATCTCCTCCTCAAGCTCAAGTTACCATATTTGACTCTATAACTGCTGAGATTGAGGAAAATCAATAGTATTGGCTTGGGAGAGTGAATGAACACTTCAAGAAGCTGCTGGAAAAAGAAAACAGGGATACTACTATGCAAAGAAATATGGCAAGGCACTATTATGCTAGTAACATGATTTGCAAGGTTAGAGTGAAAAATATGAGGAAGAAACACAAAATAACCCTAAGGAGGCTCAAAATGAAAAAAATCCTAGACCTATTGCCTAATACATCACTAGTGGTATGATGGAAAAACAAAAATCAAAGAAAAACGAGACATAGTTTTGAAATTTTGATGTTTTTTCGCACACAGTCAAAAACATCCTATAGAAATGCAGCAACTAGTTGTTGGGATTTTCCTAAGAGGGTCTAAATCCAAAATTTTAATCATGGTTTGATAAATAAAACCATAAGGATACCAAAAAACCATTTTAGGATGATTGAGGAATGATAAATTTGTAGGAAATGATAAAACAAGGCCTTTTTTTTATACCTTTCTGCCATCTTTTAAGATATTCAGTGTGTTTCTCGACACTTGGTTTTAAAATAAACTTTGAGGGGGCTAAACTAACGATTTTGGTTGAATTAATGGTCCCAAGATATAGTAGACATCCTAAGCTTTCTTCACAAGCCTTAAACAACATTCAAAACCTCTTCCAAGTCATCAAAATATCAAGCCAAAGTTGTTGTGCTGCTCGTAAGGACATTTGTTTGGTTTCTGAGTTATGTGTTACATTTATGTGTTTGGAGATTTTTGACTGCACGTGAAGGTCAAAATTCAAACTTGGTTGATGTAAATAGTTGACTCAAGGGTTATTTTATGTTAATATGATTGTTAATGATTACCATTGTAAAGAATCCTGTAATCAATGCTTTGAGAGATAATCTCAATTAGTTAGCTAAAAAAGGGAAAAGTTGTTTCTAACTTCCCTGGGATTTAGCAATGAGTTAATAGGTGCATGAATTAGTTTCGATTGATGAGGATTAAACCCCTTAGAGGTGGAGTATTGTTTTTCCTCTATATGTACATAGGAAAAAATATAATAAAACATTGGATACTTGAATCTCACGCATTTTGGAACTCATGTACATGATTTTAACATAAATAATACATGAAGTTGCAGCAATTTTTATGGGATTCTTGTGATGTAGTTAGTGACACTGTTTTTCTCTAGTTTTCCTTTTGCATTTGATGATTAAGTATTTATAACAGCCATCTATATTCTTCTTGTGTTAATCTCTTAAGTTTTAAAAATAATACATTGCCTCAATTGCTCTACTTTGTATGAGATTTTCATTCAAGTGTTTTATCCTCTAAACAGATGAATTCATACATGTATGCTCATTTCAATCCCTCTACATAATTTCCTCCTCACCACACTACAATGAAAAATTCAATTTATGTCACTAATTATAGCTATCTTGCCTCATTCTATTTCTATAACTGACCTTTCAGAATACTTGGCCTAGTTCCTAAACCTGGTGCTTCTTATCCAGAAAACCCTAATCAAAATCCTATTAAGCTGATAAATAACCTAAAAAGCTAATACTCTCCTGTCACGTCCATTAGCTATGAGGTTGATTCTAAGAGAGCCCTCTCTGATTTGGTAGGGCTAGATACCAAGTCAAAAGTTGGTATGTGGTTACCTCTTTGGTTTCCTTTCTCAACATTGGGAAACTAAGGAGATTTAACATTTTTTCATCGTTTTCAGGGAAGGAGGGTCAAATATTCCCTGGGGATATTTATTACAATTTGTTGAAGTCTAAACCTATGGGTGATAGGTGCTACCAGTCAAAGAAGTATTATTTATTCATTTCGAGCCAAAGTGTAGATTGAGAATAACACTGGCTCCCAAAAGGCATACGAGGTACAATCTTGATCCCAATCCTTCACCAATAGTTAATGACCCTGAGAGGCTACTGAGAAAGTAGAGGTCATAGTCTGAAGAAATTAAAAAAGGTACACCTCCACTAGTAAGATCCACATATTTTCCTGCAAGGTTGGCTACTCATGAATATCTATCCTTTGATCTCAAATTTGAGTTATCTTTAATAAAGTCCAAGTTAGGGTCTTTCTTCTCAAGAATATTTTTTGATCCCATAAGTTTGAATCATATTTTTAATCTTATGAGTCTTCATCTTTTGAGGGTGATAGTAAGGTCTCTTCAGATTCTTATAAAATTCAAATCTTGGTGGAATAGTTCTGAATAACCTCTGAAAAGGCCTATATCTAGTACCAACAAGAGAATTTATTTCTACTACATATACTATTACATTTTCTCCATCATCCTTCACTTTTAATCCATCACTTCTGCTGAAAATATCTCCCCCACCAATACCTCCTGTTGTGACTTTCATACAACCTTCCGCAAAAGTCATGGAAATATTTTATCCTTTGGTTTTACCACCCCAAATCACTTATTTTCCTCAAATTTATGGTCAAATATTGCCTTTGTTTGATGGGAAAAAAAATGTCATGGCTCAGCAACATATAGTTAAAGTGACTGATTTTATTGATCTTGAGGAAATTGATAACGATTATGCAAAAATGCACATAATAGCACAAAGTTTTTTTGGGGAAGTCAAGAAATGGTTCCGTTATTTAAAAAATTCTTCTATAGAAAATCTACAACAGTTAATAGACCTATTCCTAGTAAAGTGGGAAGAGAAAAATAGCCTTGTCCAAATTCTGGCCAAGTACAATGCTTTGAAAAGAAATATTAATGAATTTGTGCAATATTTCCTAGCTAGATTTAATAGGATATATGATTCTAACCTAGAAAACATTAAGCCTCCTCGTGTCATGGAACTTCTTCATTATTCAGATGTTTTTGATCCAAATATGCCTTATCAATTGAGGGAGAGAAATATTTCCACCCTTGAATACACAAAAAGGAATGTAGTACGTGTTGAAGCAAATATAATTATCAAAAAGTAAAAGACGAAATAAGAGAAGAGGGTTACCATAAAGGAGGAGCCATCCACTTCGTCTAAGGGTAAAATTGATAATTTGATTAAAAGAATGGATAAGATGATGGACAAGATTACCATCATAGATAGACAAGTAGAACCTACAATCAAAAATCCCAATTTCAGAGGTCAACAACAACCTCAACACATGATTAAACAAAGGGAGAAAAGGGGTTAGGATCAACAAGTTCAACAACATATCCATAATCATTTTCAGAAAAATTATACAGAGGGCCATGATGAGGAAGAATATATTTTAGAGGAAACTCACCTTTTTGAGGAAAATTAGCAAACCGTTTTCTTGACTGAGGAGGATGAATTTTCTGAAGAACCTTATGTACCTGATGATCAGCAATGTGTTCTTTCTTATGATGATATGTTGGAAATATAGATAGAAGATTATCAAAGAGGCTATCAAAATGCCCTTAGCCAAGTTCAAAGGCAATATAGTCCAAGGAATAGAAATGTTCCCATAACTTCAAATCATAAACAACAAAATTCTGAAGAAGATGTTCATAACAAGGAGATGACCTCTACAAATCAGAATAAGGAAAAAGGACCTACTGTTACAAATCAGGGAAAGTATAATGAAGCTTTCACTAGCAATCCGAAGAAAGAAAAATAAATTAAATCTAGAGGAGAAAGAAAAGGGATCCAAATCAGAGAACAATCTGAAAATAAAGACATGCCATCTAAAGAGGTAGAAAATAATTCTACTTTATTTAGCCTTGATAATGAAATTTCAAATCTTAAAGTCTCAATTCCATTGAATGAATTAATTAAGAATGACCAATACAAGTTTTAGGTAGAAAAAACGATTAAGTTTGGCCAAATTTCTTATAAGTTAAATGTTAGTGATGACCACCGTGAGATTTTGTTTGGCCCTGCTATAGATTTTAACTTAGAATACAATGAAGTTCCGCATTTTTAATGCAGTCTCAAAATTCATGATTTCATCCTCCATAATGTTAATGTAGAATCTGGGGCCTCCCATAATCTCATCCCTAAAGCCATCATGGATAAATTAGGATTGGATATTACTAGATCATACCATGACCTTTACTCTTTTGACTCAAGAAGGGTTAAGTGTCTTGGTCTTATTAGAGATTTAGTTGTGTCCTTTGATCAAATTCTAGCTAATAATTTTCTTATGGACATTTTTGTAGCTCACATTCCCTTGAGATATGGAATTATTATCTCCCGATCATGGGGAGCTAAACATAAAGGCACTTTGCAGTTAGACTTTTCCTATGCTACTATACCAGTTTTTGGAGAACTAAAAAAATTATACAAGGAGATCAAGATGAATTACATGATTAGTAGCAAGGAAAAACCAAATAATCACCGAATTCAAGTTTTACATATATATCTAGTCATTTACTTTGTAAAATGATCATTTTCAACTTTGTTAGAAGATTTGGTGGAAGAAAAAGAATAAATTTCAGAAATTTCAGATTATGTTCAAGAAATTTCAAGTGCAAAAAAACAAGAACAAGTGCTAAGCAGCTTGTAGCCAAGTGGAGCAGTAAAAAATATATCTAAAACAATAAATGAGATAGATCCTATTGGGACAAAATATCATTCTCAAATAGATAATCAAAATTAGTCATCCAAAATTTAGCTTCCCGATGAAGAAAATGGCCTATGGACCATGGATTTTGATGGAGCCTTAGGTAAGGAAGGAGATAGATTTGGAATTTGGATTAATGGTCCTATGAATCAGTCACCTCATCTTCCTCCCAATGTCCATGTTTGTTCCTATAAATTAGGATTTTATTGTTCTAAAAATGAGGAAGAATATGAGGCTTTGATAGATGGTCTTACAATACTCAAGAAACTGGGTGCTAAGAATATTTTTGTATATGGTGACTCTGAGTTGGTAATAAGGAAATTCAAAGGGGAATACCAGGCCAAGCATCCTAAAATTCTACCATACCGTAATGAAATATTAGACGTTATTAATACCTTTACCAAATACACTCTAATATTTATTCCAAGGAACAACAATCTCATTGCTGATGATCTTGCCACTTCAGCCAATATGTTAAAAATTCTGGTTTATCCAAAAAAGAAGTATGATCTCAATGTCAAACATTTCCCTGATATTTCATACAATTTCTGCTATTGGTAATTCTTCCAGAATGATAAAAAAATTGATAATTTATTGCAGATGGAAGAAGATTTTTTTAGTTCACAAATTTATGATGAGTTTTATAAATATGATGAAGAAATTAATGCAGTAGAATTAAAGATAATACAATTGAAAGGTAACTCAATTAGAAGAGGTATAGTAGCCTTGGAGGAGATTTTTTATCATGATGATGTTGCACAAAAACCGACAATGTTGCCAACTAAGGTATGAGTAGAAGACCTTAATCTTGGCACTCTTGAGAAACCAAAAAATGGTTAAGATATCAAATTATTTGAGTCCAAAGATGAAAGGTAAATATGAAACACTTATGACATAATTTGATGATGCTTTTGCATGGGAATATACTGATCTAAAGGTGTATAATAAGAGCATAATTCAGCATAGCATTCCCACAAAACATGATAAAAAACCTTTCCATCAGAAACTCAGAAAGATGAATCCAAAGTTGTTTCCCTCCATTGAAAAGGAATTAAACATATTGTACACTTATGGTATTATTGTCCCTCTCTATTTATCAAATTGGATTTCAAATTTAGTATCGGTAAGAAATAATATAGGTGAGATACACTTGTGTATTCATTTCCTCAAATTAAATAAAGTGTCATTGAGGGACAACTATCCACTTCCAAAGATGGATCATATCCTACAAAGGGTGGTTGGTTCTTCCATGATTTCACTATTAGATGAATATTCTGGAGACAATCAGATCTTGATTCATCTGGATGACCAAGGAAACACAACCTTCATGACACCTTGGGGTGCTTTTATGTATGCCAAGATGACCATTGGGTTGAAGAAAACAGGAGAAAACTTTCAGCGGGCGATGGATATCGGATTTTCCAATGAGAAGGATACATTTTTGGTAATTTATCGTGATGACATAACAAATTTTTCAAACATGGATGAAGAACACTTGCATAATTTAATGACAGTTTTCCAAAGGTGTAGAAAATTTTGCATATCGATAAAAAAAAATATATATATTTAATATGGAGGAAGGAAAAATTCTCGGTCATATTATATCTAAAGATAGCATACGAATAGATCCTTCAAGGATTGATGCAATTCAAAATATGGATTTTTCTAGGAATAAAAATGAAAATCAATCCTTCAATGGTAAGATCAATTTCTTTAGAATGTTTATTCCTAACCTTGCTAAACACTTAGGGAAATCACTAATATGTTAAAGAAAATAAGCGAGGTGAAATGGTCCAATGAGGCAAGAAAATCATTTAATCAAGTAAAGTTTGCATTGTCCCACATTCCAATCCTTATCAGCCCAGATTATACACTATACTTTATCATCTTTATTTTTCTTATGAACATACATTAGTTGTTGTTCTCATACAAAAGAAATATCAGAAAATAGAGCAGCAAATTGCCTTATTTAGTAGGACAATAAGGGATGGGCATCTGAAATATAATATCATTGAAAATCAGGCATTGGCACTAGTCAAATATTTGAAGGAATTGCGATTTTATATCCTTCATTCTCATTTTATTTTCTACGATCTAATTGGTTCTGTAAAGGATGTGTTAACATATAATGATCTTGAATGAGGGAGTGGTAAGTGGATAATTGCTATGTTGGAATATGAATTAGAAATTAGACCTAAAAAATTGATCGAAGGAGAAGGCTTAGATAAGCTCATGGAAAAATCTAACTTACATGCCTTAGACATCAACTTCATGCTGCACTTTTCGAGGAGCAGGATTTTGATTCATTCCCTTAGGTATCTCAAATTTTATTTTCATCACCATGGTATTCATATATAGTTCATGTGCTGCAAAATTTGAATCCTCCACCAAGTTCGTCCAAGAGTAAAGTTAGATTTCTAAAATTGAGGCTCTTAAGTATTGTATTCTTAATAATTCTTTCTATTGGAAAGATCGAGGAGGGGTTTTATTAAGTTGTTTGGTAGAAAGTGAAGTTGAGGGAGTGATGAATGATTGACATAAAGGTGATTATGGTGGTCATAATTTTTTATAACGTACAAAAAATAAGATAATGATGGTTGGCTTCTATTGTCTGAGCTTGTTTTTCGATGTATATAAAATAATAATGAGCTTTCATGAGTGCCAATTTTTCCAAGGAAATATAAAATTATTACCGTTTCCCTTGAAAAAAATTGCAGTTCAAGCACCCTTCCAACAATGGGGGATTGACTTCATCGATGAGATTCATCCTCCATCATCAGCTTAGCATAAGTGGATATTCACTGCCACTGACAAATTTACAAAATGGATTGAAGCCATTCTCACGAGACAAGCTACAGATAGGGTAACTACCTAATTTATGGAGAGAAATATTATGTATTTTTGTGGCTGCCCATAGAAAATCATTATTGACAATGAAACAAACTTCAAATCAAAAAATATGATAGAATTTTCTGATAAATATCACATAAGACTCAAGAATTCAACAACATATTACCCTTAATGCAATGGATTGGCATAGTCATCAAACAATTCATTAGAGAAAATAATCAAAAATTTGTTTCAAGAGAACAAAAGGAATTGGCACAAAATGCTAATTAATGCTCTATGGGTAGATACAGTTAGCATAAAGAAATCTACTGGCATGTCACCCTTTCTTCTCATTTATGGTATAGATACACTTTTTCCGCCTTTCGTAGCAACGTTGGTGATGAAAATCCTACAAGAGATTGAAAGTGAGCGAAATGATAGTCAATGAAGTATTAATCAAATGATCCACTTGCAGTAGTTGAGGGAAGAATTTTTCAATAACACCTCAAAGCACAAAGATTATTTATGATAAGAAAACTGAGGTTGATGATTTCAACTTGGGATATGTTGTTTTCTGATGGGATTCCTGAAAAGAAGGTAAAGGAAAACATGGTAAGTTCTAAAACCTATGGAAAGGACCCTATAATATTTTAGCATTCAGAGGGAATAATGCTTACTTATTATAATATCCTTATTGGCAAGCACTTCTAGGAGGACCGGTGAATGGTAGATTCCTCAAACACTATTTTACTTGATCTTGCAGAAAAAATTTCATTTCCATTGTAAATAACATTTTATTTGTTTCCAAAGAGTGAAGGAGTTGTCAAAGAAGTTATAATCCCGAGGAGAAGGCGATAAGGCTTCTCTCATCAGCTGTTGTTTTCCTTTTAAAGTTGAAAATTCAAGTCAATTTTTGAGTCATGTCAAGCCATTTCTTGTTTTTCTTTGTTTAGTTAGTTAGTCACTTTAGTGTCAAGTTTTTGCATGTGAATCCATTGCTCAATGAATAAGTCTACCCGGTCTACGGTGTTGTAGACACCTCCTAAAGGAGTTTCCATCCCCATTGGACCCAATTTCAGTGTCTAATAGTCATAGTGATCAAATTTACTCTTTCCACTATAGTTAGAGTCTTATGGTCAAATTTTTATATTTTTAAATAAAATTTGACATGTCTCTTTGTTATTAAGTGGTCCTATGTCATTGTCTATGTTTAATGCTACTCTCATAATACATCATATGTCATGGTCATCAATGTCAATTTGAAATCAATTTCATGAGTCATTAAATCAATGTATGTCATTTTCCTTCATTAAGTGTCATTATTTAAGATATGAAAACAAAAATTCATGGTCTCACAACGTTGATCATGAAGGTGTCATGAGTGTCTTGTTGGTGTATTCAATAATCATACACATTAATTTGGGTGTGTGATCATGATATTCCATTTAAAGTCATTCATCATGCAAAAATAGTAAGGTGTCATGAGAATTAGCACTTAGGGAATAAATTGCATAAAAATAATCAAAGGTACATCTACATCACATAGAGATGTAACACTTCATATTGAAGAATATGCTGCGAGTACCAATCACATCATAAAATAATTTTGTCAAAATTACACATGATGTCACTCCATTATCAAGCCAAGAATCAAATTTTCAAGTTATAACGAGCATAAACACATTTTAAATCTTCATTGTATTATTTAAAGTTCCAAGAGATCATATCCATCACTTTGAAGAGTTTCCATATCCATTAGAAGTTTGAATTTCATCATCATTATAATTTTTTATCATCTTGTTGTGTTTCTAGAGTAGGTTGTTGTGCTTTTCATTTGGAGGCCAAAGGGAAGAATGAAAGGTTCATTTTTCATCTCAGTTGCTTCAGAGCTTCATAAAACAAGTAATTCAATCTTAACAAGCCCTCAATGTAGTATTTTCCTCATATCACTGATTGAAATCTATCGCTAGGGTTTTGCTGCGGTTTCTTGTTGCGTTTTCTACGTACCATGATCTATAGCTTTCATTGAAAGGGATTTTTCTTGTTTTTTAGTCTACATATCCTTTATTACCCCCATCAAACATTATCGATCAATACCCACACTAATATTCCCTCATATTCACCATATCCCTTATCAAACCTAGCTTGTTGATGCACTTCTCCCACAAGTCTATATTTTCCCATTTTCTCCCCTTATTCCCCACTCACTTTGGGAAGTTCCACTTTTCTTTTGATCCTAACACTTATCCCTACCTCCCATAATTTTTCACAACTCTCTCCTACACCCCATCCCCTCCATTCACTTCCCTCAAGTTGCTATGCTTCTACCCCTCTTTTGTAGAACAAATCCCTTGACATTTCTTGTTTCAAAATGGGGTTTTATATCAAAATTGAAGCTATAAAAATGGTGAAGAAAAATTAAAGGAGAAGGTATAAGGGAGGAGATATTTCTAGATATGTGCCAAGTCATATGCAAGAGTTAAATGCATCAAAATTCATTAGAAAAGGATTTGAACATGCAGACTGCATAGGGTTTTGTTTAAAGGTGCAAGAGGTAAGTTACCATCATGATTTAACAAGCCTCTTTTCCATTAACTTCAATAAGGATCAGGCCATCATATAATGGGTGAAATTTTAGGTGTCAGAAGAAGTCATAGCTTCAACAACTACTATCCCTAATCAAGGTGAAATTTGGTTCAAGGGAAGGGATTTAGACTTAGAACACTACAAAATGTTCTTGAAACCAATAGTACGAGGAGTCTCCTTCTCATATTTTTCCGAGCAGCATATTACTGGACAAGTGCAACCCTTTAATGAATATTATTATGAAGTATTTCACTTGTTAGGGCAGGTTTAGCAGACTATATCAATATCACATCAGGTTATAAATTCATTTCACTTATAAGAAGCCCCTAAAATTACCTAATTATATATTTAGAAGTTTGGTGACTATGACATAGAAGGTTCAGTCTAAAGGAAGAGATCATCAAGGAACCCTCTTTCTTCATCATATAGTAAAATTAATAGTCCTCCACCAGCTAACACAAATAAACATGTCATGGGAAGTTTTCTTGGAGGCATATTCTCTCTTAATTGTTTCCAACCAGTCAAAGCTCTCACTCATCATCATCAGGACCGCAGGGAGATAAAAAATCAAGCATGCCATGAGTGACAAAAATCAACCTAGAACAGATATTTTAAGGATAGAAAAGAAAGGTAAGAAGGTGGTCTTTATTCCTGAATTTGAGATGGCTGACCTAGGAGAAAAAAATGGAGATAATTCACCAGATGATATAATTAAATAGAAAGAGGAACAGATTAGAGAGCTGAAGGATGACCTATCCAAAGCCAATTTCATGGTGGATTTCCTACAGTAGGAGGATATATAGTTGAGGAAAACCATAATGTAGTAGAGAAAGTCACAAGAAAACCCTCCATTAGCAAGAAAACATGTGTTTTGACAACAGGGCATGAAGGTAAATCCATCATTAATGTAGAGAAGTTGGAAGAGAAGAAAATTCAAAAACAGCCTAGGAGATCTAAGATAAGGGAAATGGCTATAAAGGAACAAATTGTAGAATATCCATCTACTCCTCAAGCTTAAGGTACCATATTTTACTTTATATTTGCTGAGATTATGGAAAACAAAGAGTATTGGCTTGGGAGATTGAATTAACACTTCGAGAGGCTACTAGAAAAACCAAACAGGGATACCACCATGCAAATAAATATAGCAAGGCACTATTATGCTAGGAACATGATTTTCAAGGTTAGGGTGAAAAATATGAAGAAGTAACTGAAAATAACCTTAAGGAGACTCAAAATGAAGGAAAGCATAGATCTATTGGCTGATGCATAACTATTGGTATGTTGTGTAACCAGCTCCAAAAATAGAAGAAAAGAGATATCAACGCCTTAGAAATAAGTCACTTCGAGGGGGAAACCTCCAATACATTACATTAATGAACAATTATTGGATGATACAAATTACAAAACCTCCTTTCTATATATATGAGTCCATGGGGCCGTAATGTAATCCTAGTGGGGCCACAATTTGATCCTAGCCAACCTAACAATAATAATTTAAGGGCACAATAATAACAATATGGGGGTTACAGGGGTACAATAATAACAACAAGGGGTTTACACTAACAAAAATAAGGGACTATACTAGTAATATAGGGACCTAACATGCCCCTCTCCTTCAAAAAATTGTTGTCCTCAACGCTTGAGTAGCTCTGGGTGCTTCTATATGAAATTCTCATCCTCCCATGTAGAATCTTCGGTGGGTAAGTTCTTCCACTTGATGAGATACTCTGAAATTGATTGATTTCGTAGCTGTCGAGTTCTTGTTTCTATGACCGCTTCAGGTTCCAATATGATTTTTCCTTCCTCATCAAGTTCTAGCAATATTGTTTGAACTCAAATATTTTCACCTATAACCTTCTTTAAGCATGAAACAAGGGAAATTGGATGCACTCGTGAAGAAGTAGGAAGCTCCAATTTGTATGCCATAGTACCAATCTTTTGCAACACCTTGTAAGGACCATAGTACTCTGGTGATAATTTATTATCCTTCTTCGCTTGCTTGAGGGACATTTGTTTGTATGGTTGTAGCTGTAAAAATACCTAGTCTCCTACATCAAAATTTCTCTCGCTGCGATGTTGATCTGCCTGTTGTTTCATTCGATTTTGTGCCAAATTCAGGTTATCCTTTAAGAGTTGCAGAACTTCTTGTTGATGCTCGATGTGATCTTCGACTGCTTGAACCTTTGAATTTTATCTTAAATATGATGTGATGGATGGTGGATGATATCCATAAAGTGCCATTGGGGTCATTTTTGCTGCAGTATGGAAGGAAGTGTTATACCACCATTCAGCAAGAGGTAACCACTTGACCCATTGTGTTTGTTTATTAGATACAAAACGCCAAAGATATCCTTCCAAAAATTTATTTACTATCTCAATTTGACCATAAAATTGAGGATGATAAGATGAGCTATGAGCTAACTGAGTACCCAAATAAGAAAATAACTCCGTCCAAAAATTTCCAGTAAAAATGGGATCTCTAACGCTCACAATAACCCTTGGGTTTCCATGTAGCTTTTGAATTGTGTCCATAAATGTAGTAGCAACTGTACTTGCTTTTAATGGATGAGATAATGCACAAAACTGTGCATACTTGGTAAGTCTATCAACTACCACCATGATGACACTCTTTCCTTCAGACTTAGGTAAACCTGTGATAAAATCCATTGAAATCTCCTCGCAACGTTGACTTGAAATGGATAAAGGTTGTAGAAGTCCCGGGGTCTTAATTGTCTCAACTTTATTCTGCTGGCAAACCAAACATTCTGCCACAAATTTTTGAATATCAGATTTAAGGCCATCCCAAAAAAAATCTTTCTTCACCCTGTGGTAAGTTTTTGAAAATCTTGAGTGTCCTCATAAAGTAGAAGTGTGCAATTCCAAAATAATATTTTGTTTTAGTTGGGAATTCTTACAAAGATATAAGTGATCTTTAAACCATAAAGAATCATTTTTCCAACTAAATTTATCAGATGTACTAGGATCTTGCGAGAAATTTTGAATGAGTGTCCATACTTATTTTTCCTTCTTCCATTCATCTCTTGCTTCGGTTATCCAATCTGGTTGGATAATAGAAATGGCACAAAGCAATGCTTCCACCTCTTCATTCTTTCTTGAGAGTGCATCTGCAACAACATTAAACTTTCCCTTTTTGTAGATTATTTCAAAGTCATAACCCAACATCTTTGTGACCCATTTTTGCTGCTCTTCTAAAGATAGTCTTTGTTCCAAAAAGTGTTTAAGACTATCATGATCAGTTTTTACCTTTAAGTGTCTTCCCATTAGGTAAGTTCGTCATTTCTTTAGTGCATGCAGTATTGCTAACATTTCCTTCTCATAAATAGGTTTCTGTAAATACTTTCTTTTGATTGGACGACTTTCAAAAGCAATGGGTCTTCCTTCCTGCATTAAAACAACACCAATTCCATTTCCTGAGGCATCACATTCCACAATAAAGGTTTTTGTGAAGTCTGGCATAGCTAAGACCGGTGCTATGCACATTGCCTCTTTAAGATGTTCAAAGGCCTTAGTTGCTTTAGGATTCCATGAAAATTCATGCTTCTTCAATAATGTTGTTAGAGGTGCTGCTATTCTCCCATAATTCTTAACAAACTTGCAATAATACCCTATTAACCCGAGAAATCCTAGAAAATGCTTTATGGTTGTGGGGACTTTCCATTCCTTAATGGCTTTAATTTTGTTAGGGTCTACCTTAACATCCTCGTGAGATACAATATGACCCAGATATTCCACCTCTTGTACTCCAAAGAAACATGTGGATGTTTTTGCATATAATTGTTTCTCCTGCAATAGTTTGAGCACCCTTTCAACATGTTCAACATGATCCTTCCAAGACCTATTGTAGATTAGTATATCATCAAAAAATACTAGCACAAATTTTCTAAGGAAGGGTTTGAAAATGGAATTCATCAACCCTTAAAATGTAGAAGGTGCATTGGTAAGGCCAAAAGGCATGACCAAAAATTCATAATGACCCTCATGAGTTCGAAATGCTGTTTTTGGAATATATTTAGTCTTCATTCTAATTTGATGATATCCTGAACGAAGATCCAACTTGGTAAAATAAATTGCTCCATGTAATTCATCCAATAATTCATCAATCACAGGAATGGGAAATTTATCTTTAATGGTGAGCTTATTGAGCTCCCTCTAATCCGGACACATTCGCCATGATCCATCCTTCTTGTGTACCAATACTACAGGAGCAGAGAAAGAACTTTGACTAGGTTGAATTATACCTACCTCTAACATTTCTGCAATCATACGTTCAATTTCACTCTTTTGGACATAAGGATATCTATAAGGCCTGATGTTTTGAGGAATACTTCCTGGAATCAAATGAATAGCATGATCATGATCACGAATAGGTGGGAGTCCTTTGGGAGTTTCAAACACCTTGGAATGATTGTCCAAGACTTGTTGGAGATCTGCAAAAATAGACGATTTTGATGTCGGAACTCCTAGAGAGCATAATACGCCTCGTTGTTCTTTCTTTAGAAGCTTTGTCATGACATTAGAGCTTATTATCCTTCCCGGCTTCCCTTCAATACCCCGTAATTCGACTTCCTTTCCTTCTGAAAAAAATTTCAAGAAAAGTTCTTGAAAATTAAAAGCTACCGTCCCCAAAGATTGTAACCATTGTACTCCTAGTACAACATCAGCACCTCCCATAGGAATGGAAAGCATTGGACTAGTCAATACATATTCCCCCCTGGTTAGCTTGATATTATGGCATTTTCCAGAGCAATTTATAGTTCCTCCATTTGCAACCATCACTTGACATTCTGGTGCTGGGTATAGGAAACAATTTAATTCCTTGGCTACCTTACAATGAATAAAATTATGGGTGCTACCTGAATCGATCAACACTATTACCTTTCTCTTCTTGATTTGTCCTTTTATCTTGAGAGTTTGAGGAGTGGTAATTCCTGCCAGTGCATTACACGATATGGTTGGATTCATTTCTTCCTCTTCTGGGGTTGGTTCCTGGTGTATATCCTCTTCTTGTTTATTTTCTTCTTCCTCTTCACAATCTATGTAAAATAATTTCTTCTCAGCACACTTATGACCTTTAGTGTATTTGCTATCACAACTGTAGCAAAGCCCTTTTGCTCTTTTTTCTTCTAATTGTTGTGGTGTCAACCTTGTAGGTTGTGGAAATCTAGGCGTAGCAACACTTCCTTATTTATAGAAGTGAGTGGTAGGCTTCCTTGTCGCCATAATTTTACATTCAATTTTTCTTGCCAACCTGAATGCCTTCTCCAAGAAATCAGGTTCCAAAACGTGAACTTCATGTTTGATGTTATCCTTTAAAGTGCCTATGAAGAGATCAATCCTGTGTTCCTCTGGAATATCAGTTACCCTTATATTCAATTTTTGGAAGTCCTCAATGTGCTCCCCCACTAAGCCCTTTTGTTTGAGATTTATCAATTGGCTAAAGAAGGTGTTGCTCTTTGTATCCTCATAATGTGCTATCATTTCCTCCATAGAAATTGACCAAGTGACAATTTTTTTACAAGAGGAAAGCCATCGATACCATAAAAATGTATTTTGTTCTAAATGTAAAGTTGAAATGTGTACCTTTTGTGTGTTGCACATTATGGAGATCAAAATATTGCTCCATCTATAGTATCCATGTTACAGGATACTTTCCATCAAACTTCCTCATATCCATTTTTGGAATATGGTGGTTCTTCCCGCCAACATTAGAGTTTATGAAATCACGATTAACATTTATTTTGTTCTCATCATGAGTTTCCTCTACTATCTTTTCACCATTAGAAAACATTTCTTGTATCAACTTTGTCAAACCTTCCATGTCTTCTTTTAGATCATTCTTCATATTTTCCATTTTAGCTTCCATGTCATCCATCTTAGATTCCATGCTAGCTTCCATGCCATCTATCTTAGATTCCATGCCTTTCTTCAAACCATTCATATTATTCTTCAAACCATCCATCTTCACTTCCACGCCTTTCTTCAAAAATTCCATTTCATTTTTTGCTGCTCTTTGCGAAAGGGAAATTTCGTGCACTTGCTCTTGTAATTTTGATACATCATGTTGAAATTCTTCATCTTCATGAGTCATAGTATAGCCTTATGAAGGCTTAATGGGTGTTGAATTATTTTTACGGTGCATTTTTTAGAACCCAATACTGATATCTATTCTACAATACGCCCTTGTAATCAATTCAAATTGATTCTTCAAACAAGACTTATGCAATTCAGAAAAAAAATACACACATTTTTGTTGCTTTTGAGAAGCTCAATATTGACATTGGATTATATCTATGATTGCAGCTCTCCAATATCTGAAATTCGGAACTGAGGTATCCTTATGAAATATCTTTCAAATGCCACATGTCTGACTTGATTTGGATTCTCCAAGACAAAGTTATGTCAAATATCCCACAATGACCTAATTATGGACTGGTTCAGTAAAGCGAACTTGTACGACTTTCCATGTGTCATTTTTTCATCTTTTAGCTCTAAAATTGATAGAAAAGAAACTACAGTCCGTGTGGTTGTGACAAATTTTTACGGCACTCCAATCCGATGCTCAGAGAGAGAGTTATGAATATTTTCCCACGATCACCTCTTTGAGATGAAATTCAGGAGCCTGAAAAAGCACTACCTTCCACATATCATATCTCTGAAAATATTGCAAAAAAAGCATTGAAATGTTTTGAAGAATTTCATGAGGATTTCAGCTTAGTGCCCTAAAAATTTCAGATTATGAACCTTCGTAGAAACAAAGTTATATCACAAATGCCACGATGACATGTTTAGATTAAATTGAGGAGCCTGCAAAAAGACCTAACTTCCGTAGATCATATCTCCGAAAATATTCTGAACCAAGATCTGAATTTTTTTTATGATGTTCCTAAGGATTTTGGCTTCACACCCTAAACATTTCAGCTTTTGAAGCTTCGTAGAAGAAAAGTTGTAGCGAAAATGCCACGATGACTTGTTTGGAGCAGCGAAACCCTAGAATCCAAATCTTTGATACCAAATGTTGTGTAACCAGCTCCAAAAATAGAAGAAAAGAGATATCAAAGCCTTATAAATAAGCCACTTTGAGGGGGAAACCTCCAATAAATTACATTAATGAGCAATTCTTGGATGATACAAATTACAAAACCTCCTTTCTATATATAGGAGTCCATGGTGCCATAATGTAATCCTAGTGGGGCCACAATTTAATCCTAACCGACCTAACAATAATAATTTAAGGGCACAATAATAACAATATGGGGGTCACAGGGGTACAATAATAACAATAAGTGGTTTAAACTAACAACAATAAGGGACTATACTAGTAATATAGGGACCTAACATGATATGAAGGAAAAACAGAAATAAAAGAAAAAGAATACACAATTTTGAAATTTTGAAGTTTTTGTGCACACAGTCAAAAGCATCCTATAGAAACACAACAACTAGTTGTTTTGGTTTTCCTCAAAAGGTTCAAATCCAAAATTTAAGCATGGTTGGATATCTAAAAGCATAAAGCTACTAGAAAAAAACTTTAGGATTCTTGAGGAATGATAAATTTGTAGGAAATGATAAAACAAGGCCTTTTTTACACCATTCTACCACCCTTTTATAAATGCGCTGTGTTTTTGGAAACTTGGTTTTAAAACCAAATTTGAGGGGTCTAAAATGATGATTTTGGATGACTTAATGTTCCGAAAGTATAATAGACATCCTAATATTTCTTCACCAACCTTCAACAACATTCATAACCTCTTCCAAGTCATCAAAATATCAAGCCAAATTTGATGCGGTTCTGCTAAGGACATTTGCTTTGTTGCTGAGTTATGTATTGCGTTTATGTGTTTGATGATTTTTTACTCGACATGAAGGTCAAAAGTTAGACTTGGTTGATGTAAATAGTTGAATCAGTTTATTTGATGTGAATTGACTTGTTAATGATTATCATTATAAAGAATATTGTAATCAATTATTTGAGAGATAATCTCAATCAGTTAGATAAAAAGGGAAATGTTATTTCTAACTTCCCAAGGGTTTGGAAATGAGTTAATAGG
This sequence comes from Pinus albicaulis, assembly GCA_034641835.2. Classification (NCBI taxonomy): domain Eukaryota; kingdom Viridiplantae; phylum Streptophyta; class Pinopsida; order Pinales; family Pinaceae; genus Pinus; species Pinus albicaulis. Next base: position 909,615,628 of record CM076576.1, on the reverse strand, counting down.
TGCATGAATTGGTTGTTATTATTGAGGATCTGACCCCTTAGTGGTGCAATATTTTTTTTCCTCTATATGTACTAAAAAAAAAGTCTAATTAAAGGTTGTATACTTGAAGCTCACACTTTTCGGAACCGGTGTACTTGATTTTGATAGAAATAATAGAGGTAGTTGCAGTCATTTTTATGGGATTATTGATATATGATTGGAAACACTAGTTTTCTCTATTTTTCCTTATGAGTTCGATGATTAAGTACTTCTATCATCCATCTGTATCATTCTTGTATTAATATCCTAAGTTTCAAACATAATACATTACCTCAAATTCTCTGCTTTGTCTGATATTTTCATATAAATGTTTTATCCTCTAAACAAATAAATTCATACATGTATGCTCATTTTACTCCTTCTACATGATTTCCTCCTCACTACACTTCAATGAAAAATTCAATTTGTGTCACTAATTATAGTTATCTTGCCTCATTATATGTTTACAACTGATATTTTGGAATACTTGGCCTAGTTCTTAAACCCGGTGCTTCTTATCCATTGAACCAGGGAAAATTTTGGGGGCTAATATTCATAGATGGGATAATTTTCTATGCGTTTTCCAAAAAAAAGATCTTCCAATTTCCATTTTTTGTAAAAATGATTCACCCAAATTTTATATCATAAAATTATTTTACCTTAAAAATCGCCAAATTTTTATAGAGACTATATAAAATCATTAGATGTTTTAATATTTTTACAAACATATCGCTAAAATTTTATATTTTTCATGTTAGGGACTAGTAATATTCGCTAAGGTTTCTAAACTTTAAGATAAATTTGTATCCTTAAAATTTTCCCTGCATTGAACCCTAATCAATACCCTATTGAGATGATAAATAACCTCAAACCCTAATACTCTCTAGTCACTTCCATTCGCTATGAGGTTTATTTTGAGAGAGCTCTCTATGATTTGGTAGGGCTAGATACCAAGTCAAAAGTTGGTTTGTGGTTACCTCTTTGGTTTCCTTTCTCTGCCTTGGGAAACTAAGGAGCTTTAATAGTATCGATGGAATTACTAGTCTCGATGATTACAAGGGGTGATGCTATGACATAGAGCCCATTCCTTTAGAGGGGAATCAATTGATTGCCTATGTAGCCTACCCCTTAGACCTTTTCGAAGAAAGTTCTATTAATAAATTTTTCACTTCCATTGTATGTAATTTAATTGGATTCAATGAACTACAAACTCTATGTTTCGAAGATTTGTGAATTCCCCCTTCCTATTCAAAAAATTTTCAGGGTCCACCTCATGGTATCCAAGTTGAAAGAGATAAATTGAAAAACAATGGTCATCATTTATTGGGATATACTATCATACCAAAATTGGGTCTATCGGCCAAAAAATATGGTATATAAGTCTATGAATGTCTTCATTGTGGACTTGATTCTACCAAGGATGATGAGAACATAAATTCCCAACCATTCATGAACTGGATAGATATTTTTGTCTTTCATGCGGAATAAATTTATAAGGCTTGGGCTGAGACGGGTGACACTAAGGGACATTATTTGAATGCTACTGTAGGTATGTTAGGTCCCCATATTACTAGTTTAGTCCCTTATTGTTATTAGTATAGCCCCCTTATTGTTATTTTTGTACCCCTGTAACCCCAATATTGTTATTATTGTGCCCTTCAATTGGCTAGGATTATATTGTGGCCCCATAAACTCCTATATATAGAAGGAGGTTTTGGTAATTTTTATCATCCAATAATTGTTCATTTGTGTAATGTATTGGAGGTTTCTCCCTCGAAGTGGCTGTTTTCTAATTCGTTTATCTCTCTTTTCTTCTAATTTTGGAGCTGGTTTCACAACATTTGGTATCAAAGCTTTGAATTATAGGGTTTCTCTACTCCAAATAGGTCATTGTGGAATTTTTACTATAACGTTTTTTACATGAAGTTTTAGAAGGTGAAATTTTAGAGAAAGAAGCCAAAATATTGAGGAACATCTTCACAAAATTTCAGAGCTTGGTTCACAACATTTTTCGAGATATGATCTATGGAAGTTAGGGTTTTTTGTAGACTCTTGAATTTAACCTAAACAGTTCATTGTGGAATTTTCGCTATAACTTGTTTTATACGAGGTTTCAGAAGCTGAAATTTTCACAGACTGAAGAAGAAATTCAGAGGAACGTCCTGGAAAAATTTCAGATATTTATTCGTGTTATTTTGGGAGATAGGATCTATGGAAGTTAGGGCTTGTTCAGGCTCTTGAATTTCATCTCAAAGAGGTGATCCTAGGAAAATCTTCATAAATATCTCTCTGAGCATCAGATTGGAATTCTGTAAAGAGTTACCACAATTAAATGAAATATAATTTCTTTCCTATCAATTTCATAGATGAAGGACGAAACAGTGACACATGGGAAGTGATACAAGTTCGCTCTACTGAACCAGTCCATAATTAGGTCATTGTGGGAGATTGGACATAAATTTGTCTTGAAGAATCCAAACAAGGTCATACCTATGGCATTGGAAAGAGGATTCAGAGGGATACCTCACGGAAAAATTTTAAATATTGAAGATCTGGAATCATAGAGATAATTTAGTTTCAATATCGAGCTCATCAAAAGCAAGAAAAAGGTGTGTATTTTTTTTCTAAATTACATAAACCTTGTGTAAAGAAAATCAGTTTGAAGTTATTTCAAGGGCCTATTGAGCATATATTTCAGTATTGGGCTCTAAAATGCCTCCTAAAAAGAATTCAACACCCATTAAGTCCTTATAATACTCTACAATGAATAATGAAGCTGTATAATTGCAACATAATCTATCAAAATTACAATAGCAAGTGCACCAAATTTCGCTCTCGCAAAGAGAAACAAAAAATTATAATGAAAGTTTTGAAGAAATGCGTGGAACTGAATATGGGTGGTTTGAAGAAATGCGTGGAAGCTAGGATGGAGGACATGGAAGAAAAAATAAAATACAACATGGAAATCATGAAGAAAGATCTAAAAGCAGACATGGAAGGTTTGATAAAGTTGATACAAGAAATGATTCCTAATGGTGTAAATATAGTAGAAGAAACTCATGATGAGAACAAAATAGATGTTAATTGTGATTTCATAAAATCTAATGTTGGATGGAAGAACCACCATATTCCAAAGATGGATATGAGGAAGTTTGATGGCAAGGATCCCATAACATGGATACTACAGATGGAGAAATATTTTGATGTCAATAATGTGAAAAACACACAAAAGGTACACATTGCAAGTTTACATTTAGAACATAATACATTTGTGTGGTACCAATGGCTTTGCTCCCATAAAAAAAATTTCACTTGGTCAATTTTTAAGGAGGAAATGATAGCGCATTATGAGGATACAAAGAGAAACACCTTATTTATCCAATTGATAAATCTCAAACAAAAGGGTTCATTCATGGAGCACATTGAGGACTTCCAAAAATTGAATATAAGGGTAAATGATATTCTAGAGGAACACAAGATTGATGTCTTCATAGGGATTTTAAAGGATAACATCCAACATGAAGTTCTCGTTTGGGAACCTGATTCATTGGAGAAGGCATTAAGGTTGGAAATAAAAATTGAATGTAAAATTATGGCGACAAGGAAGCCTACCACTCACACCTATAAAGATGGAAGTGTTCCTACTCCTAGACATCCACAACCGACAAGGTTGATACCACAAAAATTGGAAGAAAAAAGAGAAAAAGGGATTTTCTACTGTTGTGATAGCAAATACACTAAAGGTCATACGTGTGCCGAGAAGAAATTGTTTTACATAGATTGTGAAGAGGAAGAAGAAAATGAACAAGAATCTTCAAAAGAAGAGGATATAGACCAGGAACCAACCCTAGAAGAGAAAGAAACGAGTCTAACCATATCGTGTAATGCATCGGCAGGAATTACCACTCAAACTCTCAAGATAGAAGGACTTATCATGAAGAAAAAGGTAATAGTGTTGATTGATTCGGGTAGTACCCATTATTTTATTCATTGTAAGGTAGCTAAGGAATTGAATTGTTTCTTATACCAAGCACCAGAATGTCAAGTGATGGTTGCAAATGGAGGAACTATAAATTTCTCTAGAAAATTCCATAATATCAAGTTAACCATGGGGGAATATGTATTGAATATTCAAATTCTTTCCATTCCAATGGGAGGCGTTGATGTTGTACTAAAAGTACAATGGTTACAATCTTTGGGGGCGGTAGCTTTTAATTTTCTAGAACTTTTCTTGAAATTTTTTTCAGAAAGAAGGATGTCAAATTATGGGGTATTGTAGGCAAGATGGGAAAGATAATAATCTCTAATGTCATGAAAATGCTTCTGCAGAAAGAACAACGTGGCATAATTGCAAAATTATGCTCACTAGAAGTTCCATCATCAAAATCATCTATTTATGCAGATCTCCAAAAAGTCTTGGACGATCATTCCAAGGTGTTTGAAACTCCTGAATTACTCCCACCTATTTGTGATCATGATCATGCTATTCCTTTGATTCCAAGAAGTGTTCCTCCAAACATCAGGTGTTATAGATATCCTTATCTCCAAATGTGCGAAATTGAACGTATGATTGTAGAAATGTTAGAGGCTGGTATAATTCAACCTAGTCAAAGTTCTTTCTCTGCTCCAACAGTATTGGTGCACAAGAAGGATGGATCATGGCACATGTTTCCGGATTATAGGGAGCTCAATAAGCTCACTATTAAATATAAATTCCCGATTCCTGTGATGGATGAGTTATTGGATGAATTACATGGAGAAATTTATTTTACCAAGTTGTATCTTCGTTCAGGATATCATCAAATTATAATGAAGACTAAAGATATTTTAAAAATAGCATGTCGAACTCATGAGGGTTATTATGAATTTTTTGTCATGCCTTTTGGCCTTACCAATGCACCTTCTACATTTCAAGGGTTGATGAATTCCATTTTCAAACCATTCCTTAGAAAATTTGTGCTAGTATTTTTTGATGATATACTAATCTCCAGTAGGTATTAGAAGGATCATGTTCAACATGTTGACAGGGTGCTCAAACTACTGCAGGAGAAACAATTATATGAAAAAGCATCCAAATGTTTCTTTGGAGTACAAGAGGTGGAATATTTGGGTCATATTGTATCTCACAAGGGTGTTAAGGTAGACCCTAACAAAATTAAATCCATTAAGGAATGGAAAGTCCCCTCAACCATAAATAATTTGCGAGTATTTCTTGGGTTAACAGGGTATTATCTTAAGTTTTTTAAGAATTATGGGAGAATAGCAGCACCTATAACAACATTATTGAATAAAGATGCATTTTCATGGACTCTTGAAGCAACTAAGGCCTTTGAACATCTTTAAGAGGCAATGTGCCTAGCACTGGTCTTAGCTACGCCAGATTTCACAAAAACCTTTTTTGTGGAATGTGATGCCTCAGGAAATGGAATTGGTGTTTTTTTAATGCAAGAAGGAAGACCCATTGCTTTCAAAAGTCGTCCAATTAAAGGAAAGTATTAACAGAAAGCTATTTATGAGAAGGAAATGTTAGCAATACTACATGCACTAAATAAATGTCGACCTTACCTGATGGGAAGAAACTTCAAGGTAAAAATTAATCATGATAGTCTTAAACACTTTTTGGAACAAAGAATATCTTCAGAAGCTCAACAAACATGGGTCACAAAGATGTTGGGTTATGACTTTGAAATAATATACAAAAAAGGGAAGCTAAATGTTGTTGCAGAAGCACTCTCAAGAAAGAATGAAGATGTGGAAGCATTGCTTTGTGCCATTTCTATTATCTGACCGGATTAGATAACTCAAGCAAGGGATGAATGGAAGAATGACGAAGAAGTGTGGACACTCATTCAAAAGTTGCAACAAGATCCTAGTACATATGATACATTTAGTTGGAAAAATTATTCCTTATGGTACAAAGATCACTTATATCTTTGTAAGAGTTCCCAACTAAAACAAAATATTCTTTTAAAATTGCACACTTCTCCTTTAGGAGGTCACTCAGGATTTTTAAAAACTTACAACTAGGTGAAGAAAGAATTTTTTGGGATGGCCTTAAATCTAATATTCAAAATTTTGTAGTGGAATTTTTGGTTTGCCAACAAAAAAAAGTTCAAACAATTAAGACCCCGGGTCTTCTACAACCTTTATCCATTCCAAGTCAACGTTGGGAGGAGATTCCAATGGATTTTATCATAGGTTTACCCAAGTCCGAAGGAAAGAGATGTCCTCATGGTGGTATTTGATAGACTTACCAAGTATGCACACTTTTGTGCATTATCTCATCCATTTAAAGAAAGTACAATTGCTACTACATTTATGGACACAATTCAAAAGCTACATGGAAACCCAAAGATTATTGAGTGACAGAGATCCCATTTTTACTGGAAATTTTTGGAGAACGTTATTTTCTTGTTTGGGTACTCAAATAGCTCATAGCTCATCTTATCATCCTCAATCCGATGGTCAAACTGAGATAATGAATAAATGTTTGGAAGAATATCTTCATTGTTTTGTATTTGATAAACAAACAAAATGGGTCAAGTGGCTACCTCTCGCTGAATGGTTGTATAACACTTCCTTCCATACTGCAGCAAAAATGATCCCATTTATGGCATTTTATGGGTATCATCTACCATCCATCATATCATATTTAGGAGAAAATCCTAAGGTTAAAGCAATGGAAGATCACACCGAGCATCAACAAGAAGTTCTCCAACTCTTAAAGGATAACCTAAATTTGGCACAAAATCGAACGAAACAATAGGAAGATCAAGATCACACCGAGAGAAGTTTTGATGTAGGAGACTGGGTATTTTTATGGCTACAACCATACAAACAAATTTTTCTCAAGCAACATATCAAGGATAATAAATTATCTCCAAAGTAATATAGTCCTTACAAGGTGTTGCAAAGGATTGGTACTATGGCATACAAATTGGAGCTTTCTGCTTCTTCACGAGTGTATCCAGGTTTCCATGTTTCATGCTTAAAGAAGGTTATAGGTGAAAATATTCCATTTCAAAGAATATTGCCAGAACTTGATGAGGAAGGGAAAATCATATTGGAACCTGAAGTAGTCATGGAAACAAGAACTCAACAACTATGAAATCGATCAATTTTAGAGTATCTCATAAAGTGGAAGAACCTACCCAGTGAAGATTCTACATGGGCGGATGAGGATTTTATAAAGAAACACCTAGAGCTACTCAAGCGTTGAGGACAACACTTTTTTTAAGGAGAGGGGCATGTTAGGTCCCTCATTTTTATTGTTGTACCCCTATAACCCCAATATTTTTATTATTGTGCCCTTAAATTATTATTGTTAGGTCGGCTAGGATTATATTGTAGCCCGATGTAATGCTATATATAGAAGGAGGTTTTTTTCATTTGTATCATCCAAGAATTGTTCATTTATGTAATGTATTGGAGGTCGCCCCCTCGAAGTGGCTGATTTCTAAGGCATTGATCTCTCTTTACTTCTATTTTTGGAGCTAGTTTCACATCAAGTTACATGTGAAGAAATGATAAAAAGGGAAGTATTTGAAAGGGAATTGGGAGTTCCTATAATTATGAATGATTACCTAATGGGAGGATTTACCGCAAAATATTCTTTGGGTCATTATTGTAGAGACAATGACAGACATCTTCACATTCACTACGTGATGCATGCAGTTCTTGGAATCTGAAGAAATCATGGTATCCATTTTGGTGTACTGGCTAAAGAATTATATATGTCTGGTGGAGATCATATTCCCATCGATACTGTAGTAGATAAGCTTGAAGTGGAACGAGACAACACTTTAGGGTTTTTTTAATCTACTACATGATGATTTTATCAAAAAATATCTAAGTCGGGGTATTTATATCACTCAATATTGGGTATCTATGCAAGGTGTTCTACCTATAGCTTAAGGAGGTATTCATGTTTGGCATATGCCTCTAATGACCAAGATCTTTGAGGATTATTCCATACTAGAGTTTGGTGAGGGAACTTCCAAATTCTATCATAATCTTGGATCAATACTTTAGATTCTTAATCAATAATTAATGGAGATGATTTATAAATGATTCATTCCACTATTTATTAATATTTTTCATCATTGTACTTATACTTATTTTAATTATCTTCATACAAAATAATATAGTAAAAGTAACAATTTTCACCTTTATATGGAAGGAAAACTCTATGTCTATAAAGGAGTGGTTAGAAGAAAAAAGCAAAATAAATCAATTACTAAAAAATTTGGTTGAAAGGGATAATAAATATGTCAATGAGTCAGAGAAAAAAAATAATATAAGTATTTAATACACTAAAATTAATAGGTTATGGGCTCAATGCGATAATTATGGGATCTTTCTCTATATCAAGTTCTTGAGAGAGAATGAAAGTGTTTGCAAATGAATAATTCAGATAGAATATAATTTCCAATTTATTGTGACACTTGGTGTCGTATTGACGAAGACATTTACAATCTATATTTTCGTCAATTTCATTAAGAGAATGAAACTTTTCGTTTTGATCATGTTGATTCTTAGGATGAATCTTATATGGATCATATCACTTTCTATCAAATAGAGATAGGTTTAAATGATGATATTCAAACATGAATAGGTCAGTAAATGGTATTCCTATTGCACTCAGAGTTATGGATTTCTAATTAATGGGAAGTAGTATGGGCTCTATAGTAGGTGAGAAAATAACATGTCTGATCAAGCACTCTACTGCAGAAAATCTTCCAGTCATTATGGTGTGTTCTTCCAGCGGAGCACGCATGCAAGAATGATGTTTTAGCTTAATGAAAATGGATAAAATATCTTATGCATTATATATTCATCAGAAGGATACAATTTTATTATATATATCAATTCTAATGTCTCCAATAACTAGTGGAGTCACTGCTAGTTTTGGCATGTTGGGAAATATTATTATTTCCGAACGTAAAACATACATTTCATTTGTAGGTAAAAGAGTAATCGAACAAACATTAGGTTAGAAAGTGATTGAATATTTTAAGGTGACAAAGAATTGATTTTGTCACGGTTTATTTCATTTGATCATTCCACATAATCTCTTAAAAGGTGTTATGAGTGAATTTTTTTTTCCTTTACGATCTTCCTCGTAAATAAAGAAAAAAAATGGACGTTGAGTTTTGTTCCTTATCAAGAAAAATGATAAAATCGAGTGCCTTGTAACATAAGTGATAATGATATTGTTTCTTATGGCGACAAAATAAGGAATTATTTCTTTAAGAGAATATATTTTTACCCCCTTATTATTACCATTTTATGATTCTCGAGCCTATACTAACAATCAATATAGCAAATTATCCGCTTTCTGAAATCATAGAAAGTTTGGTCAGGATTCATGTTCTTACACTAATTTACTTATATAGTATGAATAAGTGTTCTAATGGATCTATAAATGGAAATATAGAACTCATTGTTGAACTCGTCGGAGTCTTATTAAAAAAATAATAATTTTGGCTCCAACTCGAAACGCTTCTTCAGGATTTTCAGAAGAGATAGGGAAATGAAGGAACACTTGCATTCTATGAAGAAGGTTGAATATGACTGCTTATCTGGTCCCATAACGTATTTCATATTATAATAATTACTTGTTGTATCGATAAACATTTCATTGATTAAGTAAGGTACTCGTTCTATGATGATTTCTAACCTACCCTCTATCCTACCCTCTATTTTTGTAACTCTAGTCAGCTCATTACTTCGAAACATACAGTGGTTCTTTCTCATCTGTATATTAAGAATGAATATATTTGATTAATCTGATCAAATAATATTTAAATAATGTGTTTGGATATTTCAATTGTAGAACATATAGGATATCTATATCTATTTGAGATGATATAAGATAGAACTCTTACAAACAAAAATAGGTGTAAATATCCACATTATTTATTTAAATCATTCATATATGAATATGGATAAATATTACCATTCTATTATATATATACACTTTTGATATATATTCATATCCATATACATATACATATAGGATACACACATGTGTCAATAAATAGGTATGGGTTAATATTTTAATGTTGTCGATTTTATTTTTTCGTAAGGTATATAGATATAATTCAGGAGATATTGATAATCTAATGATCAAATGTTGTTTCTAAAATTGAGAAATTAAGGAAGGTAAAATTTGAAATGGATGGTAAGAATGGACAAGAACACAAAATTGGTTGATTTAACCGAAATGTTAGCTATGTATATAGATATCTAGTTCATAGGAGTTTGGTAACCAAAGGATAAAAAAGTTGGATATTCCATCCACTTCAATAGGATGGAATTAGAAATAATTTTTTTATGAAACATTGATGCAAATGGCTCAAGATAGAACCTATAATAGGGTTTCAAAAAATAAGTAATTTCTTTTGGTCTTGTATCCTATGTATAGGCTCACTAGGATTTTCTTGGTCAGGATATCAAGTTATTTTGGTGAGAACCTGATCCCCCTATTGTCATCTTAGTAAATTCTCTTTGTTCCAAATGTAATTGTAATGTGTTTTTATGGTATTGTAGGTTTTTTCATTAGCTCTTATCTATGGTGCACAATTTTTTCAAATGTGGGTAGTGGCTATCATAATTTGGATTTAAAAAAAATGAATTATATATCTCATTCATTGGGGATTTCCCAGAATAAATCTTCGTATTTTCCCACTATTCCTTATGAAGGATATTAAAATGATAAAAACATAAATTCAGGAATAAATTTTCCCTCATCATATTTTTTATATCGAAATAAAGCGTCAAAAAGACATTTCTTTAACTAGTACTAATGATAATGTGAACCTAAGCGAGATCAAACAAAAATCCGTTGAGTCAGCCCATTTCTTACGTGTACCCATTGAAAGGCTTTGAAATGAGCCAGGTGTGTCTTTATCCTTGACATAGATTCAAATGTCAAGACATTTGAGTATGCCTCGAATAAAGGAACCTTAATCAATATCCAATCAGGAAATTTCACTATTTATTTTCATTTTATATAAATTTCAACAAATATTGAAATTTCATTGTATGGAAATGAATAGGATCTTTATGAAAAATATAATAATTTACGAAATATTATAGAAAGAGGAAATATAGAAAAGGAAATAAGTTAAAATAAAACTTGTATTTTTTTGGGAAAAATATCATGCAATTAATTCCTACTAAATGATATTTCTGGAATGAATCAGATCGAGACTCCTTTGGTACTTCCCAAACATGCCATATAATTTTCTATCCTAGAGAGACTGAGATTATAGAGCTAGTAGATGAATATGATGTATCATAAAGAACAATTAATATATATATATATAGTGGTCCAGTTTCCCTAAAACTAGAACGTTTTTTCTTCTCATGCTAATTCTTCATCACGATCAAATTTCTTCTTATTTGATTTTGTCGTTATCTTATTTTTCATGAGCATTTGTCATGTCATATTTGGATATAAATGGGGAAATATTCGTAAAGGATTGATCCAGTCATCAAGGTTCAAAGGATTTTGGAAGTGAATAAGACTTATGTTACTTCAAGTTATTCTTCTAAAAAAGAAGATGAAAATATGAATAGATAATTTGCCGAAATGGAAATGATTAGGAATAATTGAATATCTGAGAATGATCTCCTTATTCTATTTATCACCCATTTGAAAAAAATCTTTTAATTTTTTTTTCATGAGGATATTTTTATCGGGATCAAACAATTACACAATAGATAAATGTATGGATACCATACCTTATTCTATCACTAGTACTTTGTCTAGATTTTCAAACAGAACTAACAAGTGAATCAAGTTTGTTAGAAATTCACGAATTGGAAGTGGTATGATATAAAGAATAAACTTCCCTACAATATCTCACATGTATAGTAGTACTACCTTGGGTAATTCTTATTTCATTTGAGAAAGGTTTGGAGCCTTGGGTTACAAATTGGCAGAATACGGGTAAATATAGGAGAATTTTTTATTATCTCCATGAATAAAATTCTCTCTAAAAATTTGAAAAAATAGAAGAACTATTCATGTTATAAATGATGATGGAATATTCTTCATGAATATATTCAGAAGATCTTCATACAGGTATTGAAAAAGAAATGATCCAATTGGAAGACTTTTACAATGAAGTTTGTATCCAGATAATGTCACATTTATTAAGAAGTCTAATAATTTTTTCTTTTATAAGTTATCTCATTTTGTGTCAAAATAAGCTTTCCATTATGAATTCTTGGATCCAATAATTCTTTTATAGTATGAGTGATACAATGAAAACATTTATAATTCTTTTAGAAATTGATCTATGTATTTGGTTTCACTCACCCCATGGTTCGGAACTAATGATCAATTCGATCTCCAAAAATTATGGATTTTCCCATAATAGATTAATCATATATGTTCTTGTTTCAACTTTTCTAGTGATCTTATATACGATTTTGAAATATTGGATCTTCCATTGTTTCAATCGTATATCTCCTTCAATTGTAGTAATTTGTCATTTGATGAATCAATAAAGAATAAGAAAGTTACATGAGTTCTGAGCTTTTCCTAGGATTCATAACTATTGATAGATTTGAATCACTTACACATTATGATCGATAAGGAGAATTTACAATGCTAGATATAAAGACCTATCTTTACACAACACCCGTCTTACCTATTTTATGGTGCATTTTTTAGCGAGCCTATTCATAGAAATCAATCTTTTTTTCTATATGCTTAGAATTTTCCCTCTTTTAATTTTTTTCCTCCCCTTAATGGAAAAAATACTGTGCTATATTGACTTCTCCCACATGTTGGATAAATTGATGCACTCGACTCGAAAAAATATATAAGTTTAAGGATGAAAGGGGGTATAATTTAAGTACAAATATTGATCAAAATATTATTTCCATATTAAATTTCATAATTACAACTAAAAAATCCTAATAGATCATTTTTTTACTTTCAAATGTTCAATTGTAAGATCTTCGGCTATCAGCTTCTATCCCTTTATCCCACTTTTATTTTTTAGGTCGAAAAGCAAAGTAGACCCAATATTCAGAGTAATTTTATGGGCAAGAGAGGATATATAAGAGTAAATATTTCTTTGAAGTGCACTAGTTGTACCCAAGATAATGTTTATAAAAGATTCACATGGATTTCTAGATATGTGACTTGAAAAAATACAATGCAATACAACAATTCAATTGGAATAAAAAAAAAAAAATCCCCTGTTGTTACAAGCATAACATTCATGCAGAGATGAAAAAAAAATATTAATCATGCTAATCCTACCCCTAGATAGGAAGAGATCACAAATAGAAAAAAAATGGTATTTCTACAAGATATTTAATCAAAGAATATTTTCAAAAGATTTGGAATCAATAGTGTTCAAAAGGTTCATGAAAAAAACTATGGATAAACCCAATTGATATTTTTCTATACATTTGAAACCAATTCATAGATAGTTTTCACCAATTAGGTTAGGATATGGATTATGAAAATATGATCCTAATTAGTCGATTTGTTAGTGAGAAAGGAAAAATTTTATCTAGTCGAGTGAATAGATTAAATTTAAAACAAAAACTTCTAATGACTAACACTATCAAATGAGCTTGTATACCAAATTTGTTACGTTTTCTTTATAATTAAAACTAATTTGATCTGTCAAAATAAGCCTATTCCTTAATCAAATCAGAGCTGGGATATTTTTTTCGATAAAGATGAATCTCTTGAGTTTATCGTTGAAAAATTCGATAAGATTTCATTTCAAGAAAATAATTGGATTTTTAGTTCATTTCCAATCCAATATTGAAAAAATTATCAATGTTTCAACCTTATGGAGTGAATTATTAAAGAGAATTTGTTTTATTCATTCCATTTATACCTTTTTATTTCATCTATACCTAACTTATTTCATCATACCATGAATTCTTCAAAATGGTGGAAAAGAAATTAATATCTTAAAGTTTGAAGCATCCCAATAAGAGTGAGTTTAAAATTTTGGTCCACTAAGTGATTAGTATCATCAACCACAAATGGTCACTTTCAACAGAAACTGATATTTTGTCACTTAATTATTTATTTCCTAATTTATGTGTTTGTTTGTTTATAATATGTTATATCATTACATATATATTTTAAAGATGGAGTTTGTCATAGTTACATAAAATAACTTTTAAATATTAAATTATCTTTTTATTTTATTTTAATAAAATTCATTACATATAAATATAGTTTTTTATTTTAAAAAAAAATATTTTATACATATATAATTTTCTAATTTTTGGTTATTTTTATTTAAATAATAATATTTTTTGGAGAAATCTATGGAGGCAAAGGAATTTCATGGATGATCAAAAAGTGGTTCAAGTTAGGAAAACAAAATTCAAGAAATCTTGCACTAGTAGTGTTTCAATCATGTTTTTGATTGTGGAAATCAATTCGCCACCATCAAAATCCATCGAGGCACCCAAAATCTTGAAGTTTGACAAGTAAAAATCTATTCCCCATTTTATTAAAATCCTGCCTAAATTTCCATGAATTTCAGAGCAAAAATACAAGTTCGTTAGATTAAGACATATGGTTTTAAGTTGTTTTATAAATATATTTTAATTACATTGAGACACTTGTTTACATTTAAATATAATTTTTCCAATTTTAATTTACAAAATGTTCATAATATACTAAAAAAATTATTTTAAAAAAAAATTAAAAAAAAAAAAATTAAAATATAAATCACCTCTATTTTAAATAACACAAAAATAAACTCAATTATACATATACATTTAAAAGAAATTAAAATAAAGTTAAATCCATTTTAAACTTAAATGTATGAAACAAGAATGATGAAATTTGTTAATATGTGTTCCTTTTAAATATAAAAAATTCTACTTAAATCAGTTCATTAAATTAAATAAAATAAAAAATGTTAAAAAAATAATTATAATAATAATAAAAAATAACATACGAGGAGGGATTAAATTCGATACCTGATTTTTTAAATATTAAAAATTACACTTAAAATTTAGTTCATAAATAAATAAATAAAAACCATCTTCAACACACACACACACACACACACACACATATATATATATGAAATATTTTATTTTTTTAAATATTAAAAATTATACTTAATATTGTCATCTTGGATGACCATGAGCCTGACTCCGATCATAGGCCTTTACTTATAACTCTCAATTTATGTCATGCATAGAGATCCCATAGAAGATAATCCTTATATCCAAAAGAACTTAATCTTTGATAGAAATAAAAACGATCTCTTTCTAAATGAATTAAAAAATAATTTGCTTCCTTTATCTAGTATAGACAACATAGATGACCTCTATCATAATTTTACCATAGCCCTTTCATATTCTATTAACAAGTTCTCAATTGAATTTTCTAGTAATAAAAGAAATAGAAAAACCAACCCATGGTATGACAAAGATTGTAAAAGTGCGAGGAGAGAAGTTAAGGAAGTTGTTGATGAATCTCTTAAAATTGACAAGATACAAATCTATAAAGCCCTAACTAAAAGGAGAAAAGGAAATATATTTTTAAAATACAAGATAATCTCTTACACCTCTCTAAGATGGCTCCTAAGAAATTCTAGAGGCAGATTCTAACTAGGAAAGCTAAATTTAATACTAAAATTTATTTACACGACTGGAATTCCTATCTTAAAAAGGTTTATGAATTTGCAAATGTCAGGGATAAATTTGAAACCCTACTCACAACAAAAGAACTTTTCTCATTAGGAGAAATTGATTTTGGGGTTAAACGCCTGGAAAATGGGAAAGCTAAATACATTGAAGGTTACCATTTGGAAATCTTAAAAATTGGAGGTCTCGTCCTCATCCCCCACATCCATAAGATTTTCAATTAAGAGATCAAGAAAGGGTTCCATAAACCATGGATTCAGAGCCCCATTATCCCTATTTTTAAAAGCGGGGATACAAATAACCCCTCTAATTATTGGACAATTATGATCAACCCTCTCTTAGCCAATTTATATGGTATTATTTTGGAAAATAGGTTGAGCATATGGCTTGAAAGTGAAGGTAAGTGGGCTAAAGGTCGAGCGAGATCTAGAAACCACCTCGTTACACTTAGGATCATTGTGGAGGAATGCTGCAACGATAAATCCAATCTCTTCTTTTGCTTTGTGGACTTTAGAAAGGCTTTCGATATAGTTCCTAGAAACAACCTATGAAATAGATTAGAAGAGCTAAATGTTCCTTTGGAGCTAAGAGTGACTGCTATAAGGTTATAATAGAATGTAATTTCCAATTTAAAGAGCAATGAGGGGTGGTCAAAAGATCTTAAGTGTATTATCAGAGTTAAACAAGGTTTCCCCCTCTCCCCTACCCTATTTGGCATTTACATCGACAAGCTAGAAGGTTGTTTAGAGGAAGTAGGTTGTGCTGGCACGATCTTAGTAGGGATATTCATCACCCTTCTTCTCTATGCTGACGATATTGTTTGTCTCTCAAGGTGCCCGTCTGATATTGATAAGTAACTTAGACTTCTTAATGATTTCTTCTCTACCATGGGTATGACTATTAACACTAAAAAAACAAAATTTATGATTATCAAATTCAAGAAGGACACTTACGCTAATTTTATGTATGACAACATTAACTTGGAGGAAGTGTCTTCTTATAAGTACCTAGGAATTGATATTCATCACAGGCTGAGCTGGAACTATAGCATTGTGAAAAGGATTAATGGCGGGTGGGATGCTTATTTTTCTCTTGAAAATAATTGTAAAACAAAAAACCTCGTAATGTGGGATAGAAAGAAGTTCCTCTTTGAAACTTTAGCCACTCCTGTTATCATATATGGATGTCATGTTTGGAGTTGAAACATCTCTAGAGAATCCTGGAGAAAGATTGAGCAAATCCAAAAGTTCCAAAAGCGTAACGTATAACCTCAAAATTAAAAGCAATGCATCCTATCCTATTCTCCTTATAGAAGTGGGTCTTTCCCCTATCGAGAGCCTAGCTATGACTAGGCTTCCTTTGTACAAGCACAAAATCAGTAGCATAGGAGACCATAGACTTCCTAAGCTAGCTCTAAATTCCAGCCAAAACCACCTAAGGCTCAGATGAGGTTGGTATAAAGACACTAGGGCTTGGTTAAACCATTGGGAGATCGACGAGAATGTTGCATTGTGAAACATTAATAACATTAAAAAACAAAGTTACTTCTAAGTTCAAAGAAAAAAATGTGGTGTGAAAAAGATATGGCAGCTAAAATAAAATCAAGATATTATAAGGAGGTCATCAACCCCACCCTAGAAGATCAAAAGTATCTCTCTGTTTTAACTAGCTCAAAGAAGAAAATTAATATAGCCAACAATAGAACGAACTCTCATGAGCTCATAGTGAAACAAGTCATTGGACAATTCTTAAAACACCATGGATGGAAAGGATATGCCATCTCTGTGAGAGTATGAACATCGAGGATGAAAATCACTTCCTTTTAAAGTGCCTCGCATACAACCACATCGGATCTCAATTTTATAATCTTTGTTGCAATACTAACCTTCCTAGCATTTTAAGATGTCAAAATTATAGTGAGCTTGAGAGGCTTCTCTCCAAGATTTTTGAGCATAGAAATAAAATCTTAAATCAAACTAAATAGTTTGTTTCTTTAGGTCCGATAGACCAAATATTGGTTTTAGTGGACGTTAACCATCATCATCATCATAATGTGTTTGAATTTTATATATACTAAATTATTTATAATAAATATATTTTATGTGAATTAATCATTTAAATTTATTAATTATATACCTACTAAATGTAATAGATTTTCATATTTTTAATTAGGGCTTGATCAGTTACTTGAGTTTCAATAGTTAAAGTATATTTTCTATTAAGAGGACACTGGTTCGATTCTCTCAATATAAAAAATTGCCAATTTCTATTTTTTGTAAAAATTATTAAACTAAATTTTATAGTAGATTTTTTTTTTTTTACAATCTGAATATATATATATATATATATATATATATATATATATATTTAGTATTTTAGACCAATCCTAATCACCCACGGGTTTCGAACCGGATAACTTGCAGACGGAATGCCTTAACAATGCACCCCATCACCAACTGCTCTACATCACGTGCGCTTACAGTTTGAATATTATAGATAAGAAATATTCTCTAAAATTTTTAAAATTTTAGACAAATTTCCATCTTTAAAATTTTCCATATATATATATATATATATAATTCAACCAAAAATATTTTCATTGGATTGTATAAAAAAAACACTAAAACCTATAATAATTAGACAATTCCTCTTTGGATGTTGTAGTCTACCTATTATAAATTTTGAATATTTTCTTGGCACATTTTCTCATAGAATTTGACTCAATAATTAGTTGGAATGACTAGTTTGAGTTGTTAACTTTCCACAATCCAAATAACACTAGGTATTTTCCCGATGTTGAATGCATATATGTAATAAAAAAATGCATTTGAAACAAAAAAAAATTATATTTTAACCAAAAATAGTTTTACTAGGTTCTAACCAAAAACTCTAAAACTCATAATAATTAGAAAACACCTTTTTGGATCACTTATATATTTTAAATTTACATATAAAACTATTATATTTTAAAAGACTATTAATATCAATTTTCAATTAAGAGATATGTATAAGTGGATTTGATTGTTAATATATATATATATATATACTAATCAAATTATTATAGATTTAAAGTTAATATACTATTATTTTAAATAATAGTTGTGACATAAATAGTATTATTTTATTTTGATTTTGAAAATGAATTTTTATTATTAAGGTGTTGTAAAGTATAATATAGAATTTTTGGGTGGATCTTTCTGGTATAAATATTTAGTGGACTCAAAGATCTTTGGGGTCCACAAACCACTTAGAAACAAAATATATTATTAAATTATTGGAAGCACAAGTTTGAGTTTCTAACTCTCCATAGTCTTAGGACTATGTAGGTTAAATTTACAAAAATAAATGGCACTGATTTGTTGGAAAGGGCCCCTACAGTCTTTTAGGGTGAAAAATCTGTATAGCTAATTAAAAAATAAAATTAAATAACAAAATATCACAGATTTTCCAAAAATAAATTCGTTGGATTCTAACCAAAAACTTTAAAACTTTGATAATTACATATTTCATTTTTAGATGTTCTAGTCTACCTATTATAAGTTTTGAATATTTTATTCTCACATTTTCTAGTACAATTTGGCTCAATGATTCATTGGAATGAAGAGTTTGAGTTATTAACTTTCCACAATTCAAAGACCACTAGGTATTGTAATGGTTTTGAATCCATACATGCAGTCAAAATATCATTTCAAACAACAAAAATCACAATTTAAGACAAAATGTTTTTACTAGGTTTTAACCAAAAACTCAAAAACTCATAATAATTAGACAACACCTTCTTAGATCACTTATATGTTTTAGATTCACATATAAAATGATTATATCTTAAAGGAGTACTAATATCATTTGAAAAATTAAGAGATATGTATAAGTGGATTTTATTGTTAAGCTATATATATATATATATATATATATATATATATATATATATATATATATAACCGATGAAATTATCATAGATTTAAAATAAATTTGTTATTATTACATAATACTTGTAACCTAGATAGTAATATTTAATTTTGATTTTAAAATTGAATTATTATTATTATTATTATTATTACAAGTGATGAGTTATAAATATTAAGTGGACTGAAAGATGTTTGGTGATGTTTGGGGTCCATGAACCACTTAGGAAAAAAAATATTATCAAATTATTGGAATCACAAGTTTGAGTTGTTAAATATTTATATTCTCGAGGATCGTGTAGGTGTTGAAGCATATATATATATATATATATATATATATATATATATATATATATATATATATATATATATATAAGGATATATATCAGAAGACAAATATTTAACAAAAAATGTTACGGCTCGATTCTAGCCAAAAACTCTAAAATATACAATAATTAGAAAACACCTTTTCCATATCATAATCCATGTTATATGTTTTGAAGTTTCTTTAGGAATTTTTTTCTAGTAGAATTTGCAAAAAATCCGAGAGTGATGTGTTCGAATCATAAGGGCTGATAAGGCATTTTAGGGTGTTGAATCCATATATGTAGTCAAAATAACATTTTAAAGAACAAAATGTCACGATTTAACCATAAATATTTTCACTAGATTCGAGCTAAAAACTTAAAACCATACAATTCCTTTTTAGAATTTGACCCAATGATTCATTAAAACCTTAAAGACCTACAATTCCATTTTATAATTTGACCTAATGATTCATTGGAATCACTTTTTGAATTGTTATTTTTCCATAATCCTAGGGCCCTTAGGCTTTTTCATGCTACAAAATCTTATATAAAATAAAATAACCCAATGAATACAGTCAATACGGTCAATGTAAATATAGTTTTCAATTATTTGTGAATAAAGTCAATGTAAATACCATTTTCAAGTATTAATCCCACCTCAAACCTGTTGCAAAAATCCATTTTTCCTCATTTATCTTACCCTCCTACATAAGGAATTGAAAAGGACACCATATGTGATAAACCAGTACCTTTGATCTCTAAGGCTTCCCTAATATGTCCTTTATCCCATAACACCCATGAATTTGTTTATCATAATAAAAAAATCTAGGAACGCATCCTCATTTCTACATCTCAACTAAACTCTTGTTGGTGTATTACAACTTCCATCCGTTGCAACACAATATAATCATCACCCTATAACTATAAATATATATATATATATATATATATATATATATATATATATATATATATATATATATATATATATATATATATATATATATATATATCAAATTCCACTCCCTGCCATGCTCTAATGCATTCTCCACCTTTTGTTTCTCTAGTTATTTTTCCAATAGTGCTTTCAAAAGACTGTTGCAGGCCCTTATACTATTGAGACTCAACAATATGATGATCCTAGTGAAAAATAAGCACCTACACTAGGTGGGGCCTGTAGGCTATTTTTAGGTGTATGTCTATTTTTAGAATGGTGAGAATATTCTATTTATAGTGGGAGTCTATTTATAGATGGTTAATAAAATTTCCATTTATAGATGAGATTCTATTTTTAGATTCATGGATGAATTCTATTTATATATCACATGTCTAAAAATAGATCGGATGTCAATAATTGTTAGCCCTTAATAACAATTGGACAATAAATAATAATTTATTCTCTTGAAGCACTTGATTTCAGTTAAGTGACGTGGAAAACTAGTTCACTGAAGGAATTATGAGTTTTAATGTTGGTTGGTGGGACATGCACAGTGGAATTCATTGTAACTGAGTGATACAAAGTTGTAATAGAGTTGGATGTGTAGTTATATGAGTTGTTATTTAGTTTAACTCAGCTAAGTGAGTTAAACTCAGTTGTGCTAGTTGTAACTAGTTGTAATTGAAGATACACTAGTGAGATATCAGTGAATTAATTATTTAATTAATTCACAAACATCGGCCTCACATGCAACTCAATAAATACTATTTTTAACTACATGCATGTTAGATTCAGTGGAGACCCAGTTGAGAGATAGGTGAAAGGGTCTGCTTGACAATCAGTTGTGACTATAGTGGTGCATTCAATGAAACTACACACACATTGGAGATGCCATTGAGGATTTCATAGTGAAGGCAAGGAAAGATCGAATTCATTCAGGAATATTCATTAGCAGGGATTGCATAGTGGAGGCAGGCTGTCAGGAGGTAGTAAATTGGTGCATATGTGAGCCAATTTTTGTATGACAGTGTGAGATGATTGTATATTGTACTGAGAGGTCTTTGCGAGGAGCTTCGTATGACATTGTTTCATGATCCATGATATACATAATATATGATAGTTGAGGTTTTTAGCTTTAATATTTCTCGGTAAAAACATTAGTGTTATGTGTGATTGATTTTTCTTCATGTGTTTGAAATTGGCGATTAAATTTCCGTAAATAATTAAGTAGAAGGATTTTGTATTTAACAGTGGATATAATTGTTAGATCAAGAGAGTCTAGTAATACATAACAGTATTAATAAATTTCTACATGGCATCGGATCAGAGAATATTTCAATATTGAAGTAGTAGCTGAGTTTGTTGGTGGAAACAATTTGAATTTGCTCCAAGAATTTCTTTTTGCAACAGTTGAGTAAACATCAAAATGGCTTTCAACGGTTTGCAGTTAAAGTATGCACTCAAGGGCGGTTCAAACTACATTTCATGGAAGGATATGATGGAGGCGGTTCTTGAAGATAATGGCTTGAAGGAATTAATCGAAAGTGATGTTCCTAAGCCCACTTCGATGGATGTTGCATTACTTGATGCATGGAAAAAGAAAGTAGCGAGGATGAGAAGGATTCTTTTGGAAGGTGTGAGAGACCATATTGTCTCAAGCCTTCATGGGAAAGCCACTTCATTTGCAATGTGGAATGCTTTGAAATATCTTTTCCAAAGCATCAACGACCATAGGAAATTGGCATTTAAGTATAAACTTAGAAAAATCAAAATGGAGAAGGGCGACAATATTCCTAAGTATCTCACAAAGTTTGTCCAATGTCGGGATGAAATGGGGAGTGTGGGAATCACGGTTGTTGATGATGATTTCGTGAGCTTGTCTCTCTTGGGACTTCCTAAGTGTTGGCACAATTATCAAGACTTTGTCAACTGATGGTAAAAACTATTGGATTGGGAACGACCTGGTCGGATCTAGTGCAGAAGGAGTTCAAACAGAACACCAGGGATGGATCTTCATCAAAGCATGATCATGAAGAGGATTGTGTTTTGGCTACTAAAGCAAGGAAAGGGAAGTGAAATAAATTTCACTCAAAATCTGAGGCTAAAGGTAAGAAGTTGAATTTGTCCAAGGTGAAGTGTTTTCATTGTCACGAACATGAGTATCTCACCACTAACTGCCCATAGAAAAAGAAGAGAAAGAAGGATACGAGAGCTACAGTTGGTGAGGCGCTTGCCTCCTAATTTGAACTTTATTTCTCTTTGATCTCATGCTTGGTTTCAATCACAATGGGATCGGTGTGATATCTTGATAGTGGTGCTTCCTTTGACATGATGGGAGATAAGGAGCTTTTCAGTAACTTGGAGGAGCAATATCTCCAAACACATATAGAGATGACCAACGGTGAACGATACGATGCGACTGGCCTTGGTACCATTACCTTTGAGAGGGATTTAGGTAAACCATTTCTGTTGAAATATGTTATGCATGTTCCAGGTCTGAAGAAAAACTTAGTCTCTATCGCGATTTTGGAGGACAGAGGTTATCACATTGTTTTTAGCAACAGAAAATCTTTCCTACGACATAAATAAATGGTTCAAACCAACAGGATAAGGATTCAAGTTAAGAATCTCTACAATTTGGAGGTAGATGGTTGCGCTGCAATGGTGGGAAAAGAATAAGAAGTGGTGAGTTGGGATGAGAGAAAATTGTGGCATAGGCGATTGGGCAATCTTCACCATCGCACCCTAAATACTTTGCAATAGATTTCTACTGGACTTCCCAAGGGTACACTTGGGGAGTTAGTTCACTACAAGGAATGTACTATAGGTAATTTTGTGAAGATCACCTTTCATGAAAAGGAGAACCATGCTTCGATGATCTTAGAGAGAGTTCACACAGACATGTGTGGGCCATTCTTGGTTGGTTCAATAGAAAAACACAAGTATTATGTTATTTTTGTTGATGACTATTCTCGTAGATGTTGGATCTTCTTCATGTATAAGAAGGATCAAACATTCTCAAAGTTCTGTGAGTTTAAAGTATTGGTGGAGAAAGAGTCGAGGAAGCAAGTGAAGGTTGTGCGGAGTGATAATGGTGGTGAATATATCTCTAATTAATTCAAAGGCTTCTGCAGAAAATAAGGAAGTCGAAGAAAAATCATAGAGCCTCATAACGCACATCAAAATGGGGTCACGAAGAGGAAGAAAAAAATGATCGTGGGTGTTGCACGAGCTATGCTACATGATCAAGGCCAACCAATGCACTTATAGGTGGAAGCATGCAACACTGCATTTTATGTACAAAATTGTTGTCCTCATATAGTACTTGCCATGAGTACACATGAAGAAGCTTTTACTGGTAAGAAACCAGATGTTTCTCACTTTAAGATTGTTGGCTCATTTGTTTATGTGCATGTGACCAAGAACGCCATGACGAAGTTGGAGCTATCTGCTGAAGTTGGGATATTTTGGGGTACACAGAATCATCCCATAATTATCGTGTGTATTTTCCTAACAGTCGAATGACTGTGGTGTGACAAGATATAAAATTCAATGAGGAGAAAGCCATGAAGTTGTCTCTTGAGAGGGAGCTAGACTTGCATGCAGAGGAGGAACTACTTATTCCCAAATATGAGTCTCTAAATGTGGATCAGCCACAGGAGGAGGTTCATGGAGTGGAGGAGTCCACTCACGCAGAGTTAAACATTAGAACTGGTCGAAGGCGTACCACAGAAGTTGAGAGGCTGAAGCTTGATTTGGCATAGAATGTAGGAGTACCTACTTCACAACATAGATAGAGATAGTATCCTAATAGATTCAGAAGATACATGGCTCTCATGAGAAAATGTATTGTGACTGAGCCATATTCCTTTAAGGAAGTAGCACAGGAGCCCACATGGGTAGATGCAATGGTGGAGGAGTATGACTCCATTATCAGAATCAGTGCTTGGGAAATTATTCCAAGGCTGATTGATAAATCAGTGGTAGGTTCAAGATGGATATACAAGGTAAAGCAAGTTGATTATGGGAGTGTTGAGAAGTATAATGCAAGATTTATGGTCCGGGGCTTCTCACAGATCGAGGGGATTGATTATGAAGAAACCTTTGCACCTATCGCATGGTATTCTTCCATAAGGACCATCCTTGCTCTCTCAGTGCAGATGGATTGGCACATTTATCAGATGGATGTGAAGATTGTGTTCCTTAATGGGATCATTGAGGAAGAAGTGTACATTGAGTAGCCTGAATGATTTGAGATCTTCAAGAATGAGTCATATGTGTGCAAACTCAAAAGGCCATTGTATGGGCTGAAGCAAGCACCCCATGCTTGGTACACTTGGATCGACAGCTATCTCACTGGACTTGGCTTCACCAAGAGTGAGGCGAATGAAAACCTATACCAGATTGTGGTGGAGGGTAAGAATTTAATCATTGTTCTTTATGTTGATGATTTAATATTGACTGCTGATGAGCAGCTGATACACTCCTGCAAGGAGGATCTTGCAAAGGAGTTCGAGATGAAGGATATGGGCCTCCTTCACTATTTACTTGGATTAGAAATATGGCAGCGAGAAGGTGAATTTTTTGTGTCTCAAGGCAAGTATGCAAGGGAGATACTAGGTAGGTTTAAAATGGAGGCCTGCAAACCCATGGATACTCCTCTTCCAGGAAACTGGAGGAAAGAGGACGCTACATCTGGAGAGGTAGTGGATGCTACTGTCTATCGACAGTTGGTGGGTTCTCTCATGTATTTACTTAATACAAGACAAAACATATGCTATGCGGTGAACCAAATTATTCAAGAGATGGTTAAGCCTACCAAGCTATTTTGGAAGGTGACAAGCATGTCCTGAGATATCTCAGGGGCACATATGAGTATGGCTTATGGTAAAAATAGATGGATGAGGTGAATTTGCATGGCTTCACGGATGCAGATTGGGTAGGTAGCCCAATGGACAGAAAGATCACATCAGGAGGGGTTTTCAGTATCGAACCTACAATTGTTTCTTAGTACAGCAAGAAATAGAGATTCGTGGCACTCAGTTCAGTGGAAGCGGAATACATGGCAGCAAGTCAAGCTGCATGTGAGGCTATTTGGATGAGGAAGATCTTGGTTGGTTTGTTCAGTTCTCATTTATATCCTACAGTGATTCATTGTGATAATTAGAGTTGCATTAAACTCTCGATTAATCCTACATTTCATGATAAATATAAGCATATAGATATCCCATATCATCGTATCAGATATTGTGTGCAACGAAAGATCATGTTGCTTTAGTACATTCCTACAGAAGATTAGGATGCAGATATTCTGATGAAGGAATGCACTAGGAGAAAATTTGAATACCAAAGAGATAGGATCGGGGTGAAGGATAATCCCTTTCTTGTTGAGAGAGAGTGTTGAGACTGAACAAGATGATGATCCTAGTGAAAAATAAGCACCTACATTACGTGGGGCCCACAGGCTATTTTTAGGTGTATGTCTATTTTTAGAATGGTGAGAATATTCTATTTATAGCAGGATCCTAATTATAGATGGTTGAAAAAATTCTATTTATATATGAGATTCTATTTTTAGATGCATGGGCGAACTCTATTTATAGATCTCATGTTTAAAAATAGATCAGATGTCAATTATTATTAGCCCTTAATAATAATTGGACAATAAAAAATAATCTATTCTCTTGAAGCACTTAATTTCACTTAACTGATGTGGAAAACTAGTTCACTAAAATAATTATGAGTTCTAAGGTTAGTTGGTGGGACATGCACAATGGACTTCATTGTAACTGAGTGATACAAAGTTGTAACAGAGTTGGATGTATATTTATGTGAGTTTTTATTTAGTTTAACTCAGTTAAGTGATTTAAAATCAATTTTGCTAGTTATAACTAAAGATACACTAGTGAGAGATAAGTGAGTTAATTATTTAATTAATTCAAAATCAGTGGTCTCACATGCAACTAAAAAGATACTATTGTTAACTACATGCATGTCAGATCCATTGGAGACCCAGTTGAGACATAGGTGAAAGGGTCTGTTTGAATATCAGTTGTGACTATAGTGGTGCATTCAATGCAACTACACACACATTGGATATGCCAATGAGGATTTCACAGTGAAGGTAAGGCAAGATCGAATTCAT
This sequence comes from Pinus albicaulis, assembly GCA_034641835.2. Lineage (NCBI taxonomy): Eukaryota > Viridiplantae > Streptophyta > Pinopsida > Pinales > Pinaceae > Pinus > Pinus albicaulis. The sequence goes on along the minus strand of CM076576.1, from coordinate 909,588,661 downwards.
TCAGGGATCTTTATCAACAGGGATTGCGCAGTGGAGGAAGCCTGTCAGGAGGCAATAAATTGGTGCATGTGTGAGCCAATTTTTGTATGACAGTGTGAGACGATTGTATATTGTACTGAGCGATCTTGGAGTAGAGCTTTGTATGAGATTTTTTCATGATCCATGATATACATAATATATGATAATTAGGGTTTCTGGATTTAATCTTTCCTGGTAAAAACATCTGTATTATGTGCGATTGATTTTTCTTCATGTGGTTGCAATTGGCGATTAAATTTTTGCAAATAATTAAGTAGAATAATTTTGTATTTAGGAGTGGATATAATTGTTATATTAGGAGATTCCAGTAATACATAACAGTATTAGTAAATTTCTACATATAGTGACCTTTCTCAAGTACCTTATTATATATATCAACAATCTCTAAAATGATTTTGGACTCCACAAAGGCTTGAACCAAAGCTTTCGATACTACAACAGAGGACATGAAGTCTTTCCTACATTCTTGACCAAGGGCATCCATTACTTATTTGACATGATAATGCGAGCTATTTTGATTTTTGGGTCTAGTTAAACTATGCATACTGTTGAGACCTCTAAACATATTTTCATTGGTTAACATGGGAAGGAGAATGCACAAGGAATTGAGGTTATGAACACAACCCTCGTTTTTTCTCTCCATAAATATTTAAATAGATATGGCATCAATTGCTACCTCTTTCTTCACTAAAATTTAATTTTACGCACTCTGGGTTAAGGTTGTCAACAACTTCTAAGGTTCTGAGAAGAAAATACCAAATGGTGTTTTGGTGCTTTTTCTGTGAATTAGTCTTTTGGTCTCAATGAATGTTTTATATTATATCAAAACATTCAATATAATTATAATATCTAAAGTAAATATGATAACCAACATTACTTGTGAGGAGAGAGGATGATACCAAGCCATGCAATTTGTACAAATGGTTATACATGAAGCATTATGTTAATGTAATATAATTTAGCTTGTGTGTTATTTTTTTTAATTAACTCTTCAAGCATACAATTTATCCACAAGTTACCAAATAATTCATCTCAGAAAGGATTTTCAACAGTGACAGAAATCAACTCATAATGTCCACTAAAAACTCGACTAGATAAGAAAATTAGGGCACCAATTCATATTTAAGGAACCAAAATTGTATAAGGCTAGTAATATAATGAGAAGCATCTCATCCTCAAATTTTCTCGCGGATAAATATATTCAGACAACACACTAATTATATATAACCTTGAATCTAGGTATGAACTCCACGCTACAATTACATGGAGTACATTAACCCCTAATCTACTGATAATATAACATAGAGATAAAAAATTTCCCTCCAACAAACATATTAATTGGAATTATTTTTCTAGTCTTGTAAGGGTAACATTTTAGATCCTAGAGCATGACTCCATGGGAATATTTCTCAAAAAGTAGAAAAAAATAATGCAAGAGGAAGTTTCCCTCGAGTCCTACTTATCAGTTCTACTCAACTCTATAATTGTGCACAAAAAAATTGTTCCCACTAAGAAGCATGTTGCTTAACATGAAGTTTAATAATATGAGACTAGCATTCTTGACTAGATAAATAATTCATGAAACATCAAACAACAACTATTTTGATTATATTTCCTTATTTTTGCATTTGTTTAACTGTGACCATGAGAGACTTTCTCCTGGAGAAACTATCTCAAGAAACCCTAGTAAGTCAAATTTGAGAGGAATGGATTCCAATGTCTTCAAACAATAGGTTTAAACAAAGGGTATTATTGTTTCTTCATGTATGTGTTTGATTTTGCATGGATATAACATGTATGTTATACTCCATAAAATACACTATAGTGTGGGGGCTATGTGAACATTGACTAAATTTTTGGGTACATTAGGGATGCTAGAGGAACCAAATCACCACATTTTAATAGCATACAAAATTACCCTATGTTAACTTAAAAGCATGTCGAAATTTTTTTTTATCTTAAAGCATATATCATTAAATTCTAATTCCACTCTAATTAATTCTATATATGCAACCCATCCAATTTCAGCATTGTGATTGTTTCCATTATTTATCTGAGATTTTTTATTGAATCAAATTTCATTGTTGGACATTATGTATCATTAATGTTCTGTATATATTTAAATTTTGGAATTTCAAAATTTAAGAGAGGCTCTTAATGTGGGGTCCCCTATCCGCTTTGACAATAGTTTGGGTTTATATGTACCTCCATACTCTTTACAATGAATTTCAATGTATTTGATCATTTTTAAAAATCTTTATGTGTCTTGATGTACCCCAGTATGCATCTCCATATATCATTTCACAATTCTTAAAATTGAGAGATGTGGAGCAATAACCACACATCCCAAAATTTTGCTGGAATTCATAATAATATTTTTGTCTTAATTTTATTATATTTTTATCTCATATGACTTACTCTATGAATTTTTTTTGTTTTTAAATTTATCTCATATCATGGGTAGTATTCTAAATCCTATAAGAAACAAAAGAAGAAAAGGTCGTGGAAACCAAAAGAATAGAGGAAACTATGGAGCAAATTAACTTTTCAAAGTATTGTTGGCATGAATCTAATTTGATATTCCTGAATTTTAGTCATGTCTCAATTTCTCAAGATGATATTCTCTCTATTAACACCCTTCTTATTTCTTTTATGCAATTTACAATGAGTAAATTATTATTGGATCATCAAATATACACCAACATTCCATATATAGTAAAAGAGACTCTAAGATAGAATTGGGGACTTTCCAACCACATCATCTATCAGTTAATGAGCCATCAAGAGGAAAAATCCATGGGTTCAGGGTATATTTCTTGTACAAACATAATTTATTGCTATATACCGAGTTCCTTAAGCTCGAAAGTGTACACATTAGAGAAATTTTGAGGTCTAAAATGGGCCTCCTAAGAAAAATGTACAACCAAGATAAAATTTATAAGAACCAAAACGATTAAGATTATGATGTCAACCATGGGAGATCATTCACCATTTTTGGAGTAAAAATGTAAAAGGATTAAATAATAATAAAATAATAAAACTATTTTTTTCAACTTGTATTTTTAACTTATCTCCCTAAGGTTTTACTCAAGTTTCCAGAAGGAATACTCGTTTGATGCAAAATTTAATTCCTCATCCAAGGAGTACTCATGTTGCATATTTTTGATGGACCCTGATACAAAAAAAATGAGAAATACATGAAAAACATGATTGCAATCACATTTTTCATGTATTTCTCATTTTTCATCTAACAAGGTCCATCAAACATATGCAACATGGGGGCACCTTGGATGAGGAATCAATATTTTCATTCCATGACTGTACCCACTCAAAATGTGAGTAAACACATAGGGATATAAGTTGAAAATATGAGTTAAATTTTTTTCTTTTTTTCTTTTTTCCTTCTAAAATTTTATGATGTAATTTAATATTATTTTATTATTTCCACTATTATTTTATAATATCCTTAGGATACTCATTTTAGAACTCAAAATTTCTCTAATGATGCATCAGTAAAGTGAACAAATAGGAGTATGATACTGGGATTTATATAAGAATGAATGTTTGGAATGTGATCTACTAGGTCATTTGTTGATGTATCCTTTGGGTGTTGCAAATTTTGGTGAAGTGAAAAAGTTACCTAACTCAAAATTCTTTCCAAATACAAAGGCTCAAGTATTGGACACCAAATCAAAATACTTGTCACCCATTCTTATGACATATATATTTGTAGGGGAAATACTCCAAAAGTTGTTTATTATTTTGGATCTCTTTGCTTTTCTTCTCGTTGTTGGTATTTGCAGTAAAATACAATCTGATATCCTTAGAGCTCATACAAAGCTTGTGGAAATATCTAATGTAGTGAAAATTTTCCCTTTTTTCTCTTGAGTCAAGCATATTAACAAACATAGTAGACAACTGATATCAAACTGCATGGTCATCTCTTGTGCAATAACCTAACAAGGATTCTTAGGCATTGGCTTCTTGGTATATAGTATATACATTAAATACCTATAGAGCTATGTTATTTGTTTATTTCAAGCTTTTAAATTTCTCAATGTTCAATATTTGACATTCAAGTTGTATGTGAAGCTATAATATAATGTTTTTTGTAGTTGAAATGTTTATTTATTGCATGCATGGTTTTGTTTGTATCCCTTCCAATTACACATGCATCATTAGTTTTTCTCATTTTTATGTGCCAAGAAAAACAAGTGAATATCTAGACATGTGTTTTATGTAACTTGATATACTGAAAACATGTGAATTCTTTCTTCTCTACTTTATGGAAATATGATAAAATGTATTGATTTAAATTAGGAAGTGGATTGTGTGGTGAACCTCTCTAAGTCCCTAGTCATAATGAGAACAATGATATTTGATAAACATGGAGTTATATTTGAACTCAGATTTATTAATTTACATTCAAAACCATAGAAAATGGTTGTCAATAACAAGGAATGAAAGTAAAGAAACCATATTTTCTTTCATTGGACATATTTCCTGAGTTACCTTCTTTATTGATTGCGTTATTTCTAAATCCTACGGTAGTATGGCTCAATGTCCATAGCTCATGTGCTCTTTCATTGTGAACATAATTTTAGTTTTGCGTTAATTAGGGAGGTATATAATTACATTTGTATTATAGATTTATTATTTGCATTGAACATTTATATTGTATACATTGTAACTATTTCAATGTAGAGGTTTATTTATTTTATTCTTGATATTTTATTATTAGCTTGAATATTTTTTTTTTGCAGTCCAAGTGGTTTAAATGTTTCATATTTTTAACGTTAACCATATTGACTCAGAAATTTTAGATTAGAAAATAGTGTCCTTGAAATTTAGGGAAACCGAGTTAGATAAATATTAGTAGGAAGAGTTATGTGGTCTCCTATGGATTAGAACCGAGGCCCCAAAGACAAGGGACATAATATCCCCCCATAAAAAAAACTCCTTAGACATAGATGCAGACCAACTGTTACACAGCAATTTGTTACCATCCCTACCATTCCCCGTCTCACACATTGGAGGGCTTATTTTGTGACCTGTGAGCAGTAATATAACTTGAAAATACTTTCATGGCATTCCCCTGAACATGTACTTTCATCCCCCTGAAGACATCCCCTGCTGAAAAACCCTAAAAACACCCCTTTTTGCATTGGTACGGGCAGCCAGTTCAGTACCCGCACCAATGGGGAAAATCCTTCAAAGAGGTCGCGCCAATTGGCGCTCTGTCCCAGAGTTGCACTCGTGCCAGCCAATTTAAGGAGTGTTTTTTTAAAATAAATGGTAGAAGTTTCATCGTAACTGATCCAGGAACTGATATCTATCTTGAGTTGGGAGGTTTGGCTACGGATTTCCATAGAGAGGAAGTGGTTTTCCACCTCTCATGGAAGCTTCCTTGATGATAGGGCCAATCCCATGATTATAGGGATCCCAACTCCCCTTCCTCCATCTATAAAAGCTTTCTCATCTCCTTTGCAAGCTAGTCTTCAAGTTCCCAAATTCCCAAGAGCCTTATGCTGCAAGAGCCTTGATTATTCCCCTAAGGCCAAATTGAAGCAAGGAGACTATTGTCAAGATCCGAAGAGAGAGGTTTGTCCCATCCTTGACAGGCTTTTCGAGACGTGTTCTGTTGGCGACCCTCCGAAGAAGAATTCAGCGTCACAACTATGGTTGTATTCTTCCTTTGATTGATTAGTAATAAGCAACTATTGGTTATGGTTCCACTCTTGTTATGGTCTATGATGATGAGTTATGTCCTCTCTGACTGACATATAGTTGCATCTACTGGATTTTACGCTTGCGTTTGTTTTGTTTCTCTCTTGTGCAGGTGTCCTATCACGGATATCGTGGGGATCGTGATCTGCCAGGGCTAAGGAACGGGAGCGCTACCTCTTCTACAAGCAACAGTGTTGGATTTCAGGTAAGCCTTCATCGCTAGTTAGTTTATTTGCAATTAGGAACCTGCACTATAGCGTGAATGATTGTTTCTAGACCCGGTCTAGGCTAGTAGGGATTGCCTCTGTCCGTAGAGGGGATTTACCTCCATAAAAACACGAAAAACACGAAAAAGTCATTTTGGAGTCATCACGAGTTCTTCCTAACAGTCGCACCAGTTGGTGCAGGCTCTTTGTATACAAAAGGCCATTGGCGCGGGTCCGTGCCCAATACCCGCGCCAATGGGCGGAGCCCTAAAATTACAAAAATCTGAAACATAAATCTAATGAGCAATGGAAAACTATAAAAAAATGGATTAAAATGGAGTACAGGGAAGCGCCTCTTACTTGGAACAAATGGAAATCTGAATGGTAGCCTGGATTTGTCACAATTTCCATGAGAAGTTTGCACACCAAAACATACCACTGTTGCTCTCCAATGAGGTAAATAGTAAATGTAACTTTGTTTTTTACCATTTGAGACTATTTATAACTTTTTGAAATCTTGTTAGGTTTTAAAAGTCATTTTTTATTAATATTTTGATATATTTTGCCGAAAATGGATTTTACACTTGCCTCTGTGTGTAGAAACAGGTTTCTACATGACTTCAATGGTGAAACGAGTTGTATTTTATACTTTTCTGGACTCGGTAAAAACACGAAAAAGTCATTTTGGAGTCATCTTTCAGCTCTTTTCTGACTCTCTAAACATGAAAAGATTGCCGAGGCCCTTATCGTTTCTATCTTGTTAAAGTGGCTATGAAATGACATCTGCCCAGTATACGTTTACACCTTTTTCGGGTTGGGATAGATTATTTACGAAAAAGGAATACCCTAGCCTATCGCAACTAGGAGTTTTTCTCAGACATAGTTTTCTACCTTTTCGGATCTGAGGAAATATTTACGAAAAGGGACCGTTGGAGTTTACTTTTCAGCTGTCTTTTCAAACTCTCTAAATATGAAAATACGTCGAGTTCTTCCTTTGTCAGACTCGTTAAACTCTGATGACATCGGATTCAGTCGTGATGACGCTATTTGAGTCGCTCCTTCCTAGGGCTCATTAAATGTACTAGGATGGATTCGTCTGATGGATGAACTTATATTACAAGAATATGCTATCCCCTTCAAGCTTGTTATCAAAAATAATTGGGGTACTCACCAGAAATGGTGGGGAAAAATGGAACCAACATCATTGTCGTGTCGGCAGTATGTCGCTCTTGAACATGGCACTTGTCTGCATTCGTGTCGGGTTGGGGACATCTCATCTCGTTTTTCACTTGCCTTCGTGGGTTTGGGTAATCCCTTTTGACCTCTCATCTGTTCTTTGCCTCGTCACTATGACCTCTGATCTTTTGATGTCAAATACTGCCAAGTCCACTATCGTGTCGTTCATATGTTCAAGATAAGTTGACCTCTGCGAGTACCAACCTTCCTCTGATTCTCATCTGATTGTGATTCACAAAAACACTATGTTCCTCTGTCTCGTGTCGATGATGTGGGAAACACTATGGCCCACCTTCGATCAAGGTCACTTCCTGTCAACTTCAACTCATTATCCAGGATGCTGATCTAGAGACTCCCTTCTGGTGCCTTGGAGCCTACATGCCTCAATGGCAATTTCTTCGCATTTGACGCGAGGTTTTCATCATTAGCCTCCGATCGAGTGATTCTACGGGCGTTCGATGCCAACTCATTGATTCACATGTCGTAGATTGTACCTGTAGTACCTTGAGGGCCATTGTCATTATTGGTGGTACCTCTCGCGTCTGTTAACAATTTTCATCATTGGCTAGTAATCAGACGATGTTCTTGCATGTTCGACTTCAACTCACTTATTCGCATGCTCAAACTTGTACTGTGTTCAGGTTGAGATGAGGCACAAGACCCTAGATTGTGTCTGTTATAATTCAGGCTGAGATTTTGTGGATTATTATGATTATTTACATGACTCACTTACTGGATGGCTGCGACCATACCTGAGTTTGTTTATCGATCCTTATTGGATGGCTGCATCCATTCCTTGGATCTGGATTACTGTATACTCTGTTATGGATGGCTCCGCCCATACCACATATATATCATGTATTTGAGACATCAGTTGTACTTCTTCACGTGGGTTTTCCAACGGCGGAGTTTTCAGTTGGACACGTTCTCGTAAAGAATTTCACCCCTCTCTCTCGTTCGGGCCTCATACTTTAGGGGGCATCTGTTACACAACAATTTTTCACCGTCCCTACCATTTCCCATCTCGCACATTGGAGGGCTTATTTTGTGACCTGTGAGAAGTAATATAACTTGAAAATACTTTCATGGCATTCCCCTGAACATGTAATTTCATCCCCCTGAGGACATCCCCTGCTGAAAAACCCTAAAAACACCCTTTTTGCATTGGCGCGGGAAGCTAGTTCAGTACCCGCACCAATGGGGAAAATCCTTCAAAGAGGTCGCGCCAATTGGCACTCTGTCCCAGAGTCGCACTTGCGCCATCCAATTTAAGGAGTGTTTTTAAAAAATAAATGGTGGAAGTTTCATCCTAACTCATCTAGGAACTGATATCTATCTTGAGTTGGGAGGTTTGGCTACGGATTTCCATAGAGAGGAAGTGGTTTGCCACCTTGCATGGAAGCTTCCTTGATGATAGGGCCAATCCCATGATTATAGGGATCCCAACTCCCCTTCCTCCATCTATAAAAGCTTACTCATCTCCTTTGCAAGCTAGTCTTCAAGTTCCCAAATTCCCAAGAGCCTTATGCTGCAATAGCCTTGATTATTCCCCTAAGGCCAAATTGAAGCAAGGAGACTATTGTCGAGATCCGAAGAGAGAGGTTTGTCCCATCCTTGATAGGATTTTTGAGACGTGTTCTGCTGGCGACCCTCCGAAGGAGAATTCAGCATCAGAACTATGGTTGTATTCTTCCTTTGATTGATTAATAATAAGTGACTATTGGTTATGGTTCCACTCTTGTTATGGTGTATGATGATGAGTTATGTCCTTTATGACAAACATATAGTTGCATCTACTGGATTTTACGCTTGCGTTTGTTTTGTTTCTCTTTTTTGCAGGTGTCCTATCACGGAGATCGTGGGGATCATGATCTGCCAGGGCTAAGGAACGGGAGCGCTACCTCTTCTACAAGCAACAACGTTGGATTTCAGGTAAGCCTTTATCGCTAGTTGGTTTATTTGCAATTAGGAACCTGCACTATAGCGTGAACGATTGTTGCTAGACCCGGTCTGGGCTACTAGGGATCACCTCTGTCTGCAGAGGTGATTTACCTCCACAACACCAACTTTTGGAGGAAAAAAAAGGTAAAGCCATTTTCCATTTGGAAGAAATGTTAAATTTGTTAGGATTGTTAGGAAATGAAGTAGTTTAGTCCTTTCAAAAGAGATGGAATTCACTCCCTCATTCAATGTAAATAAATAATTCTCAATTCAATTAGTAGTACCCTAAACGAATCCTTGTTTAGAGCCACAACCTATAAGGAGATCCTGAAGTGGTCAAAGGTAATATGAGTTGGGCTAATATTCAACCTTCCCCTTCCATAGTGTTCATTACCAGCAAATGTGGATAAAGGAAAAGAGAGGAAAATTGGGCATAGATTGAGTACGTTTTTGGTTATTATAAGAAGGGATCCATTAGAAGATATACACTATGAGATATCAAGAAGTGGTGCAAGGAATGACAAAAAGAGTCTTGTGGTAATTCAATAATAATTTTTCTTCATAATAATGTGAATAAAATTAATCTAGGTGGAGGGTGGAGTACGTGGGGTGATTGTAGGCCCCCATTATTATAGGTTATCAAGCCCATTCAAAACTCATTTTCGATCTCTCTTTGGAATTGGAAAAATGTTTTGGTTTTATTTTATTAATTGGATGAGTATGTTGTGATTGTTGATGTTTGAATTCATGATAAATATGAATGTGAGAATTACCCCTAAAGATTAATTTCATGAGGGCCTTAGCATCACATACTGAGAAAAATAATAGATATTTTCCCCATTAGCCTCCTCCAAAAGTTGAAAAATATTTGAAGACACTTCTAATTCACTCGTGTGCACTACAAGAGATAAGGAACATGATTTGTTAAATAAATTTGATCATAGAACTAGGGTCCTCAATTCTCAAGATTTCGAGGAAGCATAACCCTTCAATCAAGGTGTGAGTGAAGGCATAAACTCATGATAGTTTTGTACAATAGGAACTCAAGTCTTAGCCTAAAAAAGTTGGTATCTTCTAATAATAATTTTAGCACAATGTCATATTTTAATTGTTTCAATGATTTGTTAATGGAAAATATTATATTTTAACTAGTTTCTATTGGTTATTCATAGGTTCCCTATGAATACTTTAAGTAGGTCCCCCTGAGGGCACTCTTAAGGATCGTTTGTACTTGTATGCATGTGATTATAGACATTTTAAGATTTCTTCGTTTACTAAAAAATAGTGCATAGTTAACTGGTTATTTCCTATAGCATCTTTGTTGCAACATTTTTATGGTGTATTTAATTCTTTTATGGCACAAACATTTCACATCTAGGAAATCTCACAATTATGACAGATTTTAGCGGAATACTGAAACCATCGTGGTAATAGGATCATAGTGTGTGATAATTCATTTATAGTAAAATTGAAAATTGTAATGAAATTAGTGTTTTAATATATTAAATATCCCTTTCCCTGAAAGGTTTTTTCGCCTTATAAGTGTTGGTCTTGAAAGGTATTTCCTAAGAAAGTATAAATTATTAAACCATATCCATGATCTAACTATTAAGAATGGATTTTTTATCCCTTCCCCCTAGGTCTAGAATGACATCACTACTACTAGCTTTGGCTGGAAAATTGGACCTTGGTTTTAAAGGTTAAATCCTTTTCCTATCCTTACTTAGCATTTTTCAAGTATGCTTTAAAATGTTTTATTAATATAACAACTATTTTCCTAACCATTTTTTGATAATCAGGTGAGGGGAGTGATTAATTACAATGGACATAGATTCATGGGTTTGTTCCTCACGAAGCGCATGCTTACATAATATAACAATACTTGCATGTTGGAGAAATGACAATAAGAGAAACAATTGATTTCTCTACTACAGGTCAGGGCATTGGTGATAGATAAATTAAGTGATCTAAGTGAATTTCATTCTAGTATAGTGACTTATCTTTCAACTCATTAATTAGTGTTTTGTATCACAATCTCAAGGTGTCTTTTATATTGATTGGTTTGCTTTTTGGTGAATTTTTTATGTAGAATTTTTTGTGGAACTTAGTAGGAGAGAGAAGCAAGCCACAATTTTTCTAAAGGAATAAATTGATCTATTCATGAAAGTAATAATTGTGCCACATATATCCTCGAAGGAAAGTTGGACATATTCTAATGAGTTCGTCTGCACTATTTTTGTTACTATCAATTTGGTCCTTAAATTTTATGGTTTCTTGTTTTCTTGCAAGAAATGGAAGGTGTGTAGAGTAAAATTCAAACTAACTTCGTCATCAAGGTATTGATAAATGCATTATGAACCCAATCTAGCTAGGATTTTTCTAAAGGAAGAGATTGATCTATTCATGAAAGTAAGCATTGTGCCACATACATCCTCAGATGAAAGCTTGATATATTCTAATGAGTTACTATACATTGTTTTTGTTAAGGTCAATTTGGTTCTTAAATTGTATGGTTTCTTGTTTTTTACAGGAAATGGAAAGTGTGGAGAGTAAAATTCAAACTCACTATGTCCTCCAAGTAGTGATAAATTCATTCTAAATTCAATATAGCTATAATTCAAAGCTTTAGATACATGGATAGGTAACATAGGATATTTAGGGATTCATTTCTTTAATATATCTGTGCCTAAAAATATTATGGACTTAGATATTAATGGAGATACAATAGTTGGTAATGACATGAAAAGAGGAATCTAGGGTGGAAAAAATAAGCATGTCACAACTAGAATTCCTACTAATTATATAGAAAATTCTTCTCATGAAACTCGAGATGTTTATTTAAATATATATATCATTAATATTCACAAAAATCACTACATTTTTAAGATAATTCTTAAAATTTTCACTTTTAAAGGGATATTATTTTTGGAACTACAAAGAATATATTTATAGATTATATCTTAATAATACTTGATAGCTCAACCACATATCAGATAGTTAAATGCATGCAACAATTTACCAATCTCATGGATGCAACAATTCTCATGTTTATGTTGCAGCCCGCACCATAAACATTTGATCTATTGGATGACATAATACTCCTATCAAAGGTGAAATTCTTCAGACTCTATAATTTTGTCTTATTTGAGATAACTCATATGTTATTCCAAAATGTTAATCTTAGATAAGAATCATTAGCACAAGGTTAAATGATATCTTACTAGAACCATTTATGTTTGCAGATTTAATTGTTTCCTTCATTGAAACCGTTGTATTATTGAGGACTGAAATGCACCATAAAACAAAAGTGATGCAATTTTGTACCTTCGAGAACTATTTTTCAACCTCATGACTAGCATGTTCAATGGATTTGAAAAATTTCCATCAAAATTTCCAAGCTACTTGTGTTCTTCAAGTAGTAAGAGCTTTAAGTATTCCTAATTTATACTGAGAATTCTGAGGTCATTGTTTAAGGGTGGTATTCAGGTGGTTATGGCTTACTATACCATTGGGTTTACCCTAGAAGCTAGCAGGTACCACAAAACAATCATTTCTTTATCAGGACTACCTACATTCTAAATAATGTAAGGATAGTTCTTAGTAATTCTCGTTGCATTATTTCCTTCGAGTTAGAACCGGTTGTTTTTCCTTACATGTTTCTCGAACAATTTCTTCTCATATTCCTAGTTCATCATATGGAATCATCCATGTTCCACCTTATGGCAGCAGTTTGAAAAACGATGGTCATAAATAATATTGGAGGAGATTTATCTCGTCTTATTATCTCAAGCTTGAAGGATTCATTCTTCCAAGAGATTACTTTTTTTTTTTCCTTTCTAACTCATCCACATAAAATATTTCTAACAGAACAATGAAGGATTGATATAAGACTATAAGGTTAAACAAGTAGGATGTTACTTTGTCACTCTAATCATATAAAAATTTTACTTTTTCACTACAATCATATAATAGGATTTTAGTCTTTTAACAATGAAACATCAATTTATAGTGAAATAAACATCTTGATGGATTTCAAATGTAGAGAGAATCTCAAAGTCATGGATATGGGAAGGCTGGTGGTCACCATTGATGTATGTAGAGAATGTGGTCTCTGTGAATCAGATGATTGATCTTAGATGACATATTGTAATATGCCAACCTTTCAAATTTGATAAGGACCCTATGAATTTCTATAGAACCAATGCATTTTTAATTATGAAGAGGTTTTATGAAACCATGCATCACATTGACTAGTTTCATGGAACTATGTCACCCTTCATAATGTAGGCAACACCATGAATCTGGTCCTTAATGCGTTGAAGCATCATAACACCTGTACATAAGGATATTATATTTGGATAGAAGTTGGTTCTTTTTCACGATTTTCATTAGTCTTCAATTTGTTGTTTTTTTTAAATTGGCTTTTGCATATCTAAATCATGAGTTTATTAAGTACACACTTACATACCATTCTATTTCTATTAATCTCTATTTTATTAAATATTTTCCAATATCAAATGATATGGGATTTGTTTCTATATATCCCTTGGGAAAAATCAAGCTGTAATTTCTGAAGAAGCTTATGAAGTAATGTAATCCCAAAAGAATGGTACATAGAGAAGGCTTAATACAAGACCATCAAGGTCAATAAGAGGATGTTTCTCATGTTCTATATCTTCTACAAATTCCAATAATACTTGTAAGAAAATTTTCAACCATATCTTTCTCATATTGTTTTGAACATATTGAACTATAAAGGTATTAAATAGAATATTATTCCATTACTTTCGGTTCTATAAGTATTTTTTCAATGGTTATGTAGTTGAAGTGCAAATAAGGAAAATGACCATTCCATGAGCTAATCTAGTAGGAAATAATGAGTTGGTTTTGGAGCATGCAATAGGATTTTCTCTAAAGTAAGGAATGATTTTCCCATTTCAATCAATAGAGATGCCTTTTGAAATTTGAAATACCGTTTTGAAATGACACCTATACATAGCTTGGGTCATAATATGGTGTATTATGTGATCCAACTATTTCAATTTTTTGTGGATTTTCCTTCTGGATTGGATCATGTGCCAAGCTAACACCTCAATTTTTTGTAGCTTTGAATATTCTTGAGAAGATTGGGTGAGTATCCTATTGACATGCACTTCCTCTCACAGTGAAAGTCCAATGTTTTTTCCATGTTTCCTTGCTTGCAAAGTATGTTAAAGATGTTGATCATGTGATTGACTAGTCTGTATTGTAGGTGGGAATAGAAGGATAATTCTAGTTGTAACCACAATGCATTTTCCAGAAAAAGATTATCATTCTCTACAACCTATAAATTGAGCATGTAAAAGTGTAGCGAAAGAAATTCAGGCCCAATGAAGCTACATGGGAGATGGTAGATCAAATGTGGGCTATGTATCCTTACTTATTTGCTAGTTGAGGGAATGTTTTGGCATGTGTTTTGGTATATGTTTTTGGTATCTGTTGGTAGGATGTTTTGATACATGTAAATATGTATATGGATGCAAATATCTCCATGGTCTATGTTATAACGATGTAATAATTAGTATGGTTGTCATGTGATTATGATGTTATATTGTCATGTTGGTTTCTTCTCAGCAATTTGACCATTATAAATACGACAACGAGCTAAGTTATAAAAATCCAAGGGTAGTATGCTTTTTCTATAGTAGTATTGTTGGTTGTAGGTGTCGTTGAATATCGAGGATGGTGTTCCACCATGTGGAGGGATCTGTAAGAGCCCTGGTGAAAATCCATGTAATAAATTTTAATAAAGGAAAAATAGTAACCAAGGTCATGTGACACGTATTCGAAGTTGAATGTTTGGAAAATACATCCTAGTGTGGCTTTTCATATGGTTTATTATGGCTATGGAAATTGGAAAAGGCAATGGCTAAGGTTTGTGAAAGGAAAAGTGGCAATTATTGACGTTTATTTATAAAAATAATGGAAAATAGGATAAAATAGAGGTGAAAGGTCACAGGTTTCCTGTGAGGAAAATGAAGGAAAATAATGTAAAATTTAAGAAACTAGAATCCTCATTAATAAAAATTCTTCTGAGTATCATTTGCTAACATTTTTTCGGTTCAATTTTGGAGCTCTCAATCTATTCTCCCTCTCTCATAATCTTGGAAACTTAGAGTTTCTTGGAGAGTGTGGAATACCTGGATATTTGGAGCAAGAAAGTAGAGGAAGAGCAGGAAAGAGAAAGAGGACATTGAAATCAACAACTACAATGGGTTTTTATTAAAGTTATTGAGTTGAATGTATGTTTTCCTCAGCAGTTTTGGCATGCATGGCATATGCATGTGGTTTTTTGGTCATTTTATGTCATTGGCATGGAGGATTTCCTAAATTGATAGTTAGTTTTCCTAGAATTTCAATTTCATCGATAGCCATGGTGTTGTGGTTTCATTTCCTTTTGTTTTATGGTTGGTTCTGAAGTTCCTTTAGCTGTGCGTTGAGTTACTAGTTCTTGTAGTCTGGTTGGACAAATTCTCTTGATCCCTACAACTGAGTGAATAGATTAACTTCAAAAAAACAACATTTAATGACTAACACTATTAAAAAAATTCATATTCTGTATTTGTTACCTTTTATTTATAATGAAAACTAATTTGATACATTGAAATAAGCAAACTCCTTAATCAAACCAGATTTGGAATATTTTTTCAATAAAGACGCAAATATTGAGACTATTTTTGAGCAATTCTATAGAATTTTATTTTTGGAAATGAATTTAATAGAATTATTTGAATTTGTAACAACCATACATACCAACACAATTTTTCTTTTACTTTCTACTCTAGAATTAAACATATAATCAAAGGTTAAAATCATTATACCATACTAGATTTATATAATACATTTCAACATTATTATTTCCCTAGCATACTTCATTAAAGTTCTAAACTTATTCGACATATAAGTTACAACCTCTGTAAACCAAGGGATTCCTTGTTATATGTAAGGTTTTTATATGAAGGTTCAATATTAATTCCGTCGACATTAGAAAATTATCGTTAACATGATTATATGTATATGCATAAAACTTCCACATTTTCATAAGATATTTATCCTCGTTACTAACGAGACAAGGTTGGATTGTATGATAAATTTAATGACTAAGTACTGGACAATAACTCAACGTAATAGCTGTTAGGTTTGTCATGTGATGGTTGATTGTCTTAAAGATTCATGCGACACTTACCACTGTCAGATTTAGATGGAAATCGATGATAGGTAATCAAGCGAGAAAATCCTTGGCATTTCACCGCTACCATAACCTATCGGTTTCTTTCGCACCACCTTAGTTCCATCGTTTTGTTGTGTCGAGCTTGACCATTCTTTCTCTAAGCTCTTGGATCCTTACTTTGCCGAATGATTCTACCTTGTTAACTGAGCTTACTTAGGCATAGTTACAGTTCTGTCATTTTTTCAAATGTTGAGGAGAGCCCTTTCATGTTTACCGTGGTAACTGTAGAGTGGAGGAATTCAGAAATAAATACCCACAAGTATGATACATTTTCTCACACCTCAGAACCAATTTATTCTCTAGGATTTATTTTTGAACCTTATTTTTCTGTTTAATCTGTCTCACATTTACTTAGGGTTATTTTGTTTCTAGTTCTTCCTCGGATTTCTCCAGATTAGCATCACGAAAAAATTGCGTTCGGGACTTGTTGAATTAGCAGGTAATAACATTAAACCAGTCTCTTGCTTTCTACGTTTCTTGCTAGAAGTTAGATGTTATCATTTTATGATTTAAATGATAGGCTAACCCATCCAAATGGTTTATCTATGGAGGTATGTTTCTTCTCCGAGTCGAACTTGTTCCACAGTTTTCTTTCTCAGTTGAACTACTTCTTACTAATGGAACTTCGGGTTTCTCCAAGTATTTTATATATATTGCTTGCTCATCTCTAGACCTCATTAGTGGCCTTTCACGTTAGCGGAATCCATTCGATGGTCTTTCTGACTTGGAAGGCTTGACCCTTCCTATACAATGTCTCTCCGGATTTAATATTTTGTAAAGTGATTATTTAAATATGCACAGGAGTGCTAGACCTCTGTTGAGTGAGGGTTTCCCTCTGAGCTTATGGATTCTTGGGACCTTCTCCAAGTTCTTATTTCATATAACTGAGTAAATCTCTATTTGTTTTTCTTAATAGTGATACTGTAAGAGGATATTGTAAACGTATTGCTCTTCCCTCTATAGATCCTTCTCGAACTAACATGTTTATTTTTAATGAGATAATTTGTATTCGCTCTATCTCTGTTGTATTTTTATATAAATCCGTAATGCTTTAAGCTCGATTCTATTTATGTACCATATTGTTCATATGATTCGGGTTAAGGAATAAACCCTTGGTCGACCCCTGAGTTCTTGATTACGATCTTGGACAAAAAGTAAAAGGGTTCGACATCTGAGTTATTTTATTTCCTTTGGAAACTTACTGAGTGAATAATGAATGAATATTTGGGTAGTTTTTAGTTACATTATAATGTTGGGTTATTTTCTAGTTTCTTTAAGAAAAAGTATTTTCCAGAACCTATTTATTAAGTTCTGTGACTGCTAGATTCATGTCGGTGATCGGACCACTTTCATTTTCTTCGTCCATGTATAGTTAATTATGGGAAGCGATGAGTCTTGGGTTAGGGTTCCACCCGTACCCTCGACCGACAATTTCCACTGTGTTAGTTAAATAATAGTGAATTTATTTTTATAGTGCATATACATGCAATCATTTTACATCTATCACTTTACAGTTTGTGTTATTACTGCTCAGAAATTCAGTATAGTTTTCCCATGTAATTTCTCTACTTACTGTTATAGAAACATGCATACTAAAAAAATCATATCTTCAGGAATTAAAACCTATTTTTCCTCATTTACGCCTCTACCATACAATCACTGATGTATATTTTAGATGTAGTCTTTATTTTATTTTAGTTTCCTTTATTTTAACACAACTAATGAACTTAAGAGATATACAATACAAGAGTTACACATCTTATAAATAACTCAAAAAGTGACACAATAAACTAATTATTAATAATGTATAGTCTTAATAATTCCTACACATATCTGTCACATGTTACTATTTTTCGTTCCAAAATGGATAAACACCTGTAAATAACTTAGTCAAAGATACTACTAATCCTCAAATCACTGAACCTGCACAATTACTTATCTGTATTATGCAATTTGCAGCTGTGGTCCTCCCAACCTTTAAGAGAGGTGATTATGTCCTCCTCTTGCCCCTGTGCTCTATTCGTGAAAGGTACGGGTTGACAGTGGATATTTCTGCTGTGACCTCAGGACAACCAGTCCAGTTAGTGCCAGAAATAATTTTAGGATTGCTGAGTATTTTTCCACTGGTCTCTACTAGCTCTGGAAAATATACACTCTCCCTTATTCTATGACCAGAACCCCTACTCCTCACTGGGATGAGTCCCTTGTCCCTAGAGGAGCAGGTAACCGTCTCCAACTATACAAACCACCTTCCTGTTCTTGGAAAACATTTACCATTAGATTTTACTTTTTATGGAGTCACTTTCCATAACTGATTTGTATTATTCATAATTAATCACTAATGAAGATAAATTTTCAGAAAAACATTAATATTTACAGTATTTCCTTAAAAAAATAATTGAAAATGTCTTTTAACTAGTTAACAACTAATTATCATTAAATTCAGCTGTCATAACTTCTCCCCTGGAAGTGACATCATCCTCGGTGTTTCACTCTAGCTCTGAAAAGAGCTCTGAGTAAGCCTCATGCATAAATGTTTCGTCCTCCTAAGTAGCCTCATCCGGGTCAAACTGCTTCCACTACACTTTATCTAGGTGATGAATCACTTCCAGAGCATAATTTCCCTCCAGTCAAGTATGTGTTGTGGCTCGACCAAAAACTCGTTGTCCTACTCTACCTGCAAACGGAAAAGTTCCTTGTCAAATTGTCATAAAGAAATCATATTTCAAGTTAGGATTTTTAATTCTATCCTACATGTATGATCTACCAATGAATTATGTGCTTTGAATCATGCACATAATGCTTTAACACAGATACATGAAACACATTGTGTACTCGGATGTGACTGGGTAAATCTAGCTGATAGGGCACAGGTCCTACCCTTTCCAAAATTTGGAAGGTGTTGTACTGTACAACAAGCCTCCCCATTTCTAAATTTCTAGAATAATTTTCATTTAAAAATAGGTCCCCTTCTTCTTGCTTTCTAGATAGAAATAAAAGATTTAGAAAAAATCTGATCATTTTTAAATTAGGAATAAGAAGTTCATTGATAAGAGGACATATTGCATATCTTTATTAACAAGTGTGTATAAACAAATCCAACATTGAAAAACTTTCCGATCCGATGACATATAAAACTTTTATCATATCAAAATATTACATAATTTTTTTATATTTAACAATAATTGATGTGTATAGTAATCAAAAATCGAAAATTGGAGAGATCTTTAAGTTTCATATTTTTTCTACATACTTTCAATGCGATGCGATCCATCGCAATCGAATTTCGAAGAATGATATTTCATGGAATTATTATAATAAAACTCTGATGCGATGATTCATATCGCAATCGCAAATCGGAAAACTATAAAGTGATCACATCTGCTTTCAAATAATTCGATGTGATGCAGTTCATCACAATCGCTCTTCGCAAAAACTTTAAACAAACTCTTTGTAGTCAATTCCAAAACCCCGATGCGATGCGTTTCATTGCAATTGCATTGTGGAGAAAAAAATGTTATATTTGTTTTATTAAAAGACTCCTACGTGGCGGACCCCACCTCATTGCAATCAGAAATCAGAAAAACTCATTATCAATCCACTCCATTTGAAAATCCCCGATGCGATCATTGCAATCAGAAATAGGCATAAATCATATTATCTTATTTTGTGTACCTTTGAAGATTTGTGATGTGATTATTACTTAATACTCATACATTATTTATTGATCACATCACAAGAATTCAAAAGGTAATTTTATATTCTTATGTCAAAATATACCGATATTCGATTGTACATTTACCATTAATTGAAAATCAAACAAATAATAATGATTTATTTTGTTTTGAATTCGTGAGTGTGACTCCTTAGAGGGCATTTAATTTTTAACCACGGTGATAATAAATGGAAATCAATGAATAAATCCTTTTGTATAGCTGTTCTCATTATTTTGTTTTCACCTCGGCTGAAAGCTTTTCTTTGTTGCAGAACAATAGAACGTCTAATCCTTTCATTCACAGAATGAGGGAAATGTTACCTGATACCAAAATTTCGAAGATATCCAGGAAACCAAAAGCTTATGTTCCTGCAAAAGCTCCTATTTTCGCCATGGTACCTAAAGATAAACCAGCGAAGCTTAAGCTGGTTACAGACACCTCATGCTAGGGACTTGGTAAAATGACTTGGGAAAATGTATATAATCTGCTTGAAAATGAAAACCCTAAAGTTTTTGACACCAAGGCAATAGTTCCTGATGAAGACGACTTAGAATCTGATTCTGAGACTCCTCTTAGTGCATTAGAAAACTCATTCCTTCATCGAATTGCAGCTCAGGCGAATATTTTCCCATACTATGATGTGATTCGGTGGGTAATTGACAATGTAACCATACAGAACAAGACGTTCATTTCAGCTTCTGGAGCAACATTAGGGTCATTTAAAGAAGAGGATATTAAAGCAATGTATCACCTTCCGGACCTGCAGAAAATCTATAACAAAGACTTCATCAAGGAATTTGTTACGAATAATGAAAATCAGTCAGAGCCGATTAGATAATGGAGAAGGGATCTCGAAAAGCACAAACACGAGGCATCAGGTATGTACTCTGTGGAGTCTCTTTTGCCTCCATACTATTATGCCACAGCAATGATGTGCAGATTGTTTGGGAATGATAACTCAGCTAGGTTTTCTATACAAATGGCGCCATTAATACATTCTGCTATAAATTCTGAGATAACGAACTGGGTTGTAATTCTTTCTGATAATATAGCCAATAGTATTCTTGAGTATAGGAAAGCCAAAGCTCAGGAAATGTTACTCCTTTTTACTTTTGTGCTTATATCCTAGATGCCCTTTGTTTCAATTCTAAATTCCCCATGTTAGGATGGAAATGGACCCCTAAAGATCCTGCTCCTATTCATATATATCACAAGTTCTTGTGGAAGGGGCATTTCATCAGCCATGTTTTTAGAGTTTGTCACGGTTTTCTTATCCCAATATATCAAACTATTTTTGGCCGATTCCCTCCTAGACTTTCTAGGAAGGCTAAAATTGATTTATCCTCGATTGGGGATTGGTTTGGAGAAGAAATATTCACATATATGAGAGTTTTCAGAAGTATTGTAGAACCACACATTCTTCCTTTGTATGTTCCAGATAAAATGTTAACACATGAAATTTCATATCAGCTGATAGTAGAAGGCATGTCCAAGACTTTGAAGAACAACAAGAAGATAATGTGGCCTCTTTTCCTTTTAAATGTGGAGATTACACTCTTAGTAGTTTTTTTCATGCTGAAAAATAAGTTGGTAAGCTAACCAATCTCAAGCTTTCAACATTCCCAAGGAGACAATATGACCCAAGGAAGGTGGCATTTGATTTTACTACTTCTGTTTCAATTGCTCAGTTCAAACATGAACCAGATATTTTTGATGATTTATTTGTTTATGTAAATAATTTGTCCCAAGTTTTTTATTTGGCCAAGTCCAAATTCCAGGCTAAAGAATTGAATAATTTTATGTTGTTTAGAATCCAAAGATTACTCAAAGTTCCTCTGGATCAATTAAGAGTTCCTATGCAGGAAGCTGAGTCACAACAGAAGGAAACATAGGATACATCTAGAAAAACAATAACAGAAAAATCTGCTAGCAAAGTCATCATACAAACACAGAAAGAAGTAATAGGAACTAATCCTTTTATACAAAAAGAAGACACTGGCAGCAAAGTTAATAATGAGAAGAAAGAAATAGCTGCTAAACTTGATGTACATACTGATCAACAGTCTTCAGCCTAGATAGGAAAAGAAAGCACTGGTACTGATACCAACGTGCATTTTAAGAAAGGAGGCACAAATAGTAAAGCTACTGAACAGGCACCAAAAGAAGATATAAACAATAATCCATATTCTCAACTTAGAAGAGAGGAAGCTACTAAAAAGGCAGTTGAATCTGCTGAACTTATAGTTTGTCCTCATTTGATAAGCCAATATGAACAATTTTCCCAACAAATAGGACAATAGAATAATCCCCAAGTTAATGCTCTGGAAGACTAGGATATAGAAGTTATTCCTGAAAATCCCACAAGTGAATTTATGTTGAAAATAGAAGAAATACCTCCTCTGGATTTATTTTACAGTCCTAAGCATAAGGCTATTGTGAGAAAATAAAGGATAAGGAGGAGAACCGATCAGGATACACTTTCAACATCACAGGTGGAGTTTATGAATATTGTTTATAAAAATGCTGAGGTAAATCCAACTGAGGATCTCACTGAATTATCTCAATATGCAGGTGCCTATAGTGCTGCTACTATAGAAAAGGCCTTTGAAGTTACACAATTAATGAAACAAAAAGATTTGAAAATAGCTATGTTAGAAGAACAAGTTACAAAGAACCAGCAGAAAAGTATTCAGTTGGAACAACAATTGCAGGATGAAGAGCTCAAATCCAAATAGCTAGAAGAGTAGCTTACTGTTGAAAAGAAAAATATTGATCAACAGACCTTCGAAAAGAAACAACAGCTAAACCAAGAGATAGCAAAATTACAAGCTCTTCTGTAAAATGAGAAGACTTCAAATATTGAGCAAGAGAAGATGTTTCAATCTAGATTGGACAAGTTTAAGAATTATCCTAATTTGAATCAATTCAAAAATGAAGCCCTGGAGACAAACAAGTTATTGTCTCAACAACTAAATGAATTTTGTCTAAAGTTTGTAGAAACAGAATCCTTGTGTGAAATTAAATCTTCCTTAGTAGATGAAGGAGTCAGTCTTAAAATTGAATTTGATGAAGCTCATGAAAAAATTTCCGAATTTATTTTATGGCAAGACTTAGAGTTGGGAAGAAAATAAAACCTTCCAATGATTGTGAAAAGACATAAGGAAATTATTTTTGTAGAATGGGAACAACGTTTAATCAAAGCGGAAGGAGCTACATCCAGAGCTAAAAGTATGATGAACAATGTGACACAGCTGCTGAATAATAGCCTGTTTGCAATCAATTTGATTTCAGATTGTACCTCTGGCAGGTTACCTATGGTAAAATAAACTGATTACAGATGGAAACAAGAAATAATCAATAAAAATAAGCAAATTGGCCAACTGCAATGAATATCGTGGGATATGATGTGGACCTACCTTATCAAGCCTCATAGTCAACAAACAACAATTAAATTTCTTTCAAATGCTATCGATTGCATTATTCCTGAATTCTCTGATGCCACATACACAGGGAAGTTACACTCAAAGCTTAGTCATCCAGAAGAAGTGAAAGAAATGCTCAAAATCTACCACCTGGGCACATCAAACGCAACATATAATCAATGAATCAGTTCAATCCAAGATCACATTTTTGTTTCTATATTTTTGATTACTTAGATTGTAGGAATAGTTTTAGTTATTTTGTTTTATTAAGTACCTATTTAAACCCCTTTCATGCATTTAGAAATGGGTCCTAAATTTGTAATATTTTGACTTGGAGATTACATTTTTGTACTCTATTGACTCTTATATTTTTATAAAGGATCACATCTGGTGATTCTGTGCAAAATTTCCTTTAAGAATTGCATTTCTGTATCTTGGAGTCTATTCTACATTGAAGTTGTTGGATTTGGATATCGGATTGCATTAGAAAGTATCAATATGGATATGGTATTACTATCTATTCACTGTTAGTTTTCTTATGTTATGTGATATTCTCTTTTAAATTGCTATCGTTTATGTATACTCCTTTTACAATATTTCTTTATACCTATCATTTTGAGTGTGTAGAAATATTTATCTTGTATAGTATATGCAAATGATATATGAATGATGAATGAAATATGTTATTATAACTCTGTTTAAATTCTTAAACAAATTTATCGTTATTTGTTACTGCATATTTCAATTAATCTATAATACATTTTCATGGTTATTGGTTGGTTGAAACAATTTAAATTTGTATTCACATTTGATCCCCGGGTTAGTTGTAGAATTATTTTATCAGTTTTAGATTAGATTAGATAATTTTATTTCATTCATTTAGTCCCATTTTCCCTTCACCCAATCATTCCATTACCAACCCATTTAAATTATTAGGAAACTGGTCCTATCAATCCAGTCGGAGCCACCACACCAAACGGAAAAGGAGCTATCCTAAGGTCCCGACCGAGTGGTTACCCCCCAATTTTTGAAGCAGCGATTTTCGAGGCTTCAACATTTTTGGTGCTAGAAGGAGGGAAAAAGTTGTGAATGGTAGATAAATCCAAATCCGAAAGCCATTCTAAGAGCACAACACCCTCATCACCTTCAATTTATTCCACATCTCAAATCACTAAAGAAGAAATTGATAAAATTATTCAAACACCCACTACCAAAGTATTTGATCAATCAGATAATCTGCCTCCTGAATCTCCTGAAGTTGAAGGTTTAGTTCATAAACTTCAAGGATTATCATTATCATTAGAAGAATTGGAAATATATGAAGGTAGTGTTACCTCGCATTTTGTTTCTTCCAGACCTCTCACTAGGTCATATAGTGAAAAACTTGGAATTTACCCAAAAGAATTTCCTTTACCTAGTAGAGTCAAAACAAGAAAAATGCCATCGGAAATAGAAAGTGATATTAGCTCTTCATTGCAAATTCAATCATTTGTTTCCCAAGCTCCAAATCAGAAAAGTGTAGTAGTCTCATCATCATCATCTGCTCAAACTACATCTATTCATAAATCAATTGTCTCTTCCAGTACTTCAATTGTTACTACTTATACACCAGTTGTCACTTCTATTTCTTCTACCATCATCACAACAATGACACAGAGACCATAGACTAGACCAGGAGATGTAAATATGGCTACACCTTTGCATGATCTACCTGATCATCCTGAAAAATGGCTGCCAAAATTTAGTCCAGATACTGGTATAAAAGCAGAAAAACACATCAATAACTTTATGCTTGCTATAAATTTGAAGGCAGTAGAGCATGAAGATGTTGTAGTCAGGTTATTCCCCTATAATTTTCAAGGGACAGCAAGATCCTGGTACTTTTCCTTACCTTCAGATTCAATTACAAGTTGGGATATGTTCTAAGAGAAACTTTTAATTAAATCTGGAGATGATAGATCAATAGCTACCCTAATCAACGATCTCTCCAATTTAAAGACTCAACCCAAGGAACCCATTAAATATTTTAACTCTTGATTCAATAAACTCTTGAATAAGATCCCTACAACATCTAAACCTAGTGAGCAAGTTAGAAGTGAATGGTACATTAATGATTTGCCCTCAAACATAGCAATTTTTGTAGATAGAGCTACAAAACCGACATTAGCTGAGAATATGAAAGAAGTTGTTTCAGTTGAAAAATGAATGATTTCTCTAGATAAGAAAAATGCTATTGAGGAAAGATAATCAAAGAAAGTAACTTTTAAATATGATTCCAAGAAAAATACACCAATAGATACATATGACATGGAGGGTTTATAGAAAGTTCTTAAAACCATGTCTAATGAGATGGTTGAGATCAAAAAGAAAGTAGAAGAGACTTCTACAAAGAGACCATTCAGAAATTTCAAGAGAAATCAAGCTAAATCAAAACCTCCTAATGAAATCTCCAATGCAGAATTAGAAGACGAAGAAGAGGAAGATACTCCTCCAGTGTCAGATGAAGAAGATGAAAGGGAAGAAATATTTGAACTACATGGAATGTGGGATTTCATTCTCCCTAATTCAGATAGTGAAATAGAACAAGAAGCCATGCCTATGAGTACAAGAAGCAAATCTACATCGGAACCTGTTCAACCTACTCCTAAGAAGAAAACTACAACTATGAGTACTAAAGACAAAACTCCTACAAAGAAAACTTCTCCTTTACCCACTCAGAATCAGCCATCATCTCCCAATCCTCCCACATCATCATCTGAGACTCTAATGGTATGAGACCCGATGGATTATAATATTTTTTAAGACATGAAAAATATTAGAGCGAACATCTCATTACAAGAACTTAGAAAACTTAAAAATCAACAAAAGCTGCTATTAAAAGAGTTAAATGCTACACCTATTTCTCCTCTACCAAGAGGTGTAGTGGCCAAAGCAGCTAAAGGGAATGGTAAGCCACCAGAAAAAGTAGATGCCATAGATACTGTACTTGTTGGAGAAATATCAAAATCTCAGACACCTCCATTTTTGTTGACTTATGAAATCTACAATAAGAATTTGGATAATTGTTTAATTGATTCCGGAGCATCCTCTAATATAATGCTTAGTTCAATATTTTCTAAATTGAATATCAAACCACAGAAGTCTGCAGTTCACATTGTACAAGTGGATCGCTCTAAGGTTCAAGTTGTAGGAGAAATCAATTCAGTTACCATTAGACTAGCCTCCGATCGTAGGATTGTCCAAAGGATTGATATTCTAATTGCAGATATTCCTGAATTATGGTTTAGTCTTAAGTAGGGACTGGTCTATGAAACCTAATGGTTATATCACAACTGATTTTTCACATATGTGGCTTCCGTACAAAGGGAAACCAAATCAAATCAAAATCGAGCGAGAAAAACATATGATGCACACTGTAACTGAATTTGAACAAACAAAAGAACTTGTAGCTTTCAACAACAATAGTCTTGGAGGTTATTCTGCTGAGTCATTTCTTGGGAATTTTACTGCACCACAATCACCCTTTTCTGTAAATACTTTTGTTTCTCAAATTGAAAATTTTTTGCAATCTGATTCTTCTAGAATTGTTAATATTTCTGATTCATTTGTAGATAAACCTATAGATAGAACTTTATTTTTGTCATTATATTTTGATGGATTAAAATATAGTGATGGAGCAGGAGCAGGATGCATCCTAATTGATCCAGAAGGAGAGAAAACCATGCTATCATGTAGATTAGAATTTGAGTGCACTAATAATACTGCTGAATATGAAGCCTTGATTCAAGGGCTTTATAAGGCCATAGGGTTAAATGTAAAATATTTGAAAGAATATGGAGATTCTGAAATTGTCATAAGACAAGTGAGTAATACCATCCATTGTCTTTCAAGACATCTCAAACATTATCAAACCCTAGTACAGGACCTTACCACTCAATTTCTAGCATTTAATATCTCTTCTATTCCTAGAAATCAAAACACATTAGCTGACCTTTTAGCAAATGTTGCATCCAAACTCCTCTTTGCTGAAGATTGCAGTCCTGATAGATTTTCAGTAGAATTGATTTTTCGACCATTTGTTCCCGATAATATTACTAACTGGAGAGTATTCTACCATGATCAAAACATTTTGAATTTCTTAACTTCTGAGAAATCATATGATGAGAAAATTATTGATGAAGATGATCATGATCTACAAATTACTTCAAGAAATAATGAAAATCCAATTCCTAAATCTGTTGTTAAACTTGAGGATCTATATGATATTAAAGAAAGATTCAAGAAAGTTACTAATGCTAAACTTTAAAGTTCAACTTTGAAGTTTTAATTAGTGAATCTTGGCTCTGATTCTAAACCTCAGAATGTTAATCTAGGACCCAATTTAACTCCAGAAGAAAGATTTTCTTTTATCAAACTTCTGAGTAAATATAAAGTGTCTTTCCTTGGAATTATGAGGACTTAAAGACTTATGACACTTCTGTTATTCAACACATAATTCCAATGCTATATGATGTTAAGCCTGTTCAACAGAAGTTAAGAAAGATTCATCCAAATCTTGAGGATCAAATCAAAATAGAACTCAACAAACTTTTGAAAGCCAAAATTATTTTTCCTGTAAGGCATTCCAATTGGGTTTCCAGCATGGTACCTGTCAGGAAGAAAAATGGTGATATTAGAATCTGTATTGATTTCAGAAATTTAAATAAGGCATGTCAAAAGGAAAATTTCCCATTGCCAACCATGGAGCAAATTCTCCAAAAGGTAGCTGGTTCTGAACTCATGTACTTCCTTGATGGATTTTTAGGCTATAATCAAATTTTAGTACATCCAGATGATAGGTTGAAAACCACTTTCAAAACCAAATGGGGAACCTATGCTTATTAGAAAATGCCTTTTGGTTTAGTAAATGCAGGAGCTGCTTTCCAGAGAGCCATGGACATGACATTTAAGGGTCTGATTAATAGATCAGTTGTCATTTATCTTGATGACATAACAGTTTATTCAAAGAAGAGATCCAATTAGCTACATGATCTGAAACAAATATTTGAAAGATGTAGAAGGTTTGGTATTTACTTAAACCTAGAGAAATCCTTCTTTTCTCTCGATGAAGGAAAACTCTTAGGGTTTTTTGTGTCCAAAGATGGTATATATATCGATCCTGACAGAGTTAAATAAATTTCTGATATTTCTTTACCTCATAATAAAAAGTCCATGCAATCACTTTTAGGGCAGATTAATTTTGTAAAAATATTCATCCCCAATTTTTCTCAAATTGTTTTACCTATGCAGAATATGATTAAGAAAAGTTCAGTATTCAAATGGAGGTATAAAGAAAAAGAAGTCTTTGATGCAATCAAACAGAAAATCGTTAATTCACCTGCATTAAATACTCCTAATTTTTCTAAATATTTTATTCTGTATACTTTGGCAACCGAAACATCCTATGTTGTTGTTTTAACACAACTCAATAATCAACAAATTGAAGCACCGATTTCTTTCTTAGGCTCGAATCTGCAAGGAGCTGAGCTGAACTATTCTGAAGTATAAAAACAAACCTTCACTGTATTTAATTCAATCAAACATTTTAGGCCTTTTCTCTTAAAAACACACACAAAAGTCATTGTCCCATTCTCTGTAGTGAGACAATTATTAATTCAAAGAGAAGTAGGAGAAAAAAGGGCTAATTGGGTGACAACTTTGCAAGAATATGATATTGATATTAAACCAGCAAATATTTTTAGAGGTCAAGTGTTTTTCAGATTATTAGCAGGAGCTCATAACATACCGGAAAATCAAGATCCATACAACGTTGTTCAAGTAAGTCAGATAAGTGTTATAGATTCTGAATCTCAGTATGCTGATTTCATATTTTACTTGAAAAATGGGTATGCTCCTTCTAATCTCAGCTATAAGAATAAACGTTCTTTAAGATTGAAGGCTACTAAATTTGAGATCATTGATGATGTATTGTTCAGAAAGAATTATGATTCAATACTATTAAGATGTCTTGAAAAGACTGAAGAAAAAAAGGTATTGCGGGAATTACATGATGGACCAGCAGGCGGTCATTTTGGAGGTGATACCATAGCTCACAAAATCATCCATGTGGGATATTATTGGCCTACCCTTTTTAAAGATACACATGATTATGTGAGGAAGTGAAAAATTTGTCAAACTCCTAGTAGAAGACAAAGGAAGCCAGCTTTTCCTTTGCAGCCAGTAAACATTGAGCAACCATTTGAGCAATGGCGGCTTGATATTATTGGTGAGATAGTACCTCATTCTTCCAAACAACACAAATACATCCTCACAGCAACTGACTACTTCAAAAAGTGGGTAGAAGCAATTCATCTAAAGGTATCCACTTCTGATGCAATTATTGATTTCATCGATCAATTCATCATTACCAAGTTTGGTGTACCTAATGCTCTGGTCTTCAACAATGCATCTTATTTTTCTGGTAATAGTATAAAGGAATTTGAAATTAAAAGAGGTTTTAAATTGAAATATTCAGCAAATTATTATCCACAAGGTAATGGTTTAACTAAATCCACTAACAAAAATCTCATCAAAATCATTAAAAGGACCATTGATCAAAATCAAAATAATTGGCACAAGTCTTTAATCTTTGCATTATGGGCTAATCGTATTACTCTTAAATATTCTATAGGAACACTACGTTTCAATTTATTTTATGGAAAAGAAGCTGTGATACCATCAAATCTAGCTCTTCCATCATTAGCCCTAGTGTAATTCATTGAAGAAAATCCTTCCTCATCCATTCAGTTGAGATTTGATCAAATCCTTAAATTAGAAGAAGAGAGAGAGAAAGCAAAAAATATTCATGAAAAACATCAAGAACTTGTAAAATCTTCTTTTGATGCAAGTTCCACTGGCTCAAAACATTTGTCAATTGGTGATCTTGTTCTGAAATGGGATAAAGCACATGAAGAAAAAGGTAAGCATACCAAATTTCAGAAAATGTGGCTTGGACCGTTTCAGATTGTGAAAAATATAGGCTCATATACATTTATACTCCATGATCTAATAGGAAAGAGATAACCTCTTCGTGCAAATGGGCTTGTCTTAAAGAAATTCTTTTCATAAGGAGGTAACCCCTTCTTACTTGTACATATTCCTTTCTGCAATTTTCATTTGTTTTTGTAAATAAAGGTTGTTAATAGTCTTTGATTGAATTTTTACTATTAGAAAATTGTATTGGAAAGAATGTTATAAATACATATTTTGTGTAAATAACAGTCTTTAGGGAAATTATTACAATTTTGGACAGTTTAAAATAAAATGCTAAAATTTGAAAATTTATTCAAAAACATTTGCATGATCTTTTTGAAACTTTGAGGAAAATGTAAATCATTATAAGTTTATTAAGGAGAGAAAGGTTATCTTTAAAAAGTAAAGCCTTTTTCAAGCTTTAGCAAACAAAAAACTCTGAAAATTGTCATCCATTTATTCTTAAGGATACAACTATTTCACCCCATCCATTTTTGTTGTGAATTTTCAGAATGTAATTCTAAGAAACTATATGACAAAATTTAGGAGATAAGGGGTCTCATCACGAGCCTACATACCATGATCATAAGAAGTAATACAACTGAAATTACCAATACTACATACCAAAATAGTGTAAAGGCTTATAAAAGTAAGACAAGGGGTCTCATCACAAGCCAGCTTGTTCAGTTTAATTACAACTAGTGAATGGAATTGTTACTAACTAGCTACCAAAACAGAACAATGGCTCTTAAATTAAAAAAATAAATAAAAGAAAAAAAACATGAGATAATATGTCTTATGAATGTATTTTTAAAGAGTCATAATCTTAGTTGGATGGGATAATGAATGTTTGATGGTTAAAGGGTAACCCTGTCGAGACAATAGACATTTGCTAGAAGTAGAGGCAATGCCTATGACAATAAAGTATATTACAAAAGCTAAACTTGAAGAAGTCCACTTACTTCATTATTATCAACCAATCAAAGCTTGAGATAACCCAAAAACATTTTTATTCTTAAGGAATTAGAAAGAAATTGTAAGTGATTTTTATTATTTTTCATAGTTATATTTTATTTGAATTATCCTAAGATAGTTTTCATTATCTTTAGAAATTTTTACTTGCTAGAAATATAGTGTTCATTTTATTTTTTCAGAGATAATTGTTTCTTCCAGTGAATCGCCAATTCTTGTACTGTACAACAACCCTCCCCATTTCTAAATTTCTAGAATAAATTTCATTTACAAATAGGTCCCCTTTTTATTTCTTTCTAGATAGAAATAAAAGATTTAGAAACAATCCGATCATTTTTAAATTAGGAATAAGAAGTTCATTGTTAAGAGGAAATATTGCATATCTTTATTAACAAGTGTGTATAAAAAATACAACATTGAGAAACTTTCCGATCCGATGAGATATAAAGCTTTTATCATATCAAAATATTACATAAAGTTTTTATACTTAACAATAATTGATGTGTACAGTAATCGCAAATCACAAATCGGCTAGATCTTTAAGTCTTATATTCACTTTGTAAAACTTCGATGCGATGAAACTCAACCGCAATCACAAATCGGAGAGATATTTAAGTTTCATATTTGTTCTACATACTTCCGATGTGATGCGATCCATCGCAATCGCATTTTGCAGAATGATCTTTCATGGACTTATTATAATAAAACTCTGATGCGATGAGTAATATCGCAATCGCAAATTGGAAAAATTTAAAGTGATCACATCTGCTTTGAAATACTCCGATGTGACGCAGTTCATCACAATCGCTCTTGACAAAAACTTTAAAAAAACTCTTTTTATTCAATTCCAAAATCTCGATGCGATGCGCTTCATCGCAATTGAATTTCGGAGAAACAAATTTTATATTTGTTTGATTAAAAGACTCTAATGTGGCGGACCCCACCTCATCGCAATCAGAAATCAGAGAAACTCATTATCAATCCACTACATTTGAAAATCCCCGATGCGATCATCGCAATCGAAAATTGGCATAAATCATATTATGTTATTTTGTGTACCTTTGAAGATTCGCGATGCGATTATTACTTAGTACTCATACATTATTTATTGATCGCATCACAAGAATTCAAAAGGTAATTTTATATTCTTACTTCAAAATATGTCGATCTCTGATTGTACGTTTACCATTAATTGAAAATCAAACAAATAATAATGATTTATTTTGTTTTGAATGCATGAGTGTGACTCCTTAGAGGCCATTTAAGTTTTAACCATGGTGATAATAAAAATCAACAAATAAATCCTTTTGTAGAGCTATTCTCATTAGTGCATTTTCACCTCGGTTGAAAGCTTTTCTTTTTCTTAGAACAATAGAACGTCCAATCATTTCATTCGCAGAATGAGGCAAACATTACTTGATACTGAAATGTCGAAGAGATCCAGGAAATCAAAATTTGGTGTCGCTGCAAAAGCTCCTATTTTAACCATGGTACCTAAATAGAAACCAGCGAAGCTTAAGCTGGTTACAGACACCTCATGCCAGGGACTTGGTAAGATGACTTGGGAAAATGTATATAATTTTCTTGAAAAGGAAAACTCTAAAGTTGTTGAGCCCAAGGGAATAGTTCCTGATGAAGACGACTCAGACTCTGATTCTGAGACTCCTCTTTTTGCATTAGCAAACTCATTCCTTCATCGAATTGCAGCTCGGGCAAATATTTTCCCATACTATGATGTGATTCAGTGGGTAATTGACAATGTAACCATATAGAATAGGACGTTCATTTCAGCTTCTAGAGGAACATTCGGGTCATTTAAAGCAGATGATATTAAAGCAATGTATCACCTTCCGGACCCGCAGAAAATCTATAACAAATACTTCATCAAGGAATTTGATACGAATAAAGAAAATCAGTCAGAGCCGATTATAGAATGGAGAAGGGCTCCCGAAAAGCACAAACACGAGGTAGGTATGTACTCTGTGGAGTCTCTTCTGCCTCCATACTGTTATGGTGCAGCAATGATGTGCATATTTTTTGGGAATGATAACTCAGCTAAGTTTTCATTACAAATGGTGCCATTAATACATTCTGCTATAAATTATGAGATAATGGACTGGGCTGTCATTCTTTCTGATAGGATAGGCAATAGGATTCTTGAGTATAGGAAAGAAAAAAGCTCAGGAAATATTACTCCTTTTTACTTTTTGCTTATATCCTAGATGCCCTTTGTTTCAATTCTGAATTCCCCATGTTAGGATGGAAATGGACCCCTAAAGATCTTGCTCCTATTCATATATATCACAAGTTCTTGTGGAAGGGGCATTTCATCAGCCATGTTTACAGAGTTTGTCACGGTTTTCTTATCCCAATCTATCAAACTATTTTTGGTCGATTCCCTCCTAGACTTTCCGAGAAGGCTAAAATTCATTTATCCTCAATTGGGGATTGGTTTGGAGAAGAAAGATTCACAGATATGAGAGTTTTCATAAGTATTGTAGAACCACACATTCTTCCTTTGTATGTTCCAGATAAACTGTTAGCATAGGAAATTTCATATCAGCTGACAGTAGAAGGCATGTCCAGGACTTTGAAGAACAACAAGAAGCTAATGTGGCCTAATTTTCCTTTTAAATGTGGAGATTACACTCTCAGTAATTTTGTTCATGCTGAAAAAGAAGTTGGTAAGCTAACCAATCTCAAGCTTTCAACAATCCCAGGGAGACAATATGACCCAAGGAAGGTGGCATTTGATTTTACTGCTTCAGTTTCAATTGCTCAGTTCGAACATGAACTAGATATTTTTTATGATTTATTTGTTTATGTAAATAATTTGTCCCAAATTTTTAATTTGGCCAAGTCCAAATTCTAGGCTGAAGAATTGAATAAGTTTATGTTATTTAGAAGCCATAGATTACTGAAAGTTCTTCTGGATCAATTAAGACTTCCTATGCAGGAAGTTGAGTCATAACAAAAGGAAATAGAGGATACATCTGGCAAAACAATAACAGAAACATCTTCCAGCAAATTCATCATACAAACACAGAAAGAAGTAACAAGAAATAATCCTGTTATGCAGAAAGAAGACATTAGAAGCAAAGTTAATAGTGATAAGAAAGAAATAGCTGTTAAACTTGATGTACATACTGATCAGCGGTCTTTAGCCCAGACAGGAAAATAAAGCACTGGTATTGATACCAACATGCATTCTGAGAAAGGAGGCACAAATAGTAAAGCTACTGAACAAGAACCAAAAGGAGATATAAAAAATAATCCAGATTCTCAACTTGGAAGAGAGGAAGCTACTAAAAAGGTAGTTGAATCTACCGAACTTATAGTTTCTCCTCATTTACTGAGCCAATATGAAAAATTTTCCCAGCAAATAGGACAACAAAATAATCCCCAAGTTAGTGTTCTGGAAGACTGGGATATAGAAGTTATTCCTGAAAACCCCACAGGTGAAATTATGTTGAAAATAGAAGAAATCCCTCCTTTGGATGTATTTTACAGTCCTAAGAATAAGGCTATTGTGAGAAAACAAAGGAAAAGGAGGAGAACTGATGAGGATACACTTTCGAAATCACAGGTGGAGTTTATGAACATTGTTTATAAAAATGCCGAGGTAAATCCATGTGAGGATCTCACTAAATTATCTCAATATGCAGGTGCCTATAGTGCTGCTAGTATAGACAATGCCTCTGAAGTTACACAATTAATGAAACAAAAAGATGTGCAAATAGCTATGTTAGAAGAACAGGTTATAGAGAACCAACATAAAATTATTCAGTTGGAACAAAAATTGCAGGATGAAGAGCTCAAATCCAAATAGCTAGAAGAGAAGCTTGATGTTGAAAAGAAAAATATTGATCATCAGACCTTAGAAAAGCAACAGCAAATAAACGAAGAGATAGCAAAATTACAAGCTCTTCTGCAAAATGAGAAGACTTCAAAGATTGAGCAAGAGAAGATGTTTCAATCCAGATTGGACAAGTTTAAGAATTATCTTAATTTGGATCAATTCAAAAATGAAGCCCTAGAGACAAACAAGTTTTTCTCTTAGCAATTAAATGAATTTTGTCTAAAGGTTGCAGAAGTAGAATCCTTGTGTGAAATTACATCTTCCTTAGTAGATGAAGGAGTCAGTCTTAAAATTGAATTTGATGAAGCTGATGAAAAAATTTCCGAATTTTTTTTATGGCAAGACTTAGAGTCGGGAAGAAAAGCAAACCTTCCCAGGATTGTGGAAATACATAAGGAAATTATTTTTGCAGAATGGGAACAACGTTTAATCAAAGCGGAAGGAGCTACATCTAGAGCTAAAAGTATGATGAAAAATGTAATATAGTTGGTGAATAATAGCCAATTTGCAATCAATTTGATTGGATATTGTACCCCTGGCAAGCTACCTATGGTAAAAGAAACTGATTACAGATGGAAACAAGAAATAATCAATAAAATTCTGCAAATTGGCCAACTACAATTAATATCGTGGGATACAATGTGGACCTACCTTATCAAGCCTCATAGTCAGCAAACAACAATTAAATTTCTTTCAAATGCCATCGATTGCATTATTCCTGAATTCCTTGATGCCACATACACAGGGCAGTTACACTCAAAGCTTAGTCATCCAGAAGAAGTGAAAGAAATGCTCAAAATCTGCCGTTTGGGCACATCAAACGCAATAGATAATCAATGAATCAGTTCACTCCAAGATCACATTTCTGTTTCTAGATTTTTGATTAGATAGATTGTAGGAAGAGTTTTAGTTATTTTATTTTATTCAGTACCTATTTAAACCCATTTCATGCATTTAGAAAGGGGTCCTAAATTTGTAATATTTTGACTTGGAGATTACATTTCTATACTCTATTGACTCGTATATTTTTATAAAGGATGACATCTGGTGATTCTGTGAAAAATTGCCTTTAAGAATTGCATTTCTGTATCTTGGAGTCTGTTTTACATTGAAGTTGCTGGATTTGGATATCGGATTGAATTGGAAAGTATCAATATGGATATGGTATTTCTATCTTTTCACTGTTAGTTTTCTTATGTTATATGATATTCTTTTTTAAATTGCTATCGTTTATGTATACTCGTTTTACAATATTTCTTTATACATATCATTTCTCAGTGTGTAGAAATATTTATCTTTTACAGTATATGCAAATGATATATGAATGATGAATGCAATATGTTATTATAACTCTTTTTAAATTCTTAAACAAAGTTATCTTTATTTGTTACTGCATATTTCAATTAAGCTATAATACATTTTCATGGTTATTGGTTAGTTGAAACAATTTAAAGTTGTATTCACATTTGATCCCCAGGATAGTTTTAGAATTATTTTATCAGTTTTGGATTAGATTAGATAATTTTATTTCATTCATTGAGTCCCATTTTCCCTTCACGCAATCATTCCATTACCAACCCATTTAAATTATTAGGAAACTAGTCCTATCAATCCAGTCGGAGCCACCACACTAAACAGAAAAGGTGTTGTCCTAAGGTCTCGACCAGGTGGTTATCCCCCAGTGTTTGAAGCAACAATTTTCAAGGCTTCAATAGAAGGGTCCACAGAACCTGGAAGCCAACTTGGCACAAGAGGTCCACTATAAGGTACTCCTCTTGGGTTTGATCCTCACGTACACAAGGTCTTCCACTTCGAATTCCCGATAAGACCTATTTTTATCTGCATATATCTTCTGCCAATCTTGTGCAACCTTCAGATTTTGTCTTATCTTCTTTACTTCTGATTCCATTTAAGTAAACATCTCGGGTCCCAACATTAATTTTATTTCGGGGCTGATCCAATTTATGTGTGTGCAAATTTTTGTAGGCAAATTCAACAATATGGAAATAGTCTTCCCATTTGGTTGGTTGTTGCATCACATACATGCGCAACATGTCTTCCAACACTTGGTTTACTTGCTCTGTTTGACCGTCTGTCTGGGGATGATAAGTTGTACTAAAGTTTATTTGGGTCCCCATACCTATAAACAGAGTCTTCCAAAATGCTAAGGTAAACATAACATCCCTGTCTGAGATAATCGTCTTCGAAATACCAT
Organism: Pinus albicaulis; assembly: GCA_034641835.2. Classification (NCBI taxonomy): domain Eukaryota; kingdom Viridiplantae; phylum Streptophyta; class Pinopsida; order Pinales; family Pinaceae; genus Pinus; species Pinus albicaulis. Next base: position 909,551,047 of record CM076576.1, on the reverse strand, counting down.
GCAACCTGAACATTTCCCTCATGAATATGTATGTTATCTATACATTCTTATAAGTAGACTGCAGAGGTATAAAATGTGCAGATTTACTCAATCAATCCACTACCAACATGATGGAGTGATTTTGTTTTTTTGTCCGTGGTAAACCTGTAATGAAGTCCAGGGATAAAACCTCCCACTTCCATTCAGGTACCAGTATGGGATACAAAAATACTTCGGGATGTTGATGTTCCACCTTCACCTACTAACACTCAAAACATTTATTTAAATACTCAACAATATTTTTATGCATACCAGGCCATAATATACCTTTCTAATTGTAGTCAACAGTTTCTGGTATCCTAGGTGACTTGCGTAATTGCTACGATGGTATTCATTCATTATCAACTCCTTTAGGTCCACACGGTTTCGTGCATACACCTTACCTCTAAAATTTAGAATCTGATCATCAATTACTCCATACTCAGAAGTACTTCCTTTCTTTCTGGTTTCTTCCATTTGCTTCCATAGGAATTGATATTCTGGATCTTTCTTTGCTTCTTCTTTCACTTGATCTATAATTTATTTTCAAGTTGATTTTAGTAAAGCTCATAGACACAATGTAGCTTCCTACTTAAATCATCAGCCACCCGGTTTTCCTTACCTTTCACATGTTGGAGGTCCATATCAAACTCAGTTAGAAAGGCATTTGATCTTCCGTGTCTAGAATTTAAATCAACTTGTTTGAAATAACTATTCAAACTGCTATGATATGTTTTTAGCACAAAATTTTTACCCATCAAGTAACGTCTCCATACCCGGAGCACATGCACTACTGTCGTGAATTCAAGATCATAGGTTGAGTACCTTTGTTCATGTTCTTTTAACTTTTTTAATTCATATGCCACTACTTTTCCTTATTGCAATAAAACTTCCACAACACCCTCTTTGCTTGTGTCTGTACAAACTTCAAATTCTTTGTTGGGGTTAGCTACCCTCAACACTGGTGCAGTGGTTAAAAGTTTTTTCAGCTTTTCAAAAATATTCTGACATTCAACAGTCCACTTGAAGACATTTCCTTTTATCTAAAAGGAAATAATAGGAAAAGAAATTCTAGAAAATCCCTCAATAAATCTTCAATAGTACCCCCCTAATCCCATAAAGGATCGAATATCTTTTACATTCTAGGGTACTCACCATTGCATGATTGTATTGATTTTTTTTGGATCAACATCAATCCCTTCTGCTAAAATGACATGGCCTGAATAATAAATTTATGTTTCAAAGAAATCACATTTGTTGAACTTAGCGTACAGCTAGTGTTTTCATAGCATTTCCAGCACAATTCTTAAATGATCCTTATGTTCTTCTTGGTTTTTAGAATAGATTAAAATGACTTCTATGAATATAAGTACAAAATTATCCAGGAAAGGATGAAAGATTCCATGCATTAATATCATGAAGGTTGTTGGTGCATTTGTTAACCCAAAGGGTAACACCACAAATTCATAATGCTCGTTCTTGGTATGGAATGCAGTCTTGTAAATGTCTTCATCATTGATTCAGATCTGGTGATATCCAGATCTTAAATCTATTTTTGGAAATATTGTGGAGCCCTTTACTTGATCAAACATATCATCAATCCTGGGTAAAGGATATTTATTCTTGACTGTTAACTTGTTAAGTTGTCTATATTCCATGCACATTTGCATGGTTTCGTCTTTCTTCTTCACGAACAACACTGGTGCTCCCCAAGAGGACACAACTGGATGAATGTAACCTTTGTCTAGCCATTCCTGTAACTGCATTTTTAGTTCAATTAATTTTGGAACACTCACTCTACAAGGAGCCCTTAACACAGGTGTTGCTCTTGGCATTAAATCTAAAGTAAAATCAATATCTCATCTTGGTGGTAATCCAGGAATATTTTCTGGAAAAAAATCCATGAATTCTTGCACCACGGGTATGTTTTCCATCATAGGTGATTTTTACTTGGAATCAATATATCCCACTTGAATAGCATATATTTGGCATCCCTTCCTTATACATTTATTCATTTGGGATGTTGTAATTAGATGTAGCTGTAGTGGCTTCCTGATTCCTTGAATCTCCTTGCGTGTTCCATCTTGCATTCTGTAATAAATGATATTTTCCTTCCACTCCACTAAGGTCCAATTTTTTTCTAGCCAATCCATACCCAAAAAAGCATCGTAGGATGCTAATGGAAATATGTTCAGGCCTACATTTAACTGTTTTTCTAAAATTTCTAAAGTACAGTTTTGAATTTTGGAAGTTACCTTTCGTTTTTCTCATGTGGCTAGTTGTACCAGCCATGAGTTTTTGAATTTATGCTCTTTTAATTTACACATTTCCACTATTTTGGGACTAACATAACTTAGAATTTCTCCTGGTTCTACCAAAATAGAAACATACTGAGACAGTGATTTATCTTCCAACTCAATCATTCTTCGCTGATAATCTTCCTGTTGACCCTCCAATGTCACGTTGATATGCAGTATATTTCGCGCCACATCGCCTACTGTAGAAGCTTCCTGCAAGTTTACAGCTATGTAATTTATTGCTTGATGTGGGAAGTTTTTATAATAGTGTGCCTCACCACACCCCCAACACTCTAGAGGTGGCTTGGTCACCTTCGCTTGCTCAAGTTTTATAGATGCCTCTCTAGGCTTCGCTTCTGCTGGCCAATGGGTTCTTTGATGATTTCTGCCAAATTATTTACTGACATAATTTTACGCAGAATTTTTAAAGTTATTTCTTTTGGCTCCTTTGTAGTTGGAGCTGCTTTTCTATCCTTTTCTTGGCTACCAACTTTTTCCAACCTCTCCTTTAGCCTTCGACTGTTGATAGCACATTCGTGCCTTACGAATGGCTTCGTCCATGGTTTTGGGATTTACAAATTAAATTTTCTCTTTCATATGTGTTGGTAGGCTGCTCAGAAATCTATGCACCTTAGCATTTTCCTCTCAAAGATATAGGACATATCGTAACAATGAGGTGAACTTGGTGATATACTCATCCATAGTCATCTGTCCCAGCTTCAAGTCATGAAATTCTTTAGCTTTCTCATCGTAGAAATGTTATGTTAAATACTTTTCTTTAATGTATTACTGGAATGATTCGCAAGTAACATATTGGTCCTCAATGCTGCAAACATTCTTCACTTCTTCCTACCACAGAGTGGCTTTCTCCCTTAACTGATATATGGCCAATATGGCCTTCAGGTTGTTGTTGTACTCATACACCTAAAAAAATTTATTCATATTTATCAACCATGCTTCTGCCACTTCCTCAGATTCGCCATTGAATGTTGGTGGTTTTATTTTTTGAAACTCCCCCTGAAGCTCTACGTTCTGCTTCTTAACCTCTTGTTGATCTAACACATTGACAGACTTTGCCTCGTTATAGTTTTTGTTTTTATTACTTCACTGAGAAGGGCTTCTTTCCACTCTATCAGTGGTGTGTTCCCTTGTTTGTCATTCACCATCGTCTTGCATGTCCCTATCAGCACTCGGGTGTTCCATTTCTTGTTTTTTCTTGTCTGACAGGCTCTTAAGTATCTTTTCTTGTTCTTGCATTAATCATTCGTTATCCCTTCAAACTCGCACCATCTCTTCCTATAGTTGTTGTACTGTATTCAACAACAAACTGGTTTGATGCCACTATTCCTACAATAGTCAACTCGTTTTCTGGTGTTGATCGACACTAAGCTAAACTCACATCTCAGGGCTCATAACTGGTTGTGTTTGGAGTTCCCCGGTGTGTTGGGGTGGTTGTTGTGTTGTTCCCCTTCTCATGATGTTTCCTGTTACGACTCTATTCTACGCATCAATATACATACAACGTAAATTGTTAGTTGACCCTTTGGGACCTAGCGTATGAACACTGCTCTGATACCACTTGTAACAACCATATATACCAACATAAAAATAATTTTACTTTCTACTCTAGAGTTAAACCTATAATCGAAGGTTAAAATCATTATACCATACTGGATTTATTTAATACAATTCGACATTATTATTTCTCTACCATACTTCATTAAAGTTCTAAACTTGTTCGACATATAAGTTATAACCTTTGTACACCAAGGAATTACTTGTTAAATGTAAGGTTTTTATATGAAGGTTCAATATTTAATTTCTTCGACATGAGAAATTTATCATTAAGATGATTATATGCATATGCATACAACTTCCACATTTTGATAAGATATTTATCTTCATTACTAACGAGACAAGGCTGGCATGTCTGAGAAATTTAATGAGTAAGTACTAGATAATAACTCCACTTAACAGCTGTTAGGTTTTCCGCGAGATGGTTGATTGTCTCGAGGACTCATGCCACAATTTCCACCGTCGGATGTATATGGAAATCGACGATAGGTAAGCAAGTGGGAAAATCCTTGGAATTTCACCGCCTTAGTTCGATCATTCTGATGTCTTAAGTTTGAGCATTTTTTCTCTGAGCTCTTGGTTCCATACTTTTCCAAATGATTCTGCCTTGTTATCTGAGCTTACTTAGGCATAGTTGTGGTTCTGTCATTTTTTCAAATGTGGAGAAAAGCCCTTTCATGGTTACCGCAGTCGTTGTAGAGTGGAGGAATTCGAAAACAAATACCCATAGGTAAGATACAATTTCTAGAACCTCATCACCCATTTCTTCTCTAGAATGTATTTCTGAACCTTATTTTTCTATTCGATTTGTCTCACATTTACCTAGGGTCCTTTTGTTTTTGGTTCTTCCTTGGATTTCTCGAGATTAGCATCGCTGAAAAATTGCATTCGGGACTTGTCGAATTAGCAGGTAATAACAATAAACCAGTCTCTTGTTTTCTATGTGTCCTACTAGAAATTATGTGTTATCATTTTATGATTTAAATGGTAGGCTAACCCATCCAAATGGTTTATCTTTGCAGGTATGTTTCTTCTCCGAGTCGAACATGTTCCATAGTTTTCTTTCTCGGTTAAACTACCTCTTGCTAATGGAACTCTGGGTTTCTACAGGTATTTTATATATCTTGCTTGCTCATCTCTAGACCTCATAAGTGGCCTTTCGCATTATCAGAATCCATTCGATGGTAATCCTAGCTTGGAAGGCTCGACCCTTCCTATTCAATGTCTCTCCAGATTTAATATTCTGTAAAAGGATTATTTAAATATGCACAACGACACTAGACCCGATCTGTTGAGTGAGGGTTTTCCTCTGATCTTATGGATTCCTAGGGTCTTTTCCCAGATTTTATTTCATATATATGAGTAAATATCTATTCAATTTTTTTTAGTAGTGATACTGTAAGTGGATACTGTAAAAGTATTTTTCTTTCCTCTATAGATCTTTCTCGGACTTACACGTTTATTTTTAATGAGAGAATTCGTATTCACTCCGTCTCTTCTATATTTTTATATAAATGCATAATGATTCAAGCTCGATTCTATTTATGTACCATATTTTTCATATGATTCGGGTTAAGGAATAAACCCTTGGTCGACCCCTGAATTTTGGATTAGGATCTTGGAGAAAAACTAAAATGGTTTGGCATCTGAGTTATTTTCTTTCCTTTGGAAACTTACTTAGTGAATAATGAATGAATATTTTGGGTAGTTTTCAGTTACATTATAATGTTGGGTTCTTTTCCAGTTTCTTTAAGAAAAATTATTTTCGAGAACCTGTTTATTAAGTTCTGTGACTGTTAGATTCATGCCGGTGACCATACCACTTGTATTTTCTTTGTCCATGTATAGTTACTTATGGGAAGCGATGAGCCTTGGGTTAGGGTTCCACCAGTACCCTCGACCAAAAACTTCCTCTGTGTTAGTTAAATAATAATGAATTTCTTTTTATAGTGCATATACATGCATAAATTTTACATCTATCACTTTACAGTTTGTATTATTACTGCTCAGAAATTCAGTATAGTTTTCCCATGTAGTTTCTCTACTTACTGTTATAAAATAATGTGTACTAAAAAAATCGTACCTTCAAGAATTAAAATCTATTTTTACTCATTTACACCTCTATGATACAATCACCAATGTATATTTCATATGTAGTCTTTCTTTTCTTTTACTTTCCTTGCTTTTAACACAGCTATTAAGCTTAAGAAGTATACAATACAAGAGTTACACATCTTATAAAGAACTCAAATAGTCACATAATAAACTAATTATTAATAATATAGAGTCTCAATAATTCCTACACATATCTATCATATGTTATTGTTTTTTGTTCCAAAACAAATAAACACCTATAAATAACTTAGAAAAAGATACTACTAATACTCAAATCATTGAGCCTGCACAATTACTTATCTGTATTATGGAATTTGTAGGTATGGTCCTCCCAACATTCAAGAGAGGTGATTATGTCCTCCTCTTGCCCCCGTGCTCCAGTCCTGAAAGGTACGGGTTGACAGCTAATATTTCTGCTGTGACCTCAATACACCCAGTCCATTTAGTTCTAGAAAACATTTTAGGATTGATGATTGTTTCTCCACTGGTCTCTACGATCTTTGGAAAATCTACAGTCTCCCTTAGTCTATGAACAGAAACCCTACGCCTCACTGGGATGAGTCTCTTATTTCTAGAGGACCAGGTAACTGTCTCAAATTGTCCAAACCACCTTCCCATTCTTGGAAAAAATTTACCATCAACGTTTAATTTTTATGGAGTAACTTTCCATAACCGATTTGTACTATTCATAATTAATCACTAATGAAGATAATTTTTCAGCAAAACATTAACAGTTCTAATATTTTCTTAGAAAAAATAATTAAGAATGCCTTTTATCTAGTTAACAACTAGTTATCATTAAATGCAACTGTCACAATGTTCATTTCCAATCCAATATTGAAAATAATTTCAACATTTTGACCTTACTGAATTCTCTGGAATAAACTCTTCTATCCATTCAATTTTTACATATTTATTTCATCTATACCTAACCTTTTTCATCATATGATAAGTTTTTCAAAATGGTGAAAAAAAAATTACTATCTTAAAATTATTAAGCACCACGATAACAGTCATCTTAAAATTTTGGTTAATTAAATGATTAGTATCATATTTCAACCACAAATGTTGCTTGCAAAAAAAACACGATTAGGGAGCTATTATTTATTTTCTAATTTACGTGTTTGTTAATTTATAATATATTATATCATTACATATATGTATATTATAAAGATGAAGTTTTCATAATTACATAATTTTATGGTAATTTTTAAACATTAAATTATGTTTTTATTTTATTTGAATAAAAATTATTACATGTAAATATGTTTTTTGATATTTGATTTTTTTTTGTTTTCGTCAATTTAGTAGTGCCTTCGTATTTTCTATTTATCTTTTGAAAGTAGGTTGCAATAGACAGTATTTTTGTGACCTAAACCTGCCTGGAGGAAACCAGGTATGTTGGCCACCTTAAAGTGTTAAAATCCATCCAAAATTGAAAATTTTTCATTCTTATATTTGTTGCATTAGTTAGTTGACTATGTAAGCTATTGTTAAGGAAACAGTTTGAAACTAAAGTCTTGTCCAAAAAAATAAAATTCATATACAAAAATAAATTGAACTTCTATCCATCTGATCATTCTATTGGGGTTGGGTCCTTTGCTGTTGATCCTGGCATGTCTGCTTGTTGCAGTTGTTGAGTCTGCTTCTCAATTCTTCCAACACGATCTTGAATTCTCCCAATATGGTCGGTCGCTTGGTACTGCGTGACCTTGATGTGTTGTATCTGAATATCAATGTCCTGCAATAATTCCAACATTTTTTTCTTTTGTTTCTCTCTGCATGGATGAATACTCTAAATAGCCTCAGCTAAAAGGAATTTCATTATCCAATAAGTATGGACTGTTTGATTAAACAAAGAGAGGCGACCTTGAGTGTTCCTAAGATCTGAAATGAAGTCCATAATTTCAGCATCTACTTCAGTATCTTCCTCATTACTCTGAATTTCTCTTTCTCAGCCATGAATTTCCTGTCTAACTTGAGACGAATTTCCAAGGGAGTATGTTGACAAGAGGTTAATTAAGACCTCTTTATTTTTCTTCCTGCCTATCTTCTTGTTCTCAGCTTATGGTTTTTTCATCTTCTGCTTCCCTTTTTCTATAGTATGGGCCAATGTTTTCCTTGTTTGCCTCTTAACCATGGTGTTGAGCTGATTTATAATAAGAATAAGATCTCAAATGAGCAAAGAAGAAAAAAAATATAACAATTAAACTTTCAATCTTGTGACCATGAACATCATTTGGACGGTTAACATTCTCCTCCTGACTTGGGAGATGAGAAATGTTATATTCCTTGACATTAGAGTGGACATAAGGAAAAACCTAGAAATGACAAAGGATCGAGTCATTAAGAAAAGGCCAACAAATAGCAAGGACAAGAAGGAGGCAATTTTTAAACTATGCTTCTCGACGGCTAAAAAACATTTATAGGATAACAGTGTAAAGTCCACGTAGACTGACATCGGCATATTCTGACTCCTATGAACATTTAATTTGAAAAGAAAAGACAACCAAAGGTCATAGAACAACCTAAAAATAAATTAAATATCCTGCCTTCTGCTAAGGGATTCGAGAAGCATTACATAAAAACAAAAAAAGAAATTTAGCCCAAAGGCCTGCATGATATTACACTTATGCTTTCTGCCACTTATGAACCTTAAATAGTCGATGGACTAAGAACAGTTACTCTTAACAAGATGGAGACTACAAGTATTCTTCACAGACAAGTCACACTTGGAAACACCATGCCTAGTAAAAGAGGGGTCTCTAAAACATGATTCAATAGTATTCAATGGAATGAGCTCAGACCAATTTATGAAAAACATATATTTACTCTCAAAATATTCCCTAACCTGATACATTTCGATGCTATCGCTAAAAATCATAGGAATAAGATGGAAAATAACATACCTCAACATAAAACGAGTCTTTTGTAGATTGTGGGCACTCCCGTCTTCTCCCGCTTCAAATGAGAAGCTATCAGAGGGGAAATTTTGGTTTTACAAAACAACTTACAACACATAAACTCAGCCTTCAAATGGCTTTTACCTCCCGATTCTGACAGCACAGGTTGGCTTAAAAAAATTGTTATCATTTCCTTATCCTCCGCATGCCTCCATAATCTTATGCTGGATGGCGTATACATTGCTTATTAATGTGCATGAATGGTATTTGCCACTTGGCTCATACAATTGTCGGCAACCTCATTCTTTCAGCACCTTGATTGGGGATCTCGTGACCCAATAGATCTCTGTCAATAATTATATGGAGATTATGTAGTTCAATATCCCGAGTTCTGCCAGTTGGTGTTATATCCAATTGTCTACCAACATTTCAACTCCCCCAATTTGCTAGATAGTCTGCTGCCTCATTACCTGTCCAATGAACATGTAAAGGTATCAGATAATGGATTTCGTGAATGAGATATCCTATTTCTTTAATCAGATTTTTTGTCCTCCAACTTTTACTGATCTTTTCCTAGGGTGATCCTTGTTGTAATTTCTTTAATACTCCTATGACCATTGTTGAATCTCCTTCTACCACAAGGCATTGAAAATTTTCTCTTTTTACTATCATTAAGCATTTTTTAACTACCGATAGCTCTGCTTCATTATTGGTTGCATGTCCTATATCCATAGAAAAAGCCCTGCAAGTTGCCCCTCTGGAGTTTTTGAAAATCCCTCGAGCTCCTGCCTACCCAGGATTTCCTTTTGATGCTCCATCGTAGTTTACTTTGATGAAACCATTTTGTGGTATTTTCCATATTTCCTAATCAGTTCTTCTTGGGGGTCTAAATTTCCATAAATTAGATGACAACATTTGGGGTTTTAGGTTTAGATTGGCCATGATTTGTACTGTTTCGATACCTTCAGTCTTCCACTCCTCCTTTGCCCAATTGTATGTTAGAATTGTTTCACAAATATTTTCAACCATTTTCTGCCAGATTTGATCCTTATTATTAAATTCCCCTCTGAATATCCTATGATTCCTTTCTTTTGATATTCCCCATAATGGAAACCCAAGAAATAGTCTCCATGTTCTATTCAAAACTTTTCTTTTGAATCCTCCCTTCCACCATTGAATTATTGTCATATTTATATTTGTGTTATCTCGATCCATTTGCAAAAATTTCCTTTCAATATTGTTCCACATTATTTCAACAATTTCACAGTTGTTTAGAATATGTTCTATTGATTCATTTGTTTTCTTACACATGTAGCATATTGAGGGACCATTCATTCCTCTCTTTTTCAATTTATCCCAAGTTAGGATTTTCTTGTGACTTAGAAGCCAGAGGAAATACTCCACTTTTGGCCAATGGTTGATACCCAAAATCTTTTTCCATATAGTTCTGCCATTCTTATTAAAGTTATTAGTGTAATTCTTATAACCCTTTTTAATTGTAAACATGTCTTGACTTTCATACCCCCATCTGAGTATATCCTTTCCTGTTTCTAGTACTATTCTCCTTTTACTCAATTATTTTTAAAGATTGTTCCATTTTCTTGTTTCCGGTGCTCCTGGCCAATGAATTTTATCTTTCCATCTTCTCTATCGGTTATTCGATGTCGGCACCAATAATTATTAATAAATCTGTTCTTTGGAGTGTTTGTGAATATGAAGAGTTACCCTAAGTCGAGCCTGCTAAATATTTTTTCTCTTTGTTGCCAAGAATCTTCCCAAAAAAGTGTTGATCTTCCTTCCCTTAACTCCCAAAAACTATGTTGACAAATAAGATGTCTATTTTTAGAAGCAAGATTCCATATTGTAGAGCCTTTTGGGACACTATCAATTTTAATTTTTCCTGTTAGTGATTGAGGAATACTGTATTTTCATTCCCATATGCATTTCCAAAGGTCATGTCTTCCTTGAATCCATCTCCACCATAATTTAGCTCCCATGATTTGATTTAAAACATATGGATCTCAAAGTCCTAGGCCTCCTACCAATTTTTCTTTTATGAGTTGATCCCATGACAAAAGTGCCCATTTCTTGCAATCTTGCACTCCTTGCCAAAGGAATTTTTTAAAAATATGTACTAATTTGTTGCAAACGTTTTTAGGTGCCACTCTGCCTGATAGTTGATAGACTGGGAGTGATTGTAAAAATGATTTTAGCATGATTAGGCGACTTGGAGCATTCATTACTCGAAATGCCCAATTTTTCATCTTGTGGCCAATTCTAGTTATAAGATCTTTCCAGTCTGCAATTCATAGGGAGGAAGTATTCAAGGGCACCCCTAAATACCTCATAGGGAACTTTCCTATCTTGAATCCTAGCATTCTTGCCAAAAACGTTTGCATAGGCTCATGAGTATTAAAGAAATATACATTTGATTTATCATTATTAATGAGCGCACCTGAAGCTTCCATAAATAACTTCAGAATTTTTAAAATTACTCTTGCTTCTCTCAGCAAGGCCTAACAAAATAAGAGGATATCATCAACAAACTATTGATGTGTCAAGGAGAGATCCGTACCCTATAATTTTAGTCCCTGTAGCTACCCTTCCATCATATAATATTTAATTAATCTTCCTAGTCCTTTTGCTGCTAAAATGAATTAGAACGGAGAAAGTGGATCCCCCTGCCAGAGACCTCTAGATATATTAAAAGGCTGAGATGGAATTCCATTTTGCAGGATTGAAAAGTTTGGAGATGATATAAATGAATGTAACGATTATACCCATCTATCATAAAACCCGAAAGCTTTCAAAACAACTGTCAGATAAGGCCAATTGATGCGATCATACGCTTTGGAGGGATCTAATTTTATAAGAATACCTTTCTTCTTGAGTGATTTTAACGAATGTATTGGCTCCTGAGTTGTAACAATGCCATCCAATATTTGCCTTCCTTTGAAAAATCATGTTTTCTCCAGGGATATCAAAATAGGTAAAAGTGTTTTAAGCCTATTCACCATGATAGTTGATGGAATTTTATAGATGACATTACATAGAGCTATGGACCTGAACCCAACAGGAGTGTCCAAATTTTCTTGTTTAGGAATAAGAGTTATGAATGTGGCATTCAAACCTGGATAAGCATTTCTATTCCTCCTCGATTCCTCAACTATCTCCCATATATCTACACCCATGAAGTTCCATGATGCCTTAAAAATTCAGCTATTAAACCATCCGGTCCAAGGGCTTTATTTCGTAGAATATTCATAATTACTTCTTCTATTTTTGCCATTTTGATCTCTCTCAGTAATGCTAAGTTCTGTTCTCTTATGACCATTGATGGAATATTTCTCGTTATTTTTTGAATGGCTTCTTGTCTATTTTGATCAGGCTTTGTGACCAAATTTCCGAAACAATCCACTAGTACTTTTTCCATATCCTCATGTTGAAGTACTCGATTACCCTGTTCATCTTTTAATGAGAAAATTCTATTATTCTATCTCCATTGTATCATAGTTTTGTGAAAAAAGTTAGTGTTTCTTTCCCCTTGTTTTAACCATTGCACTCTTGATTTTTGCTTCCAGAGTATCTCCTCTTGCTTCCTTTGTCTTTCTAGGAGACTGAGAGTTGTTCCTTCTTCTACTATTAGCTCCTCCGTTCTTCCATTCAGAATCATAATTTGCTGAATATTTTCCATTTTTTCTTTGAGTCTAATCTGATCCTGTTGGATGTTTCCAAATTATGTTCTATTCCATCTTTTAATTTTTGTTTTTAATTGTTTTAATCTAAGCTAGAAGGTATGCATTTTATTTCTTCCTGTTATTTGATTATTTTCCCACCACTGTTTAGCTTTATCAAGGAATCTTAGATCTCTCAACCAGAATAGTTCAAATCTAAAGAGTCTATTCTTCGATCCTTATTTTATATCAATATCTATATGGATTTTCTAGTGGTCAGATCCGAGTGTTGGAAGAATCGTTGCCTCATAATATACAGCAAGACTTACTAGAGCTTCTGAAGTAAGGAAGCGATCTAACCTTGTTGCAATTTGATGGCTTTCTCCTCTTCTGTTATTCCATGTATACATACCCTTCACCGTGGGAATATCTAATAGATGTAGATCTATCAATAGGTCCCTGAAGAGTTCCATTTCTGGTTCTTCTCTCCTTATTCCACCTTTTTTTTCTATCAAATTTAATAACATGTTGAAATCCCCACCAAGGAGCCAGTATTTTTCCTGGTGCATTTCACTTAACTTCCTTATATATTGTAGAAACGCTTCTCTTTCTCCTGGGATGGGAGGCCCATAAAATATTGATATTTGTATCTTTTCATTTGATCCTATTTTCCTGATAGTACCAGATAAAATTCTCGGAAGTCCTATCCATCCTTCCACTTCAATTTCTGCAGGGTTCCACAATGTAGCTATGTCTCCTGCTGTTCCTATTGAGTCTAAAGCCATAACCTCAAAATGAGGTTTGAACGAGTGAATAATGGTGGAAATTTTTATTCTTGACACTTTAGTTTCTTGGATCATCATTACTTGTGGTTTCTCCATTTTCAGTCTTTCCTTAAGGTATCTTTGTTTTCCTTTACTATTTAGGCCTCTTATATTCCAAGAGATTACTTTCATTGGTTAAATTTTGGGAATTTGTTGGAATACCATTGTTAACGGTATTATCGTACCTAGATTTATCAGCATCTCACCAACTAATTGTATGGATTCCTATAATGTTCTCCTACCCCTCTTTTTTATCCCTTTTGTCTGAGGATTAGGTCCTTTAATAGCCATTTTTCCTGGGTTCATTTCTTCCTTTTTTTCTTGAGCTTTCAAATGCTTTTTTAAAGTTTCTTTATACATATTTTTTCTGTTCTGTAGGAATAAACTTATCATCCAGATTCTTCCATTCATTCAATAAACGTTTTAATACTTTTTCCTCTGCACTCAATTCATCTTTATTTTGTTCTATATCCATTGGTATCTATTCCATTTGTGTATTATCCTTTGTTTCAATTTGATCGTGTGATTCTTTGGACTTTGTTTTCAGAGGTTTTGAGTTACCCTCCCCATGGCCCAGCTTAGATCCATCTTCTTCAACATGCAACGTTTCCCCTTCCTATTGCAGAACTTTATAACGATTCATTGAAACTTTCAGCATGGGTTGATTCATCATATTTGTTGAAGCCTTATGATTTCTTCATTTTTTTGAGACTGTAATAAATACATCCTCTTTATCTTGGCCCTGATTAGGAAGATTATTTTGACAGCTAGAATTTTGTTCCTCAATATTTATAGGGCATGATTTGAAAATTTATTTTATATATAAATAAAAACTTTAATTTATTTATTTTATAGACTGGTTTATGGAAATATATTTTTTGCCATTTTAATTTACAAAATATTCATAATCTTCCCTAAAAAAGATTTTCAAAAAAATACAAAATTAAATTAAATAAACATATTAAAAAATAAATTGACTCCATTTTAAATAACAAAAAAATAAATACAGTAAACAAGAATGATGAAATTTGTTAATATGTATTTCTTTTAAATATAAAAAACATTAAATAAAAATATATATATAAAAACTAAATAAACTTTAAAAAAAAGGAAAAAATCAAATTTGACACCTAATTTTTTTACATTTCATTTCAGTATATATATATATATATATATATATATATATGTATATATATTCATTTTTTTTAAATAAAATGAAATAAAAAATAGAAAAACTCAACCTAAAGCAAGAATAATATATATATATATATGTGTGTGTGTGTGTTAATGTTTATTCTTTTAAATATTAAAAATTGTATTTAAAGTTTGGTCAAGTACATTATATAATGTGTTTGAATTTTATATATGCTAAATTGTTTATAATAAATATATTTTGTGTAATTAATAATTTACATTTGTTAATTATATATGTAATAAATATAATTTTTATGTAATAGATTGCCATATTGTTAATTCTAAGGGTTAGCTCAATTACATGAGTTTCAATGGTTAAAGTACCTTTTTTTATTAAGAGAACATGGATTTAATTCTCTCAACACTTGAGTGAAAGTCTCTAACTGGTACAAATAAAAATATTTTATGGACATAGCCACGAGTACTAATCACATGATTACATAGAAAAAATAAAAAAATTTGAATCACAAGTTTGAGTTGTTACCTCTCCATAATCTGATGGCCCTGCAATGCACAGAAAATTTGAGGGCTAATATTTTTAGGTGGGTTATGATTATTTCCATTTTTTATAGATATTATATAAAACCATTAGAAATTTGACTTGTTTTAGAAAAAAAACTTCAAACGTTTTATATTTTTCATATTAGAGATAAGAAATATTTTTTAAAGTTTTTAAAATTTTAGATAAATTTTAATCCTTAAAATTTTCCTTGATGTCTTATACCAAAATTGTTTTCATTCCAGTAGAAAACACCAAAACATATAATAATTATAAAAATTTTTTTTGGATGTGGTAGTATACATGTTATATGATTTAATGCTTTTTTGGGCATATTTCGTGGTAAAAGTTGCAAAACAATGTCATTGATTTGTTGGAAAGGGACCCTATAGTATTTTAGGTTGATGAGCCCACCTATGCAATCAAAAAAACATTTTAGAGAAAAAAAAAATTCATAATTTAACCAAACTATTCTCGTTCGATTCTAGCCAAAAACTTCAAACGAATAACAATTAGACAATTCTTTTTTGGATGTTGTAGTCTACCTATTTTGAATATTTTCTTGGCACATTTTTTGGTAGCATTTGACTTAATGATTAGTTAGAATAAAGAGTTTCAGATCTTAACTTTCCACAATCTAAAGACCTCTAGAGATTTTTTGGGTGTCAAATCCATATATATAGTAAAAATTCCATTTTAAACAACAAAAAAATCAGAATTTAACCAAAAATGTTTTTACTTGGTTGTAACCAAAAACTCCAAAACTCATAATAATTAGACAACACCTTTTTGGATCACTTATATTTATTTAGATTCACATATAAAATCACTATCCCTTAAAATAAGTATTAATATCATTTGGTCAATTAAAATATATGTATATGTGGATTTGATATTAAGAAAGATATAAGATTTATATATATATATATATATATATATATATATATATATATATATATATATCTACGATTATTAAAAAAAAATATATATATATATATATATATATATATATATATATATATATATATATAATAGATTTAAAATAAATTTATTATTATTAAATAATACTTGTAACCTAAATAAAAATATTTAATTTTATTTTTAAAGTTGAATTATTATTATTATTATTATTACTACAATTGATGAGTTACTCTAAAGTCCAATATAGAATTTTTTGGTGGATTTTTCTTGGTATAAATATTTTGTGGATTCAAAGATTTTAGGGTTTCATGAACTACTTAGAAAAAAAACAAATTATCAAATTATTGGAATCACATGTTTAAGTTGTTAACCCCTCCACAATATAAAGACAGTGTTGAATCCATATCCATATCCATATCCATATATATATATATATATATATATATATATATATATATGATAATTTTACAACTCATACAGAATATGAAAATTTTACTTTTTCCTTTTTTATTCTGACATGATATTATGCCCGTGTAGATGATCCCACTAATTTAGATTTCACAGGGTCATTGGTGCTATATAGATGTATGTGTATTTTCCAATAGTATTCATAATAGATGGAGTTATTCCAAAAATGTATTATATAGTACCGTTTATTAACGAGTAGGATTTGCGCATTAAATAGAACCAAGTGGATAGTGTAATAAAACCTAGTCAATTTTTAGTATGTGAAATTACAAGTTAGTCCATGTAATATGTGGAATTTCTATAATATTGGGATTTATTGGCTCTAAGAATGAATATTGAAAAAACCTAATTCTTTTATAGTCTCAAATTATTGGATCAATAATATCTAGAAATGGAAGGAAAAATTAGATATTCATATTCTTACACATAAACGTGAAATTCACAAAAAAAATTGATTATGTTTGATCCATATTTATGCAGGAACATAATGAAATACAGAAATAGAAATAAACATAGAGATGCAGAAAAAATAAAATTCATTTCATTAATAAAAAATAAGTGAAATATGCTTACAGCCAGAATGGAAATAAACTAGCTAGGGTGTAGGTAGCTTATCTCTGAGAAGAGATGTGGTAGCTACAGGCCTCTGAACTATGTTACAATGAGGCTATAGGGCATATTCATTATTGAGAAACAATGGAAAACCCTAACCATCCAAAAACCTAACCCTATGAGATGAAGTGCCAAAACTATGGGCCCCATTTCGGTAAATTGGTACATCAACTTCTCAGTGATGTAACTTTGGCATACGATCTTCGTTTGACACACAAAATACCTTTTTAGAAAGATGTATATGAGGACTAAAAATTTTGATGTGATAAAAATAAAAGGAACTTTCATGTTTCTCCCATTTTTCCCAGAAAACGTCGTTTAGGGCCTCAAAATGGCTTCGGAAGATCAAGACCCAAAATACCGAAATAAATAATGGTGGGGCCCCAAGTGGAATAGGCGGGTGGCCACCAATATCCACGTGGATCATTCCTTTGCCCTTAGGAAGCAATGATTCCCATTGTGATCAGTTCTTCCATGAGATGAGGAAAATTTTGTTGAATGTGGTCGTTGGTGAACCACTTGCCTTGATGGTGGAGTTTCCTACATTTGACGACCCAATATAGTTGGATCTTCTGGTGGCCAATGTTCTTGATTTGCATGTCCATGATACGATCCATGGTGGCATGTTCCATTTTTTCTGTGTTTAATATTGTTTTTGTGAGTTGTTCTGCAATGTCGGAGGTGTCCAGTAGAGGTGGAAAGTAGGGCCGAAGGCGGTCCAAATTGAATATTATGTGAAAAAAAAGGAATGATGGAATATTGAGCTTGAAAGAATTAGCCCCTACAACCTTCTTGATGGTGTCTGACCTGTATCGAAGTGGGTGAACCTCACGGTGGGGTCCAGTGAGGCGCTCCTCTTCCAAATGTAGGCACATTTTTTCGCTGACCTAGAAGTTGTGTGGAACTGAATGTGATCATGTCGTTGATTTTACTTAGCATTAGCTCTATCCAATATGTCATGAAATTATTGGCGAATGTGTTGAGTGCACTCAATGAATCCATTCACCTTGTCAGGTTGAGATTCTACATGAGACGAATCGACCCGAGTAGCCGCAAATAGCATGGCTACGTTAATGGGGAATAGTCGTTGGAATCCCAAGCCCACCTGAAAGGGGATGTGGTCAGTTGAGCTATGTAGATCTTGTTTATAACTATGTCTTACATAGGGAAGGATCTCATCCCATGTGCATGGATGCTTTGAATTGTAGATGTGTAGAATGTGTACGGTTATCCTATTGATGACCTCTTTCTAGCCATTATTTTTGGGATGGAAACTATGGACTTGGTGAGCTTAGTGTACAACATTGACCAAAGGTTGGAAAAGAATGTGTTTAGGAACCTACTATCCCGATCGAGGATGATAGACTGTGGGATCCGAAAGTGCACCCATACTTGTTCAAATAAGTGTTTATCAATGGCTTCTCTTGTGATTTTCTTTTTGCACGCCATCATAATGGCCATATTTGATAATCTGTCGATGACCACGAAAACACAATCGTTTCCATGCTTACTATAAGGAATTCCTGACATGTAATCCATGGAGATGGATTCCCAAGGTTAACTAGGGGTAGGTAGCAGAGTATAGAGGCCTTACTTCTTTATGGTCAGTTTCGAAATAGCACAAGCAGTGTAGGATTTGATGTTATTTCCAACATCCCATCGAAGGTTCAACCAATATAAATACTTCTACACTATTGGCACTATTTTCTCAACCCTGAAATTCACAACAACATGACTATAGTGTGCTTCCAAAATCATATTGGCATGCTCGCTTTAAGGAACACAAAGATGTCCCAAGTGACATAAAAATGCATCCTAGAGGTGAAAATTTTAAACTTACGTAACCTCCAAGACTGTCTTGTATGTGTGGCTGAAGTCAGGATCGTTCTTATAAAGGAGTGGCCAATTAAAAGTCTCATGCCCACAATAGTTGAGAATGGTGGTTAGTACCACGATCGGTGGTTGGCTAAGGCAGTACGAAACATTCTTTGTGTTTCCCTTATTATACTTGATGTTCAAATGAAACTATTGCAGATATGTGGACCACTTATGATGCTGATCGTTATAGAACTTCCCTTGCATATGTATGAACTACAAGGGTTGGTGGTTAGTGTGGATGTCTAATTCCTTCCCCAAAACGTAATCCTTCCATTGTCGGCAAGCATACAAAATGGAATACATTTCTTTGTCATAAGTGGTATACTTGCAGAATGTGTCGGATAATGTCTCACTATGATATGCCAATCGATGCTCCTGTTGTGTAAGAACTACCCAAATAGTTTTTCAGAGGAATCTATCTCAATATCAAATGTTTGCTGCAAGTCTAGTAATGTGAGAACTTGGGCATAGTAGAGGCAATGTTTCAATTCTATGAACTCCTTCTATTGAGATTATGAAAAAAATAATATTTCTCTCGCTCGTCCCTTAGTGACTTGACTCAAGGGCGAAGTGATATGAGAGAATCCCAGCATGAACCTGCGGTAGAAATTAGCAAGACCCATAAAGCTGTGAAAACATGTTAGAGTGGTTGGAGCTAGCCAATATCGAATGACTTGTATCTTGGTTGCATCGATATGCACCCCCTTCTCATCAATGATGTATCCCAGATACTGAACCAGCATCATGAAAAAAGTGCACCTCTCCAAATTTCCACACAACTTGTGTTTCCGCAATGTTTGGAGGACCTGTTGGATGTGGTGGAGGAGGTCTTCCCAAGTCTAGCTGAAGATCAAGATGTCATTGAAGTAAACTACTAAAAATGAGTTGGTGAATTTCCCTCCTTGAATTTGAAGGCAGTATTCCACACATCGGAGGGATCGATTATTACCTGGTCATATTCAGACTTGAAGTCGATATTGCTAAAATATTTCTCCCCTTTGAGTTGGTCCAGAAGGTCATCAATTGGTGGGATCAAATACCTATTTCAGACAGTGATCGTTTTCAACACCTATTAGTCAATACAGAGTCTCCATGTCCCATCCTTCTTCTGCACCAACACAATCAGGCTTCCATAAGGAAATGAAATTGGCCAGATGTGACCTTTCTATAGTAACTCCTAAATGTGCCTCTTGGTTTCATTATTCTCCAGAACAGAGCATCAATAGATCGGTCCATTTGGAAGTGAAACAATTGGAATCAGATCGATGAGGTGCTTGACTTGACAGTCCATAAGCACCCCTATGAGTGAGGTGAAGATGTACCCATACTCCTCTAGGACCTTATTTATTTGTTGTTTTCATGTGGAGGGGCCCTATTTGGAGGTCGTGGCCACAATATTCTTCTTTCCCTGGGGGTAGATCATCAAGAAAACCAATTTCCTGATTTTGTAAATGGGCTTACTACATTTTTTTGCAGTAACCAAAGAGATAGCAGAAGGCAGTGGTACCTTTGGTATCCTATACAACTTATGTCCCAAAGCAACAATAAAATCGTGATGCTATGATGCATAAAAAATATGTCGCTTCCATAAGTATTGTTGGCCTAATAATACATCACAAATATCAAGAGGAGCAATGTCAAATAATACCTCATATGTGAATGGCTTGATGTTGTAGGGAAGGTGGCACAACTGGTTGACGTGTAGATACCATCCTTGGTGAAGCTACCCGATGGTGTACGGCTATGGGTGTGTTATATTCAGCAAGCCCAAGCGCTTCATGACCTTTGATGAAATGATGTTATTTTGGCTCCCACTATCGACAATGAACTATAGCGGGGAACCATCTACCCACATTTTGGAGTGGGAGAGACGATCCTCCTCCTCCAGATCTTCCATTTCCTCCTTCTGGATATTTATGGTGGAAATGGTGGTGTTAGGCTTCTCATCGATAATCTACTTCCCTTTTTCATTCCCTTTTCGGGTTCTGATTTAGAATCGGAACATGCATATGATTTAGAAGCCTTCATCTCAGCCACGAGTGACTACTTGTCTCGACATTCACTTTTGTTGTGAGTGGAGATATTATGGAAATCACACTTTCCCATGTCCTTATTTGGATTCACGATGTTGTTATTTTCTTGAAGCTTTGGCAGGTTATCTTGGGCTACCATGCCATGGATTTGTCCTTTGTTCTGTGGTTTGGGGAAACCTTTCCCTTGATTTTGATTCACAAATCCAAAGTATCGCTTCTTCTGCTTAAATTTCTACTCAATCATGGAAGCATACCAGTATGTTGTACCAAGCAAGAAGATGTCGAGGAACTTCATTTCCTCCTGAATGTATCTGTGCAGAAAACTTTCATACTTCAACACCAAATTTTCACCAAATATTTGATACCCAAATTTCTACATAGGGTATGGAATAGATTCATCAGCTCATGCACATATTGATCCCTTTGTTTTCGTAGCGTAGTCCATTGTATGTCCTTTTCCTCATAGCTCCACACATGATAATATCATTCCTTGATGGTGTCTCAGAAATAATTCCAACTGGGTATGGCTGAGAATAAAGAGGTTCCCCCCTCCTCCTTTTTCTCACAGTGGGTTTCCCACCAGTCCTTGACATGGGGAGAAAATTTGAGGAGTGCGAAAATAACCTTCTCCTGGTTGGAAAATTCATGAACCAATAAATGTCCTTCTAATAGATTCAACCATCTATCTACAATGTATGCATCTATCTGGCCCTCAAATATGGGACTGTCAAAGTTTAGTTGTACCTTAAAGGATTGGAGCCTCTAGAGTGGCTGTTGGATGGAAATACGTCGTCGGTGGGCATTTGTTGAATGATATAGGAAATTTTATCCATCACTGCATTCCCTTTTTTCTTGAGGGCCTCCTTAAGAAATGTTTTGATAGGATCTCTTACTCCCTCATCTTTCTTTTATTTCACCATGGATGGCCATCGGGTTTTGTGAGGTTCATTTTGCAAAGGTTCAAGCAGATCGAGACCTAACTCTTTATACCATGACCTCGTAACAGAAATGCAAAGAAGGATCGAGAAAGAGAAGATTGTTGTGATACCACTAATACAAATTTATGTAGGAACACAATGAACTACATAAATACACATAAATTTCGAGATGCAGCAGAAATAAAATGTCATTTCATTAATAAAAAATAACTAAAATATGCTTATAGACAGAATGGAAATAAACTAGCTAGGGCACGAGTAGCTTATCTCTGAGAATGGATATGGTGGTTACAAGCCTCTAAGATCTTTTACAATGAGGCTCAAGGGTTTATCTATTATTGAGAAACAATGGAAAACCCTAAACATTCAAAATCCTAACCCTAGGAGATAAAGCTCCAAAACTATGGGCCCCCTTTGGTTAAATTGGTACATAAAATTCCTGAGGATGTAGCTTTGGCATACAATATCTGTTTGATGTACACAATACATCACTATAAATATCTATCTGGGGACTACAACTTTTGATGTGAGAAGAATTTCGGCCTCCAAAAGGCTCCAGAAGTTCAGGACCTGAAAAACTGCTAAAACTAGTAAATTGTGATACAATTAAGGAAACTAAAAGACTAAAAGAAACAATATTGGGGCCCCAAGTGGAAAAGGAAGGTAGCCACCAATATCTACCTAGATCATTCCTCACCCTTTAGGAAGAAATGGTACCCATTTCCTTGAGTTCATCCATGAGATGAGGAAACTTCTGCTAACCTTGGTCCCTGGTGAACCACTTGCCTTGGTGTAGGAGTTATCCAAATTTGACAGCCTGATATAGTTGGATCTTCTACTCGAAAGTATTATTGATTTTCATGTCCATGATATAATCCGTGGTGCCATGTTCCATGAAGTATAGGTTTAACTCTATTTCTGTAAGTTTTTCTGCAATGTCGGAGGTGTCCAGTAGAGATGGGAAGTATGGCCGAATGTGGTCCACATTGAACACTAGGTGAATACCAAAGAATGGTGGAATATTGAGCTCAAAATAATTGGCCCCTATAGCCTTGGTGATGGTGTACAACCCATATCGGAGCGGGTGAAGCTTATGGTGGGGTTCAGTGAGATGCTCCTTCAGGTGTGCCCACCTGAAATTTGTGTGGCACCCGATGTTGATCATTTTTTTTATTTTACTTAGGATTGGCTCTATCCAATATGTCATGAACCTATTTTTGGATGTGTTGAATGCGCTCAATGAATTTTTTCAACTTGTCAGCTTTAGACTAGAAATGAGCTAAATTGGCCTGAGTAGCCATAAACAATATGGATACTTCAATGGGACATAGTGCCTGGAATCCCAAGATAACCTGAAAGGGATTGTGGTTGGTTGATATCTGGAGAGCTCAGTTATAACTTTGTTTTACATAGGGAAGTCTCTCATCCCATGTGCATGGATGCATTGAATTATACATGCAAAAAGTCTGTACGATCATCCTGTTGACAGCCTATGTCTGGCCATCAGTTCTGGGATCGAAAGAGGTGGACTTGGTGAGCTTGGTGTCCAGTATTTACTAGAGGCTCGACCATAATGTGCTGAATAACATGTTTTCTTGATGGGAGATGATATACTATTGGATACCATAGTGCACCCACACTCGTTCAAAGAAGAGTTTAGCGGTGGCTTCTGTTGTGATATTCTTCTTGTAGGCCACCATAATTCCCATCTTTGAGAATCTATCAACGACCAAGAAAACACATTCATTTCCATTCATAGTAGAAGGAAGGTCCAAAATGAAATCCATGGTGATGGATTCCCAAGGTAAACTAGGGGTAGGTAGTAGAGTACAGAGGCATTGCTTGTTGATGTTCAGTTTGGAAATAGCAAAAGAAGTGCAAGATATGATGTACTTCCCAACATATTTTCAAAGGTTTGGCCAATAGAAATACTTCTACAGTAATTCCACTATTTTCTCAACCCCAAAATGCCCAACGATAGACTGTATTATTTTTCCCAAATCATCTTAAAACAATCGCTTGAAGGAACAAAAAGGTGTCCTAGGTGACATAGCAGTGCATCCTGGAGGTGAAATTTTGGAACTTGCGTAACCTCGAAGAGTGTCTTGTACATGTGGTCAAAGTTTGGATCAATCCTTAGAGGAGTAGCCAGTTAGAATTCTTGTGCCCACAAGAGTTAAAAACACTAGGTAGCACCATGATCGGTGGTCGGATGAGGTGTCTGCAAGATTATTGGTGTTTCTCTTCTTGTACTTGATGTTCAAATGAAACTGTTCACTACAAGGAAAAGACCCTCTAGCAGATGTTTCTAAGGAAGGCCTTATAAAAATAGCCCAGATATTTATTTGTAGTGGAGGTCACTAGAGGAGGCTGGTGGGTGGAGGTTTTTGCGGATGATTTTTTTGTGGTGTGTTTCTAATCATAACATGCACATGTGTGTCTTATACAAAGAGCACTAGTGCGTAATATCAAATGGCACACCGAGACATGGTTCTCTTCCTACAAACCGACCCGTGCGTCTTAGTAATCCTTCGTACTGGTGCATACTATCAAATGGCACACCGAGACATTGTTCTCTCCATAAAAACTAGCCTGGTGTGTCCTTGTAATATAGTGCACCATATAGAAGTGAGGTGCACCATTGATAAAGCTGTTTGGTGCATCTCATAATCGAGCGCACCGAAAAAGGGTTAATTTTAAAAAAATTATCCCATAAAAAACATGATTTTTACTTGTTCAGTGCTCTAGAGCTCTCAAGCAAGAGTGTGAGTTTTTATTCTTTGAGGAGCCCTGCCATTGGGGCTCCCATTTCCCACATTGTTTCTATCCATTGCTCACTATGTGGAGTTCGAATTTTTAAAAATGGTGGGAAAATTTGTTTTTTAGTATTCCTCAACAAATATGCCTCCTCAATGTGCAAATCTGCAGGTAATCTAATTTTTTCTCAATATATTAACAATTTAGTGGATTAATTTCTCAAATTGACTTAAAATTTACCGTTAAAAAAAAATCCGTGTAGTGCGTTCGAGCCATTTGGCTCGCATCATTTGTGGTGCTTCCTGTAAATTTAAAGGCCGCATCATGAACGATGTTAATCGAAACAACACTGGTTACGGTGTGATACCAAGAAAACACACACTGCTTTAAAACTAAAATAGTGCATTCCGTGTCGGTTTTCAGTCACACCAACCATTAATTTTTTTAAAAATAACACACTACGTATGGTTGTATGACGATGTAGTCATTTACTGGAATGCACCGGGAATTATGTACGACCGTTGGGCGGTTCTTTCACCAAACTAACCACCCCAGGGAAGATATTTTGGTCAATGCACCACACACAAAATATTTAATGTTTGTGTGGTGCGCGAAGTTTTGTCATGCACATCATGAGCGATGTGTGATAAACAGGTACACACCAGTAGCAGTGCATGACTGTTTTTTTTGGCACTCCGATTTTGTTTTTCTTCAATATATATATATATATATATATATACATTTGTCATTTAATAAAAAAAATGTATTTGATATGTGAATTTTTTACAGATGTCAACGGAGAGAGGAAAGGAAACAACAAGAGAACATGCAGGACCATTATAACATGATTCAATAGTGGGAGGTTTTTTGTAAATTTAATTGTCTTAAATTTATTACATAAATTATCGACCAGAGTTGGTAAAATTGTGAAGTGAAAGTGCACAATATATGCTAGAAGCCTCTTTTATCCATTTAGTTTATTGGTGTGATGATTGGATTTGTATAGATTTCTTTTAAGGATGTTTTTATTCTAATGTTCTTAATGAAATGGATAAATTTAAATTACAACTAAATTCTAAAAATCAACATGCTTTCTACTCTGTAAAAACTAAAAAAAGACTCTCTATCTTATGAAGAAATCTTAACTATTTTATTTTTTATTCTTTAAAAATTATTATTCTCTAACAGTCTTATGCATGAAGATAAAATCAAATTCTAGAAAAGGGAACTTATACATTTTTTTGTTTTTGAAATGAAATGTTATGGCAATGAAACTTGTAAAGAAATCACTATATCCCTTTAAAAGAAATCACTCATGAATGGAAAAAAAAAACACACTCGTATGTTGAAAGGAAATCACTCAATTGCTACTGTTTCGAAAAAAAATCACTCATGCTATTGAAATAAACCACTCATGATTTTTATAATTATTCTAAAATAAATCACTACTTCTCTAGAAGTAAAACTATGAATCCTTTACAATTTGACAATTTGAAAGAAAGATGGATGAATCTACATCGAATGATAAAAGAAGACTTATGAAAGCATCTAACATCAAATAACAAAATTAAATTCTGGAAGTAGCTACAAAAAATGAAAAATTGGAATTCTGGAAACAACTATGGCAAATGAAAAATTGGAATTCTGAAAAAAAACTATGGAAAATGACAAATTGGAATTCTGAAAATAACTATGGCAAATGAAAAATTGGAATTCTGAAAATAACAATGGAAAATGAAAAATTAGAATTATGAAAACAACTATGGAAAATAAAAAAATTTAAAATATGAAAATAACTACGGAAAATGACAAATTGGAATTCTGAAAATAACTACATCAAATGATTAAATGAGAACATGAAAGTAGATACATTAAAAACATAAAATGCAGAACCTTCACTATTTGCAAGGGCCCTCCACAAACAGGTGGTCTCAAAGATTCACAAAAACATTGAGCTATGCATCAAATCTTCAAGGCACTTCTTCATTAAAAATGATGTAAAATAGAGTTTCAACAATTCACTGTATGCTTTAGAAAATTAACCTCCCTCTTTCATTCAATGGAGTGTTTATATAGGGGTTGCAATGTAACTTCATGGAGATTCATATGGCTAAAGATCAGAACGAAATGGAAATCTATTTGCCACAAATTTGATGAACGAAAATCAATTCCAAACTCTGTTTTCTTGATTGTGAATTTATTGACACATGGGCACAATGTTTGCTCACACAACTACAAAATAGGTCTCCAAAGAACCTGAAATATCTCCCAAATGGTAACGAATTTAGGAAACCGGAACATTGAGAACTCAATTGGGCCTGTGATTAAAAAAACCCATGTTTTTTTTTGAAATATTCGCTTTATTTTTCTCATAAAATCCATTTGAAGTTGACTGGTCAAATATGCTATGATTTTCCCTTAATCTTTGCCTGGAGGTCCACATGGGTGAGCAGGGTGGAATTTAACCAATAACAATCCATATTTAAGCTTCGTGAAACAATTTCCATATGTTGGATTTCATTGTAGAGTGGTGCTACTACCTCAACCATGGAGACAACTGTTGAAACTATAGAAACTTGAACTATGAAACTATCATTAGTAAAGCCATGCATAATTCTCTGTAATTCATTAAAAAGAATAGAAATAATAATAATAGGCCATGCAAACATGTATGCGGGAATTTGGTGCATTTATAAAAAAATATGATTAAAAATTATGACAATGGGTGAATGGAATGACGCGAAAATGGATGGTTTCATCAACAAAATTATGAAAAATTGGATGTTCAACAAGAGGCACGGGAGAGGGAGAGAATTTTGTACCCTTGCCCTATTACGGAATCCAACCAATTGATCTTAAGGGACGTAGCCCAACTTAATTTCTACAAGGAATATACATCCCTGATGGGGCACAATGGGTTATTGGGACAATTGATCTAAATGTGGGATGCCCACCAACAAGTTTTTCGGGTCGATCGTGACCAATGGTACGAGACCACTAAGGAGGAAATTTATCTTTTTATTGGCCTATCTAAGAGAGGGTGTTATTTTCCCCAGTTCCCAGATATCATCATTGGTTATGCAACAGGGAGTGAGTTGGCATACTCCTAGAGATACATTAGGGACAATATAATTTCTCCTGCATATTTTCAAGTGTCTGGTGGTTAGTTACGCATCGCTTCATTTGGTCCAAAGGAGGTGATGTGCATCTCACTACTACTAGTGACCATTGCACACTATACTAGTGACGTGCAACACATTAGTTTCCCACTTTAATTTTATGTTGATTCTTTATTCCGGACACCATGACTTGTGAGATGGTTTGCCAATTTTTGTGGTATTTTTGTATAACATTAGATAAATGTTGTTCTCAACCATGTGGGAGGTTGACCTTCCATTTTCTTCTGGAGATATTCTATTTATTCTTTTAGAGGTTTCTGAAGACGAGGCCTAATTTTTTCTGGCAACCTCGTAGGTCGATGTTACATGTATGGATGCAAATGTAGGGCCAGATGATGTCCAAGATGGGCATGTCTGACTATCTAGCCAAGATATCTAGTGATGCACTAGAGATGCTAGCTAGTGTTGATGATAACATGTTCATGATGGTGTCGTGTCTGTACGCGAGTTTGGATTACCGAGGGTGTACTGTCATCCTCTTCACACAGGATGAGCCACCAGATGCTAGAGGTAATATTAGTGTCTTATTTAAATTAATATAGTTTCCTTTTATTGTCTTAATTAATTAATTAGAATAAAATTTATTCTATCATGTTATTTAACTTATTATTTTAATTTTTTTAATGAAATTATCTAATTATCGTTGTGTACTATATATTTTGTAGACAATGGCACATTCGTTGGGGACAACATTCCACCCCAACTAGATGATCCTATAGATCAAGATGAGAAGATGGTTGAGGTTGTGGATCAGTGTGACAGACTTGATCCTTGGGTGTAGATACCCGTGGGGATCTAGAGTAGGGTAGACATCCGATTAAGGATGGAGTTTGGAGAGAAACTATGTTGATTCCTAGTGGTGAGCCTTGGTATTGCACCAAGAGTGTTGCAATTCCCAGGGGCTACCCTACTTTACTTTATCAACATGGGGTTCGTACAAACTTAGGGGTGATAGTTCTATATACACAATAGATGCATTATGTTCAGCTCATCCCCTTCTTCTGTACGAAAGGGTGCTATTTATTAAACTATGATAAAAACTAAAAAGTAAATTGCCAAAAGGAAATTACAGAAGGGAAACTAACTTAATTTGTAGAAAGGAAATGTCGGGAATGAAACTAATTTAATGTGAATAAAGGAAATGATAGAAAGAAACTAAATTAAATTTCTGAAAATAAATGGCAGAAAGGAAACTAATTCTAAACCACACTTAACTTGGCCAAATGGCTAAATGCACTCTACTTATCCTATGGTCTATCTAACATGCTTCTATCCATGCAGCTAAGTCATCCATGACCTAATTCTAGTTGAAAAAGTGTTGAATTGTAGCTTGGAGGGAAAAAAGGGATAAAAAGGCTAATGGAAGGCTTAACACATGAAACAAGGCTTACAAGTGGAAATATGGGTTTAAACCTTATTAAAAATTTGTTATAGCGCAAAAATGTTTCGGAGTGGAATAATTTGAAAACTGCGATGGCGGAGATGCACTGGAGAAAAAGTTATGAAGTGCGAAGTGAGATAGGATAAAAATTGCGTCGTGCGAAATGGGATGGGAAAGAACTACGAAATGCAAAATGTGATAAGGCAGATTATGTGGCAGTAGGATAGGTGGCAGAACGCTTTGATCATATTGCAATTGGTGGAAAGGAGTGGTAAGTGCTAAAGGAAATAAACTAAAAAATACAAAGTGAAAAATGTGACAAGGATAAACATTGCGATTTACTTTGGGTGACGTGGCGGTGGGACCACCAGCGGAGCGTGATCGAAATATCACAATCGGCAGGTAGGAGCAGTGAGTCTTAAAAGAAAAGGGAAAAAGTTGCGATGAGAGATTTGCGATGTGGTAAAAGTTGTGAAGTGAGATGTGGCGGATGAAGTGGCGGTGGGACTGGCAGCGAAGCACGAGTGAAATATCGAAATTGGCGTTTGGAATCAGTAACTCCTAAAGAAAAAGGGAAAAGGTACGAAGTGTGATCTGTGATATTGCAATATCGCAATCGGCAGATGAGAGCGGAAAGTGTTAAAGGAAGAAACTAAACACTGTGATTTGTGATTTGCGATGTACGGTAGCAGGAAGTTTGATGAGGAAAGGTAGAGGTCAATCTTTGATGGTTTTTCAACCATTTTTGCATTAAAATGATTAAGACAACTATAACCAATAGAAACAAAGGAATAAGGCGGGTTGAAGGATTTAAGTGCGTTTAGGGGGAAAAGGTGGGTGTAGCAGTTAGAATAAGCGAAGAAAAAGAGGGAATTGAGGGCGTAACAACAATGCTCAGGTTGTGAGTACAAAGATGGAAAATGAATCAGGGAGGACCACAGAGCTACTCTAGGGCTTTACCACTAATTCCTACAAACAACTCTGCTGGTCTATGCACGAAAAAGAGGAAAATGGGTGAAAATAGAATATAAAAAGGAAGGTTGAAAATTGTAATGAAACTCTAATTTTAATCTCAAAAATATGGAACAGATTTTAGTTTTCGGGTCTATGGGAAGATTCACCCTACTGGAGCCCTATTGAAAGAGATGAGAATGGGGTCTTGATCCAAAACTTTTGGCTTTCCTCTATTCTATTACTCTCATAAGCAAATGAAAAACTATAGTAGCACACTGGAAGAAAAACTAAACATTAATGAAACTATCAGAAGCAGAACTAACTGAATGACAGAAAGTAGAGAAAAAATACAACAGAAAGGTTGAGACACATGGATTGGGCCCCAACCCATGAGCCTAGCTCTCTGAAACTTAAATCAGTAAAATTAAATCAGTCTACTCTGAATTTCACAAAAGAATAACCTCATACATTTCTGAAAGTTTGATCACTGAGTAAAATAATAAAAAGCTCAATAACTTGCAACAAAGTTCCAATTAGAATTGACCAGAATCCATCCCTAGCCATATATCTACTCTATTTATTCTACAGGGAAGCTACCAATATTTCCCTAGAAATTAGTGATTAAGTCCACATCACTCCGAGTAAACAAATATCGAGTGAACTCCTCTTTGAGTTGCTTAGTTACCGCTAGAACTCAAATTGCTGCAGAGAATATTTGGGGTGATTGAGTCTACTTACTCCAAGTAAACAAAGATTGAGTTCACTCCTCTTTCATTTTCTTAGCTACCTCTAGAACTTGAATTGCTGGAGAGAATGTTTGGGGAAATTTAGTCCACTTGACGCCATGTAAACAAAGATTGAGTTCACTCCTCAAAGTATTTATGATAAAATCATTATAAAAATTCTTAATAACTCATGATTTTCTGCACTCAACCTCATATTACGCCCTCCGAGTATGTTAACCTTAATCACCAACTATACTACCATCATAAAACCAAATAATAATAAAAATTCAAGAAAAAGAGATCTAAGAAAGAAAAAAGGTGACCATTAACCCCTCCAAATATGTCTAATGATGGAGCTCATCATCACCCCCCTACTGAATGGTTGCTCATCCTCTAAGCAACTAATCCTCCTCCTACCTTTACTTCAAATCTTTGACAACCCCCCTGATTTCTTGAGGAAGAAGTGTGGGAGTTTCCCAAAGGGGTAAAAACCATTATTATTTTCTTCATTCTCCCATTCTCTATCTTGTGCATCTGTGTCCTTTTCATCATTCAGCCCCAACAACAAAGGTGGGCTGAGATTTAGTACCAACCACTAGATTTTTTTTTCCTCGATGGCCCTCTTGTATAATGCTGCCATTTCCAATGCAGCACTTAGTCTTTGTGGAGTATGGTACTCCCTATTCTTGAGGTTGTGCGGGAGGTTGTTCGATCTCCTCTAGCTGTCCATAATGCATTCATCTTCTATCTACCTAGAAACATCATCAAAGTACCTGATTACTTGTGTTTGAGTCTAAAGGTAGCTTTCAACTAGTGCAGGGTCCATTTCAATATCTTGATGGTTAAGGTTGAATCCTCTTGGGCTAAACTATTTCGATCTAGTATGTAAGGGTTCTCTATTTCTTCTTCTCATGACCCACCATATCTCTTTTTCTCTAGGGTCCTCATTCATCATCCAAGATACTAAAGCCATCGACTGCATATCCCCCATTGTAGGATTGGGGTCCCAAGTATCCAAAATTTTCAGCACAAGGTTATGCACATAAAACTCTGCCATCTTTTCCTGATCATCCATGTTAGGTCACTTGTAGAAATCCATGAATTTCCTACAATCTTGGGAAGGTAGGGATCCTTGGGAGGCTACGGTTTTGATTTGAAATAGGAGCCATTGCTCCTTTAGGTACATAGCATATGAGTTAGAAGGGAATCTATGCTAAAGGGCTTCTATGCATAAGTCTGATATGGTCGCTACTTATTGACCTTTTTTCTGCAATTTCTCCTTCTGTGCTACATTCTCTTCGTGTGCCTTTTGCATTTGCTCCTTTAGAACTACTTCTTCGATCCTTTCCTCCTCCCTTGGTGATTCGTCGATGATTCTCGGGCTTGTGGGAGGAGTTTCTGGCTCTCTTTGGCTTATCCTCTGACTCTTGTCAGCTCTAAAATACATAGAGGTCTGCCTTTTTCTCTTTTCACTCAAAGGCGTTAAGGTGGTAACTACCTCTTTGTTTCGAGGAGTTGTGGTGTTGTGTTGTGATTTTTCTTCTTGCTCACTTTCTGCTACCTCTATGACTTCTATTTCCATCTCCTCCAATTTTCCTTCGACCTTTGTCTCTTCCTCTTGTTCTTCTGGTTCTTCTTCGGGCTCTTCTTCTCCTTCTTCTCTTTCTTCTCTAAGGCTAGGAGAAAAAATTCCCTTGGTCCCTTGCTACTATGCCTGATATGCGGTATACTTCAGAATCTGGATCGACTGTTGATGATGTTGTTCTGCTACTGTTGCTACATGACGTTCAAATATGTTTCCCACTCTCGGTATTATTGTGCTGTGGGCTCCCTTCAGTCTCTTGCCCTCAAAATTTCTCAATTCACTGGTTTGCATGAGACAGGATATATTTTTATTAGATTACAAAACTAATTTTGGAGTTCTTATGTAAATCGTCTCAGCTCTAGTTTATGTTGTAGACAACTGTTTCCTTCTCTGTGTTAATTCATGATGTACTGCATGTTTCCTCCCCTCATTCTCCTCTTGGTTTAATTTTTTTTCTTTTATATGCCCAAGTGGCATGATTTTGCAGTTCTCCCTAGTCATACTTCACGATGGTAGCCAAGCTATCTGGCCACCTTTCTTCCCCTTAGACTCTAAGTCTACAAAATTAATTATTTTTGGCTATAATGGATGCTTAACGAGGGGTTAGAAGCTATACCTTACTTTACATGTTTTTGTCAAGGTGTTTGCAGGAGCTGGAATTTGGAGACAAGCCTCTTATATGCCGCGTTATTCCTTATTTTCTTGTTTTCTGAGTGAGCAACTTGATGAATGAGAAGCTTCCTCAGCGAGCTGCTAGTATTTTCTTGTTGTTTCCTTCTATTGTAGATGTTGCGTGGGGTGATCAAGACACCATGGGTGGTATTATTGCTCTCCTAGAGACTTCTATGCACCTTTATTTCTTGTTTTTCTTTGCAGTCCATGAACAACTTTATTTTTTAAGGAAATTTCTGATGTTTGTAGCAGTTAGTGGCTTGGTTTCTTGTGCTAAATTTCTCTCAAGAATGGAGGAATATGGGATATAGAGGTGATGGAAGAAGTTATGGAAATGAATAGAGTGAATGATGGGATGGATGGTAAAATAGAAGGGGATAGAATATGAATGCTTCCCTATGTTTCCAGAAACTATTAATAACCTGCAAAACATAAAATGTAGAAAACAAAGAGATGCAGATCTATTGTTTTGTTTTGTTTTTTTTTTTTTTTTGAAAGAAAGTGGGCTACCTCCATGTAGGTTTTAAACCCACAAACTTGCCTTGGGTACCTCAGAGAGGTTTTCACCCATCAATATTTATTATTTTCTTCACTTTTTTCTTCTTCTTTTTTGAGAGTAAGTGAGCTGCCTCCATCGAGGATTTTAACCCACAAGCTTGCCTTGGGTGCCTCAGAGAGGTTTTTATCAATGGATATTTATTTTTTCTCTTTTTTTAATTTATTTTTTCTTTATTTTTCCCTTCCTTTTTCCAGGAGGTGTGGTAAAATATGGAATTTACCATCACATACACCTCTCTGCTTATTGAATTTATGAACTGCGCCCTTGACAAAGGCTTCTTTTACATTTTAGGTCTATGACGATTGACAAGCAAAGGGGATTCCTTCCTCATCTATGGTCCTGATTTGAACTGCGCCATTATCAAAATATTTTTCCACTGTGTAAGGTACCAACCATCTTTTCATCAGCTTTCCTTTGAAATCTTTAAACCTTGAACCATAAAACAACACCCAATCTCCTTCTTGGAAGGTCTTTTCTTTGATTTTTCTTGCCATGTCATACCTTCCTTTACAGCTGAACTACCTCTGTGTGATGAATTTCTTGCATTCTGAAATCATCCAGTCCATTTAGTTGCATCAACCTCTCTTTTTGGGAATTTGATAGATCTATATTTAATTTAGTTGTCATTCTTAAAATATTGAATTCAAATTCAACTGAAAGTAAAGCCTTCTTACCATAAACTAGTTCATAAGGAGTGAATCTTGTTGTGGTCTTCCAATTAGTGTTGTAGGCCCAAGTAGATTCTACCAATATGTTTGCCCAATATTTTCTGCTACTGCTGACAACCTTGGTGAGGATGCTCTCTAAATATTTGTTAGTTACTTTGACTTGGCCATTCACCTGAGGGTGATAGGTATTAGAAGTTCTATGATTAATCTTGTGCTTCCTCAAAATATTCTCAATGAGGTGAGAGGTGAATTATGCACCCTAATCAATGAATATTTCTCTGGGGTAACCAAACTTGTAAAAAACATTCTCCCTCAGAAATTCTGCTACTTTCTCCTCAATTTATACCTTCACTGCTTTTGTTTCAGCCCACTTTGTTAGGTAATTAGTGCAGACTATGATATACATCTTTTGTCTGGATGGTGGATTGATAGGTCCAACAAAGTCCATGCCCCACTTGTCAAATGGCTCAATAGCCACCTGAGAGTGAAAAGGCATATCATCCCTTTGTGTGGTTTTCCCCATCCATTGGCACTGGTCACACATGTTGGTGTATCTTCTGGAATCTTGGTGAAGGGTAGGCCAATAGTATCTTTCCTGCAAAAATTTGTAAGCAATTCTCTTTACAGCAAAGCGGCCTCGACATGGGCTATCATGACATGGACAGAGGATATAAAATTTTTTTACCTACCTCACACATCTCCTTAGGATTTGATCATGGCCTAGCTTGAAAAGGTTTCCCCCAATCCATGTGAAAGGGGCACTTTTTCTGATGATTCGGCTCCCCTTCCTGAATGAAAAAATAGGAGGGAGTCTCCCAACAACTAAGCAGTCAGATATATCAGAAAACCATGGTGAGAGTGATGATATAAAAAATATATGCTCATATGGCAACTGGTCATCCACCATTCCTTCTTGACCTACAGGGAGAGCTAACTTGGACAAAAATATGCAAAAAAATTCTCCTTTCCAGGTTTATCAACAATATTCAAATCAAATAGCTGGAAAAGTAATAACCATCTAATTATCCTATCATTAACATTCGGTTTTTTAATTAAATACTTGATGGCTGCATGGTTAGTGTGAAAAAATTTCTGATTTCTAGCTACATAATGCCTGAATTTGTTCAAATAATAGATAATGGCTAACATCTCCTTCTCAGTAATAATATAATTCAGTTCAACCTTGGAAAAATTCTTGCTGATGAAATAAATGGAATAAGGGATTGTGTTTGCTACTTGTCCTAATGTTGTCCTTACAGCTTTGTCGAATGCACAGTGTGGATGTGGAAAGGTAGAGTCCAATTTGGACCTTGGAGGATGGGGGCAGTAGTCAACTTCCCCTTAATGAGCTCAAAATACTCTCGACAAGGACCAAACCAAATAAACTTAGAATCTTTGGCCAATAACCGAAATAATGGTGAAGCCATCTTACTGAAATATTTTTTGAAACTTCTATAGTAACCAGCTATGCATAAGAAACTCCTGAAATATTCCTGATTTTTAGGAGAAGGTACCCTTTTTATGATAGTTATTTTGTTCGGGTCTACTTGTATTCCTACTTGGGATATGGAGTTTCCTAATACAACCCTTTCTTTTTTTAGTAATTCAAACTTTTATGGGCTCAAGGAGAGATGAATCTAAACGCACCCTCTTAGTAATTTATCCAAATTGGAGAGAGATTCTTGGAATTCATCCCCATATGGTGTGAAATCATGCATGTATATTTCGACAGAGTCATGGAATAACTCAAAAAAGATGCTCAGGACAGCTCTTTGGAAGGTATTTGGGGCATTACACATCCCAAAGGGTAAGAATCTATAAATGAAGGTAGCCCAAGGTCAGGTGAAGGTTGAGAAGCATGAGTAAGCAAAGGTAGCCCAAGGTCAGGTGAAGGTGGAGAATCAGGAGTAAGCTAAGGCTGAGGTTTGGGTGGAGGAATTAGAGCAGGTGGTTGATTTTGTTGAGGTCTCCACCCTTGGGATGGATTGTTCCA
Organism: Pinus albicaulis; assembly: GCA_034641835.2. Taxonomy (NCBI): domain Eukaryota; kingdom Viridiplantae; phylum Streptophyta; class Pinopsida; order Pinales; family Pinaceae; genus Pinus; species Pinus albicaulis. The sequence continues at coordinate 909,514,625 of CM076576.1, read as the reverse complement.
CTAAGTTTGTTGTGGAACATACTGTTGAAATGGTTGGTTTTCTTGCTGAGAATAATATGAAGGGTTGTAAGGCTAAGTAGCAGGTGTAGACCAGGATGGAGGAGTAGGAGTGTACCAAGGTTGCATCAGTGCACTTTGATTGTTGTGATAGTAAGAGTAAGGTGCACCTTGCATACCTTGTTGATATAGCCTAGGGCCTTGAGGCCTTCTTTGGTTGATGAAATAGAGTTTCTATCGCATTGCTTCCCCACCTTGATGTACAACTTCAAGTCCAAGTAAGGAGGGACACTTTTCTGTGGCATGATTCTCCTCACAGACTTAGCAAACCTCTATGACATTCAATGGACATTAATTTCTTGAGTCCTTCCTGGTACATCTAGGAAAAAATGTGGCTAGGGCTCTCTCTGATTCCTCTTGCTTCATTTTGACCTGCATTGTGTCCATTTGCAAATCAAAGGTGTGCAACATGCCACTCTAGAAGTCCTCTGGGATGTTTCCAATCTCATGTTTTATGAAGGTGGATGAGGGAGGGGTATTATATGTACTTTGTCTAGCTCTACCCTTCTTCCTAAATGACCTAGAATGGTTCCAAAAGACATTTTTGATTTCTTCATATGTTTTTTGGTATATATCTCCTCCCGATAGCATATTCTGGGTTTCTATTATCTCCTCTTTGATCCCTCGAATAAGTACAAGTCTAAGTGATTCAGGATCAAGAGAATAGTTGGCTCTCTTATAGTTCAATTGAAACCTCTTTTCATAGTCCTCTAAGGATTCATCTGGCCCTAGAGTCATCCTAAAGATCTCATCCTTAGTTTCCTTGGACCTATAGTAGTCTTTGTATTTGCTAGTGAAGGTCTCTTCCATCTGTGCCCAAGTAGTGATGCTATCACCAGGCAAGCCCATGAACTAGCGTAAGGCTGCATCCTTAAGGGTGGATGGGAAGAGCTTCAACTTTTGATCATCAGATGTGTAGTCATAAGTTCTAGAAACAAGAGAAATTAAGACATGAATGTGTCAGGGTCCTCAGAGGTAAGTCCATGAAAGTGTGGAAGATCTGAGGGGCTAATGTTCTTGATCATAGTTTCCCCATATGCCTCTCTTATGGGAAAGGCTCTCTGGATCCCAACCATGGTTAAGATAGGTGAAGTAGGTCCCTCAGTTGAAATAGGGTCTTCTTCTTCTTCCCCAATATGATCCTCAAAAAATTCATAAGGCTCTCCTATAGGGGGTTTAATCTCATCGCCACTGAAGAAGAGTGAAGGGTGGCTAGGAGGTGATGTGGGGGTCCCAGGTAAGATTTTTCTTTGAGTATTCCTACTACTAGGCATGAAAATAATATATTTTTGTATTTTTTTTAATATTTATAAAATAACATGATAAGAAAGGAAAGCAGAAAAGAATGCTAAAAAAAAACCAAAATATCTATTGGACACCTCCCAGGCAATGGTGCCAAAAATTGGTGAGCCTTGGTATTGCACCAAGGGTGCTAAAACTCCCAGGGGCTTCCCTACTTTACTTTATCAACCCAGGGTTCGTACAAAATTGGAGGTGACAATGTTATATACACATCAGATGCATTATGTTCAGGTCATCCTCTTCAGCTTTATGAAAGGGTGCTATTTCTTAAACTATGATAAAAACTGAAAAGTAAATTTCTCAGAGGAAATGAAAAAAGGGAAAATTGTTGGAACACCTAATCCTACATGGGTAGGTGTGGAATGCAAAAAGTCACAATGGAGTCCAAGTGACCTTGGAATATGAAACCAAGAGTCACACCATTGTACTATAAATGTACATCTTTGTATAATGGAAAATAAGAGAGCCTCAAGCTTATCTTTCATTGTGTGTTGTTTCTCTTGTGTGTGCATTCTTCTTCCTCATACACCATGTGTGTGCTTCAATATGGTGTTTAACATGGTATCAGAGCGGGCGATTGCTGGCCCTGCTCCACTTTGAGTGAGCCATTTGTGTTTATGGCCTATGCATATCTGCAAAAATTGTTGGTTTTTTTGCAGCACTCAAGTGTTTGTAGCAGTCTTTTTGCCACATTCAGAAAGGTGTTTTGGAGAAGGAGCAGCATTCAGAAAATTTGCCCCATTCAGCGTTGGTTTTGAAGAGAAGCAGCTGTGCCCATCTGAAGGTTTTCTAAATTCTGATCTTTTCTCTGCAATTTCTGCTCATTAAAATCTGCATCATTTTGAAAGAGCTGCTGAAAATTGTTTAAATTTGATTTCTGAAGAGATTTCTGGTTTTAATGAGAAAGAATTTCTGAGTTTTTCATTCGAAGATTCCTGCAAAATTTTGGATTTTTACTGCTATAAGTTCCAGAAAAACTCTGCTCTATATTTGAAAAAAGAAAGTATTTTCTGCTGCTATATGGCCCTCTACAATTTCTTGAAGAAAATGCTGGGTTTTTGAAGTGAAAATTTCTGAGTTTCACTGTTGAAATCTCCTGAATATTCTGCAATTTCTGAAAAATTTCTGCAAGTACCTTCAAACTCTGAATTTTTAAAGTCTCTGTTGCTGAAAGGAAAATTCTCTACTCTCCATTCCTGCTCTACTCTGCTGTTTGAAAAAAAAAAAAAAATTAAAAAAATTTAAAAAAAAACAAATATTCTTTGCATCCTGGCCTTTCGGCCTTCCCTCTCTGCAACATCAGCCTTTCAACTACAGCCCTCACACAATACAACTCCTTATCGCTCCACGCTCACTCGACCACCCTCAATCTAACCACTCTCCCAACCGGCAGCACGGCCATCCTTATCTTTCACCTCCCTCTCGGCGCTGCAAACTATCCTCACAACCCTTATTACTCCAAAACCCTTACTACGCAGCTTCCCATTCACATTACGCGCTTCTTCCTACTCCTATTCCCTACACTACAGCACTCCCACTCGCTCTGCAAACAACTGTCCCACCGCTCATACCCTCGGCCTACCCTGCGTTCACGTTACCCACACTTACCAACGCGGTCTCCCTCCTTACGCCTCCCATCTTCCCAACGCTCATCACACACACCATCGACTCTTTGCCTACCCCCTCACCTTATTACTCCACGCATACAAAGCTGCTCTACGCACCCTTATTACTCCACCCTCCCATTTAATTCACCTCACCACTAAACTAATTCCCCTCCCACTATGCCATTCCTCTCCTCCCATTTTAATAATCCCCATTTAAATTAAATCACTCCCCCCTTATTACACAACCTCCACCCTTTTAAATTAACTCCCACTCTCTCATTTTAGATTTCGACCTTTTATCATTTTAATACCACTCACCATACTCCCTTCACACCATTCTATTTTTAAATTAATTCGATTCCCACCTTCCCATTTTTATATTCTAATAATATTTCTCATTCCCTTTTTTAATCCCTTTCCCCATTTTAAATTAATACCTTCCATTTTAATAATTTTTAATCCATTTCCATTCATTTAATTCCCCATTCCCTTTTTAATTATTTCCCTTTCTCTCTTTTTTAAATCCCAAATAATTATTTTTTAATTAATTTTCAATTAATTAAAAAAAAAAAAAAAACAGCAGAGAGAGAAAGAGCAGAGAGAGGAAGGACATTGAAGAAGAGAATAAGAACAACAGTAAAAGAAGATTCGACATATGAAGAAGATGGATTGAATGACATAGAGAAATTTGCAGATTTACATTGTGATTTGTGGCATTGATTTGAAGGTTGAATTTTTTGAAGAATTTTATATGAGAAGACAAGTTTGAAACAGCGATTTGAATAAGAGAATTCAGGCTTCTTGCACATTGTTTTTGCTGCAATTTTTTGCAGAAAATATTGTATTGTATTGACATTGTATTGTGAGCAGACATTGCTTCTTCATAGTTGCAATCAGTGCTTGAGTTGTTGGATTGTTGATTGCCCTCCATCATTTGAGGAGCACACCTTGTACTTTGAGATTTCCATAGTTGGAAATTCCTTGGAGTCATTTGTATTTGTTGAATCACATTGTAACCGGGTGCATTTTCGGTTGAAGCCGACACCCTTTCATTCATTTTTGAGCCTAAATTGTTGAAAATGGACAAAATCAATGAGGCATTAGTGTTGTTGAATGACCTCATTCATTCAAATGTTGATGACATGATAAAAATGAGCAAGGATGCTCTTTGTAACATTCAGAGTTGTTTGCAAGATGCACATGAAAAGATTGAGTTTTTGCAGTTGGAATCTCAGCTCCAACAAGAAGAACTTCAGCAAAAGAGTCACCATTCTGTACCCGTTTCTGTTCAGAAGATTGAGATTGACTCCCATCAGCAACATGTCAGTAAAGTTTCAGTTGATTCACATTCAGTTCCTTGCACTAGAGCAGATTTTCATGCAGATGCAGCACCTCAGCCTGCACTTCTCAAGCCCATCATCAGACCTTGGGAAGAGCTTGTCCAAAACAAGCACCGCACTGGTCTTGGATATGACAAGGATGTGTCCTTTCATATTCCGGATTACACAAAGCCCATCATATTTCAGAGTGCCGGATTCATGTATGACAGTTCACCTGCAGCTGTTCCAGATCCTGTTCCACTTCCACAACAAATCGTAAAATGCCAACACTGTGATCGAGTTGGCCATATGAAAGATCATTGTTTTTATCTTCATCCATGCAAGCACTGTGGTTGGCACACCCACTCTTCAGACAGATGCTTCAGACACAAGCCTCCTGCAAGAACCAAGATTCATCTTGGATGGATCGCTTCTTTGCAATGGGCATCAGCAGCCAAGAAGATGTTTAAGTCGCATGTCAGAATTTGTTCACGGATATTGAGCAAACTTGCAGTTGAGTTTTCGCCATCATCTCACCTTGTCCCTGACAGGGGGGAAAATGGTGGTCATGTACAAACTTTGACGTCAGATTAAGCGAGCCTGAGCCACAATCTCTCATTCCATGTTCAGAGTTGTAGCCAGCAGTTCAAGCGAGCCTGAGCCACAATTCGTCATTCCGGATTCAGAGATGCCGCGGAGACACGGACACCCATGAGCATGCCTTCGGTTGGTGGATAACCTAAAACCATCATTTTCGGTTGGTGGATAACCCTAAACCATCATTTCGGTTGGTGGATAGTGGAAAACCTTAAACCGCCATCTTTGGTTGGTGGACAACCTAAAACCACCACGGGTAGTAGACCTCCCTTCTTTTAGGTCGAAGGTCTCCCTTTTTTATGAGGGACAATTCCTCTAGCGAAGCCTTAAGCTTCTTTTTGATTTTGGAAGAGTTAGGAGCGCAACAAGTTTTGCGTTCCAGTGTTTGTGGTCATCCTAAAACCCTCCTCTTTTTTCCAACATTTCAGAGAGTTGATTCAGCGCAAGTGCTGCCATGCATACTTTGCAGATTTGTATTACAACTCTTTTCTTGGACTCACACATACCCCTTCGGATTAAGGGGGGATGTTGGGACACCTAATCCTACATGGGTAGGTGTGGAATGCGAAAAGTCACAATGGAGTCCAAGTGACCTTGGAATATGAAACCAAGAGTCACACCATTGTACTATAAATGTACATCTTTGTATAATGGAAAATAAGAAAGCCTCACGCTTATCATCTTTCATTGTGTGTTGAGTATCTTGTGTGTGTGCATTCTTCTTTCTCATACACTTAATTTTCAGAAAGGAAATGTTGGGAATGAAACTAATTTAATGTGTAGAAAGGAAATGATAGAAAAAAAAAATTAAACTACTGAAAATAAATGGTAGAAATGAAACTAATTCTAAATCACAGTTGTTAACTTGGCCAAAAGGATAAATTCACTCTACATATCCTATGGTCTATCTACCATGCTTCTATCCATGCAACTAAGCTATCCATGACCTAATTCTAATTGAAAAAGTGTTGAATTGTAGCTTGGAGGAAAAAAGAGAGCTAAAGATGCTAATGGAGGGCTTAACACATGAAACAAGGTTTAGAAGTGGAAAGAGGGGTTTTAACCTTATTAAAACTTTGTTATAGCACAAAAATGCTTCAGAGTGGAATAATTTGAAAAGTGTGATGGTGGAGATGCGTTGGAGCAAAAGTTGAAAAGCGCAAAGTGTGACGGGATAAAAGCTACGACATGCGAAATGCGATGAGAAAGAACTGCGAAATGAAAAATGCGATAAGTCAGATGACATGGCAGTAAGATAGGTGGCAGAGCCTTTTTATGTTATTGCAATCAGCATAAATGAGTGGGAAGTGTTAAAGGAAATAAATTAAACAATGAAAAGTGTGAAATTCGATGGGGATAAACATTGCGATTTGCGATGGGTGACGTGGTGGTGGGACCAGCAGTAGAGCATGATCGCAATGTCGCAATCGGCATATAAAAGTGGTATTTATTAAAAGAAAAGGGAAAAGGTTGTGATGAGAATTTTTCAATGTGGTAAAATTTTGATGTGCAGAGTGTGATATCCCAATCACAATATTTCAAAGTTAGAAGGATAGCAGAAGTGTTCGGGAAAAGTTGTGAAGTGCAAAGTGCGATATCACAATCGTAATATCGCAAAGTTGGAGGGATAGTGGTAAATATTAAAAGAAAAGGGTAAATGATGCGAAGTGCATTGTGTGATGTGACAGATGATGTGGCGGTGCGACCAGCAGAGCACAAACGCAATATCGCAGTCGACATTTGGAAGCGGTAAGTCTTAAATAAAAATGGAAAAGGTGTGTTGTGCCATATGTGATATTGCAATACCACTATTGGTAGATGAGAGTGGTAAGTGTTAAAGGAAGAAACTAAACATTGTGATTTCTGATCTACGGTAGTGAGAAGTTCGAGGAAGAAAGGTGAAGGTCAAACTTTGATGGGTTTTCAAGTGTTTTTGCATTAAAATGAGTAAGGAAACCATAACCAATAGAAACAAAGGAATAAGGCGGGATGAAGGGTTTAAGTTATTTAAGGGTGAAAAGGTGGGTGCTACAGTTAGAATAAGCGGAGAAAAAGCGGGAATGGAGGGTGTAATATCAACGCTCAGGTTGTGAGTACGGGGATAGAAAATGAAGTGGGGAGCACCACGGAGCTGCTCTAGGGCTTTATCACTAATTCCTGCAAAAAAATCTGTTGGTCTATCCATGAAAAACAGGCAAATGCGTGAAAATGAAATACAAAAAGTAAGGATGAAAATGGTAATGCACTCTACTTTTAATCTTAGAAATAGTGAACATAAATTAGTTTTTGGGTCTATGGAAAGGTTCGCCCTCCTCGAGCCCTATTGAAAAATATGAGAAGGGGGTCATGATCCACAACTTTTGGTTTTCCTCTATTATATTACTCGCATAAGAAAATGAAAAACTACATAAGCACACTGAAAGAAAAACTAAACATCAATGAAACTATCAGAAGCATAACTAATTGAATGAGAGAAAGCAGAGAAAAAATACAACAGAGAGAACAAACGTCGACTAAAAATGAAACTATCAAAAGCATAACTAATTGAATGATAGAAAGCAGAGAAAAAATACAGTAGAGAAGCTGAGGCACATGGATTGGGCCCTAACCCATGAGCCTAGCTCTACGAAACTTAAATCTGTAAAATGAAATCAGTCTCCTCGTTTCATAGAAGAATAACCTCATACATTTCTGAAAGTTTGATCACTAAGTAAAAATAATAAAAAGCTCGATAGCTTGCAACAAAGTTTTGACTAGAATCGACTCTCCTTCCTAGCTCTATCTCTACTCTATTTAATCTACAGGGTAGTTACCAACAACTCCCTTGAAAATGGTGATTGAGTCCACTTGACTCCAAGTAAAAATAGATTGAGTGCCCTCCTCTTTGAGTTTCTTGGCTGCCTCTGGAACTCGAATTGTTGGAGAGAATCTTTGGGGTGATTGAATCCACTTGACTCCAAGTCAACAAAGATTGAGTGCACTCCTCTTGGAGTTGCTTGGCTGCCTCTGGAACTCGAATTGCTGGAGATAATATTTGGCGTGATTGAGTCCACTTGACTCCAAGTAAACAAATATGGAGTTCACTCCTGCAACTCTTTATGATAAAATCCTTATAAAAATTCTTAATAACTCATGATTTTCTTCACTCGATCTCATATCAGGCACTCCGAGTATGTTAGCCTTAATCACCACCTATACTAGCATCATAAGACAAATAATAAAAAAAATGAAAGAAAAAGAGATCTAAGAAGGCAAAAAGGTGACCATTAATCCCCCCAAATATGTTTAATGATGAAGCTCATCACATGGTTGATGAGGGAGTTTGCCCTACTATGATCATAGAGATCCAGGTTGATCGTAGGGTCACATAGCTCTAGAGATATATGACCTGCGATATGGTGACCCTTGTGCATCATATTGTTGGAATTTCTAGGCTACTAGAGGCTAGGAGGGATAGGCGTCATGGAGATGCGTGACATAGCAACTCATCAGATGATCATGATCATGAGGGGAGTGATAATAATTCTATTAATCCACCTCCTCTTACTTCACCTTGCCTCGGAGATGAGTAGCCATCATCGAGTCCTGATTAGCATGCATCTTCTGAACATGAACCATGGCACCTAGTCCTTAGCAAACACGACCATCGGTGACGGGCACGATCCACGAGTAGGAGGTCCGTACGACGAGCACGATCCATTGAAGAGCGAGGCTATCACAATCGAGTCATCAAGAGTCACCTCCTAAGTAGGAACGTCATCCATCTGAGCATGAGACTGCACCATCGACTAATCATGCCTCGAGTAATATTGATAATATTGATGTAGTACCACCTGATATTTGACATTTATATGCAGTTATATTATAGTTGTATATTTTTTACATTATACAGTTATATATATATATATATATATGTATATATTCATGTTGATGTACTTAATTTACATGTTGGTATTCATCATGATATGTATATTGTTAGGTTATGTTAGATATGTTCATTTAATGTGCTTGCAAATAGATGTGTATGTGATAGCAGTTATTTGACATGAGATGTATATTTGATGTTTGTGTTGTGATGATGTTATAAAATTCTTGTGTTTTGTTATATGATCATGATCATGATGATTAGATGATGTTAGCGAATTTGAATGTGTATTTTAGAATATGATGTTTATACGATGGTTATCATGATCATGATGTTTATTTTTAATATTAAATCATGATATTTATTAAATATTATGTATTGATAATTGTAAAATTGTTTAATTGTAATTGTAATTGTATGTATCGTGATTGTAATTTTAATTTTAATTGTAATTGTAATTGTAAGTATTGTCATGATTCAATTTTATTAAAATTGTAAAATTCGTAAATTTGTAAAATTGTAATTGCATGTATCGTGATTGTAATTGTAATTGTATGTAAAATTGTAAAATTGTAATTGTAATTGTATGTAAAATATTTGTAAAATTTTAATTGTATTGTAAAATTGTAATTATAATTATATGTATTGTCATGATTCAATTGTATTAAATTCTCAAATTAATTTCAATTTTGAACCATAAATACCATAAGTAAAATGTATATAGTACATATTGTTAAATTTGCAAAATTGTAAAATTGTAAATTTGTATGAATATAAATAAGTGTAAAATAATAAATCTAGAATAATATGAATTTTTGTAAAACAACAAAGTTTAGAAAATAATGAAAATAAATTCATGTTTATAATTATTATTATTTTATTATGATCTTACATACCAAAAATAACAATATACATTAATACCTTTTTTTATAAATTTTTAAGATATCATTCACACACATACATATATAATAGGGTGCATTTATTTAAGTAATGATATAGTGAAAACCCATTTAAAGCAATCAAGTAGTTGTATTATTTTAAGAATTGACATAAAAAAAGAACTTGATACAATGCATTGCTTTCAATATGAACATAATTGCAAAGTATCAAGTGAAATGATTTTAACATTAACACAATGAAAACCAATTAATTCAAAATACATATTATATTATTTGGAAAAAAAGAGTCTTAGTTATAAGGTTAAATCCTATTCTTTATCAAAACCCATATTAAATAGTATAAATGATGAAATAACACATGTACTATATCACTCTCTATTCTCATGATCACCGTCATTATCTTCCAACTTGCTTGGCATGATAATATTATTTTTCTCAAAAATATGTTTTGATATAGGGTCATGTCTCAATGCGAACCACCAATCCCTATCCAACACATCTGGGTAAAAAAACACCCAGTCACAGTGTTTGGGGAAAACATAAGGCTCCTTAGCTTCATCCCACATATTTCTAGAGTTGATACATATCAGCCTACTATCATGATATTCCTTTACATTATTCCGATCAAAGGTGTCCCACCACTTGCACCTAAAAATAACACATTGGAAAGAAGAGAAGTCCACTTCAATGATCTCTTGTATCTTTCCCACGTAACCTAACATCCTCATACTAGGTTTTGATCATGGTGGCTAGCTCAACTAGATTGATCGAACTCGACTTCCACTCCACAGTCTTGTGTCATGTGTCCATCATTGGAATTTTCTGTGTGAAAATGGTGTCCATATGCCCACATAGATGGGAACAAATGCACCTATAAAAAATTTACAAAATCATAGCGTCATGTGTCTAATAACCCAAAAATTAAATTATAAAATATACATGTTACATTTCAAAGGTGCATTATTAAGTTTAAAATGTACATAAATATATTATTACCGAGTTGTTGCACCCAATCCCTACGTTTAGCGCATCCTCTTCAGCACGCGGGTAACAACTGGTTACACCGTAATTCTATTTGACTTGGTCAACAAACCAACTGTTGGGACATATAATTAGCATATTTTCTTTTAAATGATAAGGATAATGCACTATTTTACCATTCAACCATCTTAATTCTTTCCTGTCACTATCCCATTTCATCCTATTTTGTTTGTACAATGCGACCCACAGTTGTGTCACTTCGGAATTGTAAAGAAAAAATTTATTGATTGTTTCAATTTTTGCATTCGCTGATGAAATCAAACAGACATATAGTACATATGAGATCAAAATATACATTATATCGAAGTTCAACGTGAATATTTTTTTTGTGTAAATTTGAAAAATTATAAGTTGCTTACTCATTATCAAACGCCTATTTCCATTCGTTTGGAGAAGCTCCCCTTATCTTTTATCTTCATCCCTTTCATTGTCCGAAATAACCGCACCTGCTGTGTTGTCGATCTTCTTGATGTAATCAATATCATAATAGAAATATGCATATGATATGTACCCCTATGCCATAGACCCCTTGGGTTTTTCCCTTTGTTGAACAAAACCTTTCAATTTCTTCATGTACCTCTAAGAATAACATCTAATGACATGAAACCACCCCAACTAATTCAAACTCATTTATTAGGTGGATTAGAAGATGGACCTGCAAGTCCATGAAACTCGTTAGCAGTTCCTTCTCAAACATACAAACAATCTCAACTATCTCTTGACACCACCATGGAATGCTAGCCACATGAATCTCCTTTGACGTCATCCAACATACAAATTCAGATAATTTAGATATGGCACATCCTAGGTCTTGGGGGAATTCATGTTTCACACATCCACGCACGAACAAAGGATAATGACACTACAAATTTATAAACACATGAAATAATATAAAAAACTAGTTATGTTTTATGATCCATGCATCGGATAAAATTTATTGATATAAAAAATAATAAAATCATACTTTTGATTATACGTACTCTTAGAAGATTCAAATGGTCATGCGATTTCAACCCCGACAAATTCTCATCCACGGTGAAGCAGCACCATAGTGAAGACCCATATGAAGATGGCACCCTCACACCCATTATAAATTCATTTGCCAAAGAAAGATCATATTTTTTTTAAATCCATGGGACATCACCTTCCTTGAAATACCATGAATTAGAGGGATCAACGCCTGCCTCTGATCCTGCACTTTCTAATCATCTTGGCCAATGTTTCTTTTTAGTTTTTGAAGTATTGAGTATTTCATAAGCAATATCAATGTGTCACTTTGTTTTGATGATATGTGACTCCATAAAGAATATGAAACATTTTTAAATATATGCATGGGATATAATAAGTGGGTAATCTTAATATGCTCCCAATATGGGAGGTTATAAAAGATAGATTTCCTTTTCATCCCAATGGAAAATTTCTCAACATAGGTGTCGAAGAATTCTGGATCATCGAACATAGGCTCCCCACTTGAATCGAACATTTCTATGAAATGCTTCTCCTTCTCTCTCCCTCTCTCATATTCTCTAAGCCATTCATTTGGTGTTGTTATTGTAGGAATTTGGGTTCTCTCACATTTACCATTGAAAGTGGATGTTTCTCTTCTGTAAGGGTGTTCTTTTGGGAGGAATACCCTGGAGCAGTCATACAATAGATTTCGTAGGTCATTGGACCATCTAGCTTTCAAAGAAGGTCCACAAAATTTACATCCATAAAACCATTTTGTTACAAGACCTACAAAATTATTGTATTCAAAATTCATGGCACATTAAATAATATCATGAAGATCAGAACAATTACAACGAATTAAATTAATATGAGAAAGCATATTGTTACGTATATAAACAAATGAATAAACATGTAATTTACTGGAGAAAGCTCCTAAGGCTGGATAATCATGTGTTATGTAAGCACATACACCATACATCATAGTCCCCAACTAGGTAGACTTTGACTGACCACCAGGTCCAAAGAGAGAGGTGGTGGAAGAAAATTTAAGGCTTTCGAAAAAGGTATTAGCGATATGAGCATCATCCCCTAGTTAATCATCATTATGGAATGCATCTAACAACAATGTATCCATGGTAGTCGTATCCCTTATGTAATCATCCATACCAACCTCTATTTGATTGCGTTCATTTCCATCTTGTGAAGAACTATTATTGCTGTAGTCATTCCTAATTGGTGAATCTGGATGTAGTGGGAACTCAATAGGTGGCTGATTCAACCATTCTTGGCATCATTCCTATCCGATTTTTTCGCTCAATTCAATATTCTCTTGATTTTAAATTTTCACGTGGTGAAACGAAAGATGGTAGGTAGGTCAATCATCATCACTAGAATCCTAATAATTTCAAAAAATATATTTGAACATGATTAGCACAAAATCGATGATATCAATTAGTAAGCACATCAATGCATGATTAATTGGTTTGAAATTGAAATAATTACATTATCCTAAACAATTATTATTACCATCATTGTCTCAGGATTGTGGCTAGAAGATGGCATGTTACAATTGGTAGGGTGAAGCAACTGTCCATTTTCATCTACTAACCGCGCCTTGCAGTATGCTGCTCCTGATAAGAGCTTCAGACATTTTGGAACTCTTTAAATATTTTGTGCATCTAAACTCGATTATGAATCTGCATGAACCTACAAATTTGTATACAATAACTTTATTCAACTGATTGACATGAATAAAAAAAGAAATTCAATTAGATAATGAAAATATAAATAAAATCTGAAGTAATTACGTCTCGAGATGGATAGGGAGAACTCCGCAATATAATTTAAGAAATATTATGGAACGAGCTGGATTTTGAAGAATTGTCCATTTTATATAGTTATGATATTTTCTCCCTACATTTGAACCAAATAAACAATAAATTTTTGTGTACATACCTAAAAGTAATTTTGGTGCCTTGAAAAAGAAGTTGTTGTTATCGGTGCTAATGTACTATTAACTACACCGGTGCGGTTTTATTACTGAATGCACCAATGCTGTTAGTTAATAAACACACCGAATATCAGGAAAAAAAAACACAACTTTGTTTTTTTGAAGTGAAAAAAAGTGGTAAATTAAAAAATGAGTGGAAAATGATTTTCAGAAATCTAATTTCATAAAAAAAATTTCTTAATAGTAAAAGTTATTCATGATTTCATTATTTTTGAAAAATTTTCCACGGAGGGATTTTCACGAGAGACATACATCGATCAAGAGAGAATGAGAGAACTATATAGCAACAAAATACTTTCTAAAAGCATCACTATTCAGAGAATCATAATTTCAAACATCTATTGATTCACACAAAAAACTTGTAGTATAGTAAAATTGTTAAATTTTACTCTAATAATTGTTTTTTTTTTACAGCTTCTGTTAGATTTTATACATGCATAGTAAAAAAATTAAATTCTAATTTGAATTTTACTAAAAAAATCATTTTCAATCCCTATTCCTATTTACATTTAGTTAAAAAAAAAAAAAACTCCATTCTTACGTTAAACCCTTGCTTCTTCTTGTTTATGTGACTTCACAATTAGGGCTTTTCATTTTAGATTTACATGGTTTATATATATATATATATATATATATATATATATATATATATATATATATATATATATATATATATATATATATATATATATATATATATATATATATAGGTGTATGACATCTAACTCGTAGGAACACATATCGAATCATATCCCAATCCCTTTCATCCCTTGCATGATTTTTCTAAAAACAAATTTTTTTAATCGGTGCATACTATTTAAAAAAGCACATTGTTGCACAGTTGTATCATAGCACATCAGGTGCATATTGACAAAAACTATTGTTTGATAAAAAATGTTTTTTATTAATTTATGTTTATGTTAATCAATGCATCGGTATTACTATAACACACTGGGTCTCCTTCTTGACAAAGAGCACCATAAAATGTTTCTACTATATTGGTGGTGCGTTTATAAGAACCTACTGCACTGTGTTCGGTGTGTGAGTTATGAAAGTTACACAATTTTCTTGATTTATTTATTTTTTACCTGAAATGTTTGTGAATTATTTATAAAATATATCAATGAATGGTACAAGTTTTATATTGATAAATAAATGGATCGCAAGAGTTCAAGTAACAAAAATACTTATAACACATCCAGAAAAAGAAAAAAAGTCAAGTTCTTTGTAAATTATTTACATAAATTATTATTTTTGACTATATGTAATTTTAAATTATATGTATTTTTTAGTGTGTATCACATAGAGCCACAAAGTGATGAAGCTCGATAATATTCTTTCTGATCTAAGACCAAAAGAGCATAAAATCTTGATTGAAAAATTGCAAAAGGATGAATCAGGTGAATGAGAAAATACTATCGATCCAATATGAGTCTATTTTTAAAATTTTCATTAATAATATACTTAAAAATATTAGATAACATGTATCAAAAAATATGTTAATTCATATATGTTTAATGTTCTACAAGGACCAACATTGAATAAAATGAATGTTGTTCTAAAAAAATAAAAAATAGAACATGCAAATGAAAATGAATTGCTTCCTCAGCTCATCTCCAGTGGTGTTGGAGGTTAACGAAAGGGGGAAAACATTTAAAAAACTTTGAGGGATCTAGTAGAATGAATGTATAGATGTTTTTTCCACTTACAATACAAAAATCAATCCAATGATTCAAAGAACCAAATTTTATTTAAAATACACAAAGATTTTCCAGAGAATTGGTCAATTAGACATGTCAGACTTTTAATATAAAAAATGTACCAAAAAAAAAAAAAAGGGATTGAAAAGGTAATGTTGCTTTAAATTTTTTTCTATAATTATATATATATATTAATACAAAGAAATCATTTATAAATATTACTTTTGTTATAGTTAGTTTTCATATATCAATATTAAATTTAAATAGTTTATTGTCATGTTACTTTTTGAGGAAGATTATTTAAAATATCAAAGAATGAACGAGTTGATATCAGAAATATGACATTAGTAATGTCCAAAAATGTGTACAAGGATATGATCAAAGAAATGGACATAATTTCATCGCACAAGGAGCCATCCCAAAAACAATGTGCTTCAAATGTAATATGTAATCATTGAATTTTTTTATTAGGTACAACAAATAAATAATCTATCATTAAATACTAATTTTCAATTATGTTCTTGTAGAAAAGAAAATAAAACAAAATGGAACCCATTCAACACATAAAACAGGACGACAAGGAATAAAAGGGTTGATATTTATGTTTTTCAGTAATTGTTACTTCCTTAAAAAAACTTAACTAGAATTCATTTTTGTATATTTTAAGTATTTTTAAAACAATCATCATTGAATGTCTTAAAAGAGGTGCTAACATAAAAAGAAGAACCATAAGAATAATTGATTAACATTGGATTATATATGGGTTGTTAGTATATGTTGGCATATCAGAAATTAATTGTGGAATTGGTAAGTATCTATATTGTTTTACTTAGCTTCATCTATAAGTAATAGAACAAAAAAACCTTTTATATTAAATCTATGATTTGTTATGGGGTATAAACCTTGTAGGAAACAAAGTATGGAACTGTGCCAACAAATTAATTGTTGAAATATGACATGAAATTTGGTTTTGGAAGAATGTGTATAGTTCACGCGTCAATTCTTGCTATGGTACATTTCTTTTCGATTTACATTGATTTATATTATAAATATTACATTTTTAATTATTCTCACGAATGTATAAAACTCATTACACTTTATTTTTATGTTTGTAGATGGAACCTAAAGAAGAAGAAAACAACCAACACAATGAACAAAACATTCCTCCAAATAACCCAAGTCATGGAAGTAGCTTGAGCAGTGACAATAGTTACAGTGAATAATGATGATCAATATGTTTGGATATCAAAGCAAGGCATCGTATTTTTTGAAATATTTGTCTGTGAAATCATACATTTTGTTTAATGTAATGGAAATAGTGTCCCAATTGAAAGACAAAGGGATACTAATAATTGTCCCATTTTGTATGAAAAAGAGTGTCTTCTTCATATATTTATAATAAAATATGTTTTAATTTATTCTATTGTGTTCTCCATTTTCACCGTGAAATGTTACACCATTGATTATTTATATGGATGATTAAATATTATAATGAAGAGATGTGAAATCAGATGATATGATATAAAAAATTCATCCAAACATCACATTCAAATGCACTAATAAAAATTTAATTGATATGAATAGTGTTGTAAGATATTTTTCAACTTTTGATGAATAATGAATTTTAAAAAATCACAATAATTGCACTGTCACAGGTTTATGTTTCTAAAAAATAGAAAATGAACACCGGTGCGTGTTAGTTATTGCGCACTAGTGCATTTATATGATACCATGCACTGGTGCATTTCTCCAGCCTATGAGAACTGCAACAAATACCAATACCAATTAGAACGTTCGGTGCGCTTTATCAATGAATACGACCCAAGCGGATAGGCGTTGCATGCACCGATATGGTTTTCCTTTAACACAGCGGTGCATTTTTGTAACTTAACGACCTAGTGCACGTTAGCACCTTAACGGACCGATGTGTTTTTACACCTTAACGGTGTTGGTGCATGCACCTTCTATCGTCCTGATGCATATTTTTGGGTGACATGTACTCGGACATTGCTAAACGCCCTGGGGCTTCTGTAATTTTTTTCTATCCCAGTGCTTGGTATATTTATAGTACCGGTGCATACAGGTTAAAACACACTGATGCATTCACACATGATGCACACACCGATGAGAAAAAAATCTATAACAACCTTCAGCTATTGAGTTTTTTAGTTTTGTTGAAGTTTCGTTAGAAGCTCTGTCAAAACCTCTGTTACCAAAAATGGATGTTGTAGCAAATGTTTTTTTGACAATTTTAGGAAATTTTATAGCACTAAAACCCTCCTTTATAACCTTCTCTAGAGGGTGTTTTCCTTGTAGTGGCTACAAATATGTGGACCAATTCTGATGGTGATTTTTATGTAACTGCCCTTGTGTCTGTATGAACTGCAGGGGTTGGTAGTCTATGTTGATGACCATTTCCTTCCAAAAAATGTAATTCTTCCATTGTCGACAAGCCTGCACCATGGAATACACTTATTTTTCATAAGTGGGATATTTTCGGACTGTGTCAGATAATGTATCACTTTGGTATGCCACTAGATGCCCTTGTTGAGTAATAAATTCTCAAATAGCATAGTCAAAGGCATTTGTCTCAATCTCAAATGGTTGTTGCAAGTCTAGTAATGTGAGCACTGGGGTAGACCAGAGGCTATGTTTCAATTCCACGAACGCATTTTGTTGAGATTCTGACAAAAATATTTTTACTTCCACTCCTCCCTTGGTGATTTGACTCAAGGGCCAAGTGATATTAGAGAATCCAAACACGAACCTATGGTAGAAAGTAGTAAGACTGAGAAAGGTGAGAAGCTCTGTTAGAGTGGTTCAGCCTGGGCAATCCTGAATGAATTAGTTCTTGTTTGGATCCACATGCACCCCCCACCCATCAATAATGTATCCCAGATACTCAACCTGGGTCATGAAAAAAGTGCACTTCTCCAAATTAGCACATAAGTTGAGTTTCCGCAACATTTCGAGGACCTGTCAGATGTGGTGGAGGTGCTCTTCCCAAGTCTGGTTGAAGGTTAGGACGTCATCAAAGTAAACTGCTACAAATGTGTTGGTGAAAGGCTGCAAGATGTCATCCATTAACCTGATGAAGGTTCCAAGAGCATTGATAAACCCGAAAGGTATGACCATCCAATCGAAAAGGCCCTTCGTGGCTTTGAAGGTAGTCTTCCACACATTGGAGGGTTGGAGTGGTACTCAGTGATACTCGGACTTCAAGTCAATTTTGCTTAAATATTTTTACCCTTTTATTTCGTCTAGAAGGTCATCAATCCATGGGATTGGTTACCTATTCTAGATAGTGATCTTGTTCAATGCCCGATAGTTAATAAAGTCTCTAACTCCCACAGGGCGATGAACTCATTCAAATGTGACCTTTCTGCAGCAAATATTTAATTTTCCTCTTGGTTTCATCATTCTCTAGCATAGAGCACCGATACATCATTCCATTGGGAAGTGGTGCACCTAGGGTTATATCGATGAGGTGCTTGACCTAACAATGAAGAGGCAACCCTGCAAGGGAGGTGAATATGTCCCCATACTCTGCCACGACCCTTTTTCATTTTTTTTTGTCGTGCAGAGGAGCCCTGTCTAGAGGTCGTGGCCATAATATTCTTTTTTCCTTGAGGGCAGATCATCAGGAAAGAGATTTCCTAGGTTTGGAAATGATCTTACTGTATTTTTTTTCATTAACCAAAGATATAGTGGTAAGCGGTGGTATATTTTGTATCCTGTACAACTTATTTCCCAAAGCAACAATAACAACGTGGGGCCTAGACTCATGCACAACATATCACGTCCACAAGTATGGATGGCCTAATAATACATCACAAATACCAAGAGGAGAGATATCACATAATACCTCATCCGTCAAGGGCTTGATGTTGTAAGGAAGGCGACACTTCTGGCTAACATGGAGATCCCATCCTTGGTGAAGCCACCCGATGGTGTACGACATTGGGTGTGTTTTGGTTGGAAATCCCAACTGATTCACGACCTCTACTAAAAATGAGATTGTTTTGTTTCCCGCAACTGATAATGCACTATAGAAGGGAACACTTTATCCACAACTGGGAGTGGAAGAGACGTTCCTACTCCTATGGATCTTTGAGTTCCTCCTTATGGATATTTTTGGTGGCAACGGTGGCATTGGGGTACACATCAATAATATGTTTCCCTTTCTCATTCCTGTTGTTAGGTTATGATTCAAATTCAGAGCACTCATCTGATTTAGAAGCCTTCATCTTGGCCACTAGTGATTGCTTGGTCTCACACTCACTTGTGTTGTGAGTGGAGCTCTTGTGGAACTCATACTTTCCCGTGTCGTTCTTCAACTTCGTAGTGTTGTACTTTGCTAGGTTGTATTGGGTTGCCATGCCTTGGCTTTTTCCTTTATTCTATGGTTTGGGGGCACCTTTCCCTTTCTTTTGATTCATAGATCCAAAGTCTCACTTCTTTTGTTTGAATTTTTGCTCAATAATTGAAACATACCGATATGTCATACCAATCGAGAAGATTTCAAGGAACTCCATTTCCTCCTGAATTTATCTGTGCAGAAGAGTATGGTACTTCATTACCAATTTTTTCTCTGAATATTTGATACCCAAATTTGTGCACAAGATATAGAATAGATTCTCCAACTAATGAACATCTTGAACCCTTTGCTGTCGCAGCATAGTCCATTGTATTTATTTTTCCTCATAGCTCCCCATGGGATAATATTGTTCCTTGATGTTGTCTTAGAAAGAAATTAAAATGGGTACAACTGAGAACAAAGAGGTTTCCCCCTCTTTTTTTTTCTCACAGTAGGTTTCCCACCATTCCTTGACATGGGGGGCATCTTTGAGGAGTGCAAAAATAATATTTTCCTGGTTGGAAAAGTCATGAATCGATCAATATCATTATAATAGATTCAACCATCTAACTATGACATCTACATCTATGTGGCCCTCAAATATGAGAATTTTAAGGTTTACTTGTACCTTAAAAGGAGTGGTGCCTCCAGAGTGGCTACAGGATGTAGATGTGTCGTCAGTGGGCAGCCGCTAAAGACTCTGGGCAAAGCTATCCATCATCGTGTTCCTTTTCTTCTCGATTCCATCCTTGAGAAATATTTTGATAGGATCTCCTACTCCTCCATATCCCCCCCCCCCCCCATCAACAACTATTGGGGTTTGCGAGGGTGACCTTGCAAAGGTTCAACCAAATCGAGCCCTAACTCCTTATACCTTGACCTCGTTCGGGAAATTCAAATAAGGATCGAGAAGGAGCAGACTGCTCTGATACCACTGATCCATACTTATTCAAGGACACAATTAAATACATAAATACACATAAATTCTGATATGCAACAGAAAAAAAACTTCATTTCATTAATAACAAACAACTAAAATATGCTTATAGACAAAATGTAGATAAACTAGGTAGGGTGCTAGTAGCTTTTATCTGAGAAGAAATGTGGGAGCTAGAGGCCTCTAAACTATGCTACAATAAGTCTCGATTGCTTATTTATTATTGAGAAATAATAGGAAACCCTAAACATCCAAAAACCTAAACCTAGGATATGAAGCGCAAAAACTATGGGCGTTGTTTAGGTAAAATGGTACATTAACTTCCCTGGGATGTACTTTTGCATACGATCTTCATTTGACATGCACAATACATCATTTGAAATATCTATCAGAGGACTAAAACTTTTTATGTGAGCAACATTAGGTCCTTAAAATGGCTCCAGAAATTCAGGATTCGAAAAATTGTTAAAAATAGTAAATTGTACTACAATTAAGGAAACTGAAAGACTGAAAGAAAAAAATGGTGGGGCCCCAAGTGTAATAGGCAGGTGGACACCTATATCCACCTCTATCATTCACTATCATATTTGGCCCAATTTTCGATGGTAAATATGTCGCTATTGCAACACATAGGTGTTCGAAGAGTGACACTTTGAGGTTGGGTAAAAAGTTGTTTCTTGTGTCGCCACAAATGTGACACTGATAATAATTGTCGGAATAGCAAAACTTGACATGAAAAAATCATCACAATTACGACAAAAAAAAATTTCGTATTTCTGACAAAACCATTCATCACAATACAAACGGTAAGCCATCGTCGCAATTCCGACAGAAAAACTCATTGCAATACCGACAACAAACCATCATTGCAAGTCTAAGAGAAGCACTCGTTGCAAGACCGACAAAACCACTCATTGCAATACCAAAAAAAACCAAAAACAAACCATCATCTCAAGTCAAATGGAAACACTTGTCATGATAGAGATGGCAACGGATGGAAACCCATCATCGCAAGTCTGACGAAAATGCTCATCGCAATACCGATGGTAACCCATTGTCGCAATTCTGGTAGAAACAAGAATAGATGGAAAAAAAATGTTAGACCTTACTACCTAAAATGATTCTTTGCTATGCTCAGATAAGGTATATTTTGGATCTTCCAAAAATCATCCACCTCTCTGGTAAAATTTGAAAGCTTTTGAATTGACAGGGATTCTGAAGTTTCATCATCGAGATTTTTTAATAAATGATGTCACTATGGTGGAGAAATCATGTTTGTTAAGATAAGAAGAAAATATTAATGCATGCCCTCTCCCCTTCTCGGGGGTAGGTGTGATCCGAAAGAGTCATTATCAATATCCAGGTGTTATTCAATGCTCCCTCGTAAGAGCTTACCTATTTTGAGTGAGGCGAGGAATTTTTTTTTTGGAAAGGGAGCATCGATAGGGACCAGCAACATCCCCATGAATGTGGTTGTTGATATAACCATTAAGTGAACAAATTCTGGTTTCCAACAAAGCTTCTTGCACATGCTTTGGTCCTTGTGTTCGTTAGCGAACAAGAGTGAGTGCAAAACCTCCCACATGCATCCCAAAGTGACAACCAAGAATACAACATACATTTACTTTCTTCCCAAATATTGCATTTGACCAAGTCTGGGCCAGTGAGCAGCATGGAAATAATACTTATATATACAAAAGTGACAATCCTTCTCACCCATTCCCAACATATAATTTCCCCAACAAAGAAATTGAATCCCACTCTTCTATTTCCCACATCGAGAATTTGATGATAGTTCAAGTGATGCTTTCATTTCCACCAAAATAATGCAAGAAATTTTCCAGGTCAATCCCCCTAAGTAGGGCTCAAGCTCAATTATCTTTTTCATCCTCCAGCAACATGGCTAGAACATCAAGTGGATCACTTATTAGATACCCATAGTTTTGGGGTAAGGGGGGAGTGAAAAATTGATACATGCTCTAGTTTGTAACATAAATGTCTCAAATCCTTGAACTTCGACACATTTAAAGGGAGATGAGAATTTTTTTCTTTGAAAAAAAAAAATCTTCTTTTCAAATATTTTCTTATATTGGCCATGCACATCATGTAAGGCTCCAATTCTAAGAACTCTTTGCGAACTATACATTAAGTCTATTTTAGATGTAGATATTGATAAAGGAGAGTGAAGTTCATTCAACAATATCCCTTTTTTCCTTCGAATGTCCTAAATATCTACCACCACACTTGCACATTTGGTCCAGTGTTTACTAGTGATGCAAGTTGTTTACCATTTTTTTTAATCAAGCAAAATCCAACCAAACTCTAATTCTATCCACCAGACAAAATGTCTACCATACCTTAATTTTACAAGCTTTTGCATGCTTGATAAATTTGAAATTGCACACTTATGTACTAGAAATTCACCATTGGCTAATCAAAAACCTTGTACTAGAGCCAAATCCAAAAATATAAAAAATCAAAATCCCCATCAAGAAAGGATGATGACCCAATCAAGATCCTATGTAGCAACTAAGGATAACACCAATCAAAGAATACATTTGGATACAACTCCAAGACACTTCAAAGATATGCTTCAAGCTTGGTCCAAGAAATTTTATAACTATCAAGCATAACTTTTCATTTATATAACCCTTATATCAATTTCCCAAGAGCCTCAGATAAAATCAATAGAGATATCTGGTGATTCCATGGTTAACAACCTCAATTCAAGCAAGCAACATGCATTAATGGCTAACTAGCTCAAAGCATGTAAGCAACATACATCATGAGATGTGAGAATATATCATCTGCACATCCATAGGGAAAATAATATTTAAGCTAACTGACTCACTAGGGAAATGGTAAAAAAGGAATCAGGCCAACCAATAATCAACATATACAATGGATAAAATCACTGCAACACCTCCAAAAACATATCCTCGGGAGTCATATATCCAAGGATCTAAGATGAGCTAGCTGCTTTCGTTTATAAACTAGGACCCTTAAAAAAACCAAAATCCATTCATAGGGAAAATGGAGTCATATATACAAAAACTACGTACGAAAGTTGTAACCATTGGAGATAATGTGTGGCCTCTACCTGTAAATATTAAGAGGTTCATTTGGAACAACCAAAAGTCATTCAAAATTGATATGAGAAAACCATCAGATATGTATCCCATGGATATTGTAGAAGCAATTGATAGGCTTCAAGAAATACTTAAGGTTGTTCCCGGTGATGACCCCATGAGTATTGAATCACAAAATAATTCCACTCTGTTTTTCAACATTCTGCTTCAAAGTACATTTTCTAGTAAGCGTGTGCTGAACGAGTACCACCTTAGAAGCGAAGCATTTGAATGGGTAACTGGTGAGACAAAATCTCATTTTTTGAAATCCTTAGTTGCTCCAGGTGAGATGATTGGTTGTTTTGCAGTGCAATCCATTGGTGAACCAGCTACTTAGGTGACACAGAATAATTTCCATTATGCTAGTGTCAATGGAAAAAATTTTACTCTCAGTTTCCCTAGGCTGAGGGAAATCATAAATGTGGAAAAGAATATGAAAATTCTATGACTGTATGTGTACCTAAAACATTAGGTTAACATGACAAAGGAAAGGGCCAAAAATGTGGTGTGTGCTTTAGAGTACACAACCTTGAGAAGTGTTACAGAGGCTACTGAAGTGTGGTATGAGCCAAATCCAATGAGTACTATCATTGAGGAGGATGTTGACATTTTCAAATCCTATTATGAAATGCCAAATGAGGATATTGCACCAGAAAAAATATTTCCATGGTTGCTTTGTATATAATTGAACATAGATATAATGGTTGATACAAAACTGAGTATGGTAGACATTGCAGAAAATATTAACCTTGATTTTGATAATGATTTGAGATGCATTTTTAATGATGATAATGTAGAAAAAAATATTCTACGTTTACGTATTATGAATGAATAAGGTCCTAAAGGAGAGGTACAAAATGAAAATTCTAAAGATGATGTGTTTTGGAAAAAACTTGAAAGTAACTTGCTTACAGAAATGGCTCTAAGGGGAATTTGAGGTATCAATAAAGTGTTTATCAAGTCTCAAAAAATAAAAAAATTTGACAAGAATGATAGATTCAGGAAAGAGGCAAAATGGATGCTAGACAAAGAATGCGTCAATATGTTAGTTGTGATGTGCCATGAATATGTGGATGCTACTAGGACAACTAGTAATCACTTGATTGAATTTATTGAAGTTCTTGAAATTGAGGTTGTGAGGAAGGCTCTTCTAGATGAGCTTTGAGTTGTGACATCTTTCTATGGGTCATATGTGAACTACATGCATCTAGCCATTCTATGTGACACAATGACATATCGACGTCATTTTATGGCTATTACTGGACATGGTATCAATCGTAATGAAACATGACCAATGATGAGATGTTCATTTGAGGAGAATTTGGACATCCTTTCAGATTATGCTACATTATTTGAAGAAGAACCTCTCAGAGGTGTTACAAAAAATATCATGTTTTTCCAATTGGCTCCTATTGGTATCGGTAATTCTACCTTGTATTTGAATGACAAGATGTTGGAATAGGAAATTGCACTCCAACTACCTAGCTAAATGGAAGGTTTTGAATTTGGCATGTCACCAACTCGGTCTCCTATTACAGGGACACCATACCATGATACCATGATGTCACCAAATTATTTGCTTAGTCCCAACCTACTAATTCTCATATGTTGTCTTAAATAATCAGGTTGAAATTTATAACCTAACTACTAGTCTAGTATGAAAAATCCAATTCCTAGCATGAGGCATATGATAAGGTCATTGGCTAGGTTAGACGTTGGAAGTGTATTTTATGTTGATCTATTAATTTATATTTTGGTTAGAAACTGGGAACTTCACCACAACATCATACCAATATGTAAATTTTGAATTAATTGTTGTGAGACAACCAACATCTAAGATGTTTGTTTATATCCCATACTTTGTCATCAACATCTAAGTTGTATTACTTTTGCATGTGTTGAATGAAGTAGCTATTGTGGCATATTAATAGCCACTCACTTGTATCTTCTCATTTAATCTCCTCTGCTTTATTGAAGAGGATCTGACCCAGGGGCACTCCCAACATGGACCTGCTCCGAGTGCAGTTTCAGGGGGTGGGGAGTAAGCAGTCCCAATAAAAATGATCAGGATGAAAAATGAGACCATATTCAATATACATGAAGTGTTCATAATATAAGGCCCTCTTGAGACCAATAATCTAAGGGTAATAACTCTAATTATCTAAATATGCAACTGTGACCCAATAGATGTCATCCATAACTGACATGCTAATCTCTTCTTTAGTGGAAAGGAGATGACCAAGGAGGGAGACATGAGCACTTCTTTAAATTAAGTTTGTGGGATTTTATCTAAATTCAAACCTATTGTAGTTTCCAATAGTTGAAGACTCTAGGAAATAGAACCCTAGGTCCCAACCCAAAAATATAATTCAAGGCTCGATTATTTACAGTAGAAGCCTGGAAATCATATGAGTGGCATGTAGCCCACTGGAAAAAACTGAAGGAAGGATGAGTGCTGCAAAAATTTATTTTTTCAACATTTCCATTTCACAATTGTGTCTTTATTTAATAAAGAAGACACACAATAATTTATAGCGGCAACTTTAATATCCTAAGCGAGCCTCAAACAAGTTGCCAATCGTTCTCAACATTACCAAAAACTTGTTATCAAGCACATTATTACAATGAAATAAATATATGGAACATATAAAGGTAGATATATTCATTTATTTCAAATATTCATCTCCACATTATTACATTCAACCATATTGACGTTTTACCTTCTCCAAGAGAAGCATGACCTTCATGGACAAAATCCTATTTCTAGCAATATTAGCAAGTATGAATGAGAGGTTAGTAGTGTTGTGAAGTTTTCAATTATTTATCAATAGGATGTTATGTAATATACTGTTAGAAAACAAGGCTCATACATGTCCATATATATCAGTAAAATTAGCACAAAAAGTCTGTCTTATAGAGCAATAAACTGTGTTTGATTGCAAGTATTCACATGCTGAAATGTACTAAAAGCCCGCTAGATTCATAAAACTCAAACAACTACATTAATAAGGGCCTGGGAATCAAGTTCCATGTATTGTGCAATACTACCAAGTTTGACATGAAATTTGCACGGTAGAATACTTTATATGTGATGGTGAGCATACTAGGAAATATGCATAATCTCAGCTCTAAGTTCTGCAACATTCATTAGCTCTTCAAATTCCTTGAAACATGAAATAATATGTAAAAAGGATTTGCAGATGTATTTTAGAGAAATTTATCTTTGTATGTCATTTAAGTTTCCCATAAGGTGGATTGAATCTAACTTATAATGTTAGCTTGATTCCTGTATAAGACAACTAAAAAGAAAATTTTATTCTATATTTATAACAACTTGTTGGAGAGTGAAAGTGACCTCCTTGGACCATGACAAACATTAACATCTATGAAATGATTGTAGATTTCTTTGTACCCAAAATATACCATGAAAGATAAAACTGCAATCGGGCCAAAGAAATTTAGTTACCCTGTATAAGCTATGCTTGCAGCTTATTCTTCTACTCCGGAGATCATTTTTAGGGATGGATAATGAAATAAGTGACATCACACTCTTGATACCTACGATGCCAAAAAAAATTGAGAAATAACATCATAGATATATATAAATAAATGAGAAAATCATTCTCTCAATAATGATGTCATATAAGGGTTTGAAACATTGAGAGAGAGATATAAAAATACCAACACATTTACCCACCCTTCTCATAAAATCAATCAGAAGAGGAAAGAGAAGAATGCATCCTAGAAACCTCCTTTATCATAGTCATTTGAAGTTCGTTTAGTAAATGGAAAAGGATTGAACTACTCTAGAATCATATTTAAATAACAAAGGATATAACAATTCAATATATATCTACTGTAAAGGGAATTCTTATTGATAGATCACCTCCAAGTACACTATGTATTCCAGTATACAAGAAAAATTTGTTTAAAGAAGCATAAATTATCATAAATTGAAATGGAAAAGAAAACCAGACAAGGAGAAGCCTGAGTTGTTTTTGCGCACCTTCAAGTTGTGCGTCCATCTCTCGATTTCCAATACCCTCGAAAAGGCCCTCATTTATTTTTATAGTGCTTGCATTTTGAATAATAACTAGTAGTGGGCATAAAATAAGATCTTGATTGTTTTCCATTGCTTCAAGTGGTGACTCATGATTGATATGATTTTTCTTTATCTAGTCGAGAGGCATAACTCCATCCCATCAAAACACATAATTCTTTATAAAGTCCCAAGTGCTCTAATCACAACATAGGATTAGGAACGATGTATGCATGCATAATAAAGCTATGATTATCCACAAATTCTATACATTGATTGCAAGACACAACTAGATCAAGTTAGACAAAAGTAAAATAATCATTTGAAATAAAATTTAAAGAACAAAAGATAAAAATTTAGAATTGTAATTCCCCTATACCAAAAGCAATTTTGTAATGCTTTGATATTACACATTCTAAAAAATGTTGTGATAGGCCAACAAAATTTCCCCGATCATTATGTGCATAGGAGTGAATTAATTTGAAACAAGCCATGGACTAAGGCATTTTCAAGTTCAAAACATGGTTGATGACAACTGAAAGATTTAAATATTCACAAATGAAAACAACAGACATCCATAAATAAAATTAGCATGTGTGTGAAGTAGCATATATCCCCGTATAAATGAGAGAAATCAATCCCAGTTACAATTTCCTTCCCGTTAGTGTCAATTCCTCAAATTTAATTCCATATCTACTATGCATCCCAACAAAACACTTCAAATTTTGTTCCATATAAATTGAGAAAATATGTATACAGTATAATATTCCAAATTAGGGTGAGCGTTGAGTTATCCATGCACAAATTATAATATTTTTTTCAAAATAAAGAAATATGGTTCATGCATACAGCTTCAACTTTTGAAGAATGATTAACATTTCAGACATATTATGTGTGTAATCTATAGAAATAAAAAGGTCAAAGTAGTTTACTATAGATTAAATAATAATAAAAACAACACAAAGAAAAAAAAACCTTCAGAAAATATGGAATGCCCCTTTTAGTTGTACAGATGTGCCCACTGAATACAAGCTTCTTGATAAGAAAATTTCAAAGACCAATTATTGATAATAGTCATCAGTTTCAGTTACAACTTGAATGCTTCAATTACAACTTGAATGTCTCAGGAAATTTCATAACACTGATCCTCCTAGTTTCTTCAAAAAGGCTGAATCAAAAGATTGCATTAAACATATTCATTTCTTTGAAACGCCAAAATCAATATTGATCACATCTACCATCAAACCACGAATGAGAATATAGAGTCTTGCATCATAGTTCCTTGTCATTTTATAAATTAAAATTTTTCAATATGGTGACCTACTTTTAAATAAGTTTCCCAGACTATTTTGACATTTTAATTTGTGTTTCTCTCCTTTACATTGGTCTCCTACCTCCTCAGATATCAAGAGAACCTTTTGGATTTCAAAGAATATATTATAAATGGGTCTTCTAAGTGGGTAACAAAATATCGAAAGGTGATAGCATTTATTCAATAAAATGCAAGATGTTGTTTGAGTCAAGGAGGAAGTAAATAACATAGGTCCATGTTAAACAAGAACCATCCAAGATCATTCTACTCTGAAACCTACGATAAATGCATGTCCAAGGCCGAATACTAATAAGCTACGCAATTTGAGTAAAAACAATAATGCCAGTAAAGAAAACAATTATCACAAATTTCATAGTGCCCAAAAGGACTTGATTTTTTTAGTTATTTTACAAAAACAACCCCTTGTTTGGCAAGAGAAAGTCCTAGGATGTGTGCCCTCGGGGATTTCCATTGGTTTAACATTAGACCCTAGAGATATAAACAACAAAAGGTAAGGTTTAAGGTGAACAAATTATGGAATTTAGGGTAGGGTCATGAGCTCTTTGTGGAAAAATTTTACCCTGACCTTTTGGAGACCACATGGCTACTGAAGGTGCCGAATGAAACCTAGTCAAGGTATTAGGTAAAATACCGTAAAGTGAATTAACAATTACAATCAAATATTTAAAACAATGGGGAGAAGCAAGGGATAATGAAATAGGGAATACGAAGCGGGGGCATAGAAGCAACCCCACCTATAGCTTCTTTTCCTCTTCTATCTGAACCCGTAGGACACGACCCCATTATCTTCATCCTCCTCATCATACTCAACGTGAAAAGCTCCAACATTCCTTGGAATTGGACTCAGATATATTGCTTCTCTCAGCATAAATGTTACATTTCTTCCATCAATAGTGTCTGCATTAAATGCAAGCATAAAATCATCCAACCTACACACATGGTCAAGAACTTGTTTCCTAACAGCCCACATCAACCAGTTCTCCAAATTCCTTCCTTGGGCCACCTGTCTATAAAACACCTCGAAGCCCATAAAAGCATGTATTCAGTCCACACCTTGCTCCAATTTGGCAGAAGAAATGAAGGGGTTGAGTCATGGAAAACACGTTTAGCCTTCAGGGAAAGTCGGGTTCCGCAGGGCGTGGGGCAGTTCAGCAGGGTCGAGTTCAGTTCAACCTGATTCTACATACAGAATAGTGACAACGTGTTCGGAACATTGATTCAAGTGGTAGAAATTTTCTGGGTTGAGTTGGGAAATGCAGTAAGAGCTAAAGAAGGCACATAATTCTACTTACTCTGGCTCCTGAAGGGTGTATTTTTTGTAGGCAAGAATAGGGAGGTTGGGGTGAAGGGTGAATTTTTTTGAGGCGGGAATTGGAATTAAATTAAAAATTAAATGTAAATTATATATATATATATATAGTATTAAATTAAAAATTGAATATAAATAAGTAAGATATTAAGGTGTATATAAATTATTTAATATGTATAACTTACAACTTTCCACACACACGACCCGAATCGACCGGAACCCAACCCAGACATGTTTCCTTGGGCGTCCGAACTAAGGCACAAGGGAGAAAACAACAAACGGGTTGCATGAATGTGAAAATTAAGGGACACGGGCGGTCACAAGTTAGCATTTTTTATACAGCCTCCCTCACACGGCCCAACTCAACCCGACCCGAACGTGTTTCCTTGGGTGCCCTCACACGGTACAACCAGACCCGCTCGAATGAAGGCCCAAAGGATAAAATGGAAAATGAGTCCCAGGAACATACACAAGGCACAAGGGCAGTCACAACTTAGCATTTTTTATACGGCCACCCTCGCACGACCCGAATGTGTCTCCTTGGTCACCCTCACATGGCATGACCTGAGCTGCTTGAATGTAGGAACAAGGGAGCTAACGGAAAATGGGTCACGTGAACAAGAACAAGGCACATAGGCAGTCACAACTTTGAATTTTTTATACGGCCACCCTCACATAGCCCAACTTGACCTGACACGAATGTATTTCCTTGTTTGGCACCCTCACATAGCATGACCCAACCTGGCCTGAACACATTTCCTTGGGTGCCCTCACACAACCCATCATGACCAGACCCGCCTGAAATAAAGCACAAGGAAGAAAATGGAAAATGGGTCATAGGAACGTGCACAAGTCACATTGGCAGTCACAACTTAACATTTTTTATAAGGCCTCTCACATGACCTAGCCTAAACATGTTTCCTTGGGTGCCCTCACATGGCATGACCTGACCTGACCTGAACGTGTTTCCTTGTGTGCCCTCACACAACCCGACCCGACCCAAGTCGCCATGAATGCATTTAATTGGGTGCCATCACATGACCTGAACCGACTTGAATGTGTTTCATTGGGCACCCTTACACGACCCTACCTGACTCGCCTGAACGAAGGCACAAGGGAGAAAAAGGAAAACGGGTCACACAAACATGCACCATAAGGCACACAGGTAGTCACATCTTAGCATTTTTGATATGTTCTCCATCACATGACATGACCCGAGCGCATTCATTGCTTGGGCACCATCATACGACACGAACCAACCCGCCTGAATGAAGGCACAAGGGAGCAAATGGAAAATGGGCCACACGAATGTGCACAAGGCACATGGGTGGTCAGAACTTAGCATTTTTAACACGAATGCCCTCACATGACCTAACATGAGTTGCTCAAATGCACAACGTGAATGAAGGTATGAGGGGTAAATTGGAAAAATAGCCACATGAATGTGAACAATGCACACAAGCAGTCACAACTTAGTATTTTGTAATATCCCCAAATTGGGATAGTTAGCAATGCATGTCTGAAAAATGCATTTTTCAAAAATGGATGCTACAAAAATCCAAATAAACCCTTGGATCCCTTAGATTTGAAAATCTAAGTCCTAAATACAAGAGGAGATCAGAAAAAAATCATTCTAGGTGAGGTAAACAGGTCTCCCACACCTAGTATGGCTTGCAAAATTCCCAAGGAAGGGACTGCAGCAACACAAAATAATACTGCTCAGAAAATAACGTAGTTTGTATTAAAATCAGTAGGAGGCCAATAAGGACGCTCAATATTTACTTATACATCAGAAAATCAGATCCATAATGAGGCCCATACAATGTATAACAGCAAACAAAAGAGAAGAATGGAAGAAATTCCTCAAAAACAGGTGCTGCAACACATGAATTGACTGCAAAAAGGCTTGATAATGTTATTTCAAAGAGCTACAAAATTTGTATATTATAATCTATATCTAGAGCAGATATGTGTACAAAATATTAGATCTATTTCAGATCTGTACACTAGAATAACTCCTCTACAAATTCCCCTTGGGGTTTTGAGAAAAACATGAAACAGAAAGAGTAGATCTGAGATCTAAAGTTGAAGATCTGCAGTAATATTCAAAAATTTCTGAAGATAAATATAGTAGTGAGAAAATCAGATCTGAACAGAACATGGATTATATCTGTAATCCATGGATCGTGACAATGAAGGGAAGAACCCCAACACTAGAGATCTCTCCTCCAAAAGTGTGTCAAAACACCCTGCAACTGTATACTTGCAAATAACACAGTCCTGGAAGGAAAAATACATTGTAGGCTCTAGCACTGGTTTGGTCTAATTCTAAGGTCTGAAAATGTAGCTCCAAAGGTCTAATACTCTCTTGTGAAGCGGATAGAAGGCTTTCCCACCGAAAAGAGGCACTAGATTGGCCTAGATCTAAGTAGATCTAGCCTCCACTTGCTGCAACTTACTAGGAAAAACAAACCCTCAATAAGATTTGTGTTGTAGTTGGAAGATGAGCTTGGCCAAATGCTTGATAGTGGACAAGATCAACAAGGCTCCTCCAAGAGCTACTCAATGGAAGAGGTGGGATTCCCGATCAGGAACACCCTAGTGCTAAACAACACTATTCTCAACTAAACAACAAGAGAATGATATATGTATAAATAGACAATATATTCAGAAATATACATAATCAACAACCCTTATCTTGATGTCCTCCTCTTCCTTTTATAAGATAGAAATCTTTCCAAACCCTGAACCATCTCAATCATTTAGCTCCATTCACATGTGTAGCCTCCAACTAGAACTGTGTTTTGCATCTAGGAGGCTCATTACATGTGGACAACATTGTTGGTTTGGTCCTATTGACCCAGTCAAATGTCTAAATCCCTCACACATAAGGGTGTTTTATTAAGGCAATCCATATTTAGCCTTGTTCACATGGGGCATTGATTTATTTTGCTGTTTTAGGAGTTTTATTGATCCTCCTTTACAATTTTATACATGCAACAAGAAAATTAAACAAAATTGTATATTCTCATTAGCTTGGGCTAATTGGGGATATTATAGTCCTCCCCTCTAAAAATTTGCTTGTCCTCGAGAAACTGATAGGGCGAGTGCTGCAACACATCTCCTTCTCCATTGGTGACACCATCAATGATCAAGCTTTCCTCACAAGATAAGTCCTCACCAATCCAAACCTCCATGAATTTTTCCTTCAAATTCATTATGGAATGTACATAATCCATCCTATAAGGAGTCAAGAACTCACATACAAACATACAATGAAAGATAAAATTGCAACCGGGCCAAATAAATTTAGTTACCCTGTATAAGCTATGCTTCCAGATTATTCTTCTACTCCGGAGATCATTTGTATGGATGGATAATGAAATAAGTGAAATCACACTCTTGATACTTATGATGCTAAAAGAAATTGAGAAATAACATCATAGATATATATAAATAAATAAGAATCTCATTCTCCCAATAATTAGGTTATATAAGGGTTTGAAAAATTGAGAGAGAGATATAACAATACCAACACATTTACCCACCCTTCTCATAAATTCAATCTAAAGAGGAAAGAGAAGAATGCCTCCTAGAAACCTGCTTTATCATAGTCGTTTGAAGTTCGTTTTGTAAATGGAAAAGGACTGAACTACTCTAGAATCATATTTAAATAACAAAGGATAGAACAATTCAATATATATCTACTGTAAAAGGAATTCTTATTGATAGATCACCTCCAAGTACACTATGTATTCCAGTATACAAGAAAAATTTGTTTAAAGAAGCATAAATGATCACAAATTGAAATGGAAAAGAAAACTAGACAGGGAGAAGCCTGAGTTGTTTTTGCGCACCTTCAAGTTGTGCATCCATCTCTCGATTTCCAATACCCTCGGAAAGGACATCATTTATTTTTACAGTGCTTGCATTTTGAATAATAACTAGCAGTGGCCATAAAATAATATCTTGATTGTTTTCCATTTCTTTAGGCGGTGACTCATGATTGATATGATTTTTCTTTATCTAGTGGAGAGGCATAACTCCATCCCATCAAAACACATAATTCTTTATCAAGTCCCAAGTGTTCTAATCGCAACATAGGATTAGGAGCGTTGTATGCATGCATAATAAGGCTATGAGTATCCACAAAATCCATAGATTGATTGCAAGACACAACTACACCAAGTTAGAGAAAGGTAAAATAATCATTTGAACTAAAATTTAAAGAACAAAAGATAAAAATTTAGAATTGTAATTCCCCTATACCAAAAGAAAGCTCATAATGCTTTGATATAACACATTCTAAAAAATGCTATGATAGGCCAACAAAATTTCCTCGGTCATTATGTGCATAGGAGTGAATTAATTTGAAACAAGCCATGGACTAAGGCATTTGCAAGTTCAAAACATGGTTTATGAAAAATGAGAGATTTAAATATTCACAAATGACAACAACAGACATCCATAAATAAAAATAACATGTGTGTGAAGTAGCATATATCCCTGTATAAATGAGAGAAATCAATCCCAATTACAAATTCCTTCCCAGTAGTGTCAATTCCTCAAATGTAAATCCATATCTACTATGCATCCCAACAAAACACTTAAAAGTTTGTTCCATATAAATTGAGAAAATATGTATACAGTATAATATTCAAAATTAGGGTAAGAGTTGAGTTATCCATGTAGAAATTATAATATGTTTTTCCAAAACAAAGAAATCTGGTTCATGCATACAGCTTCAACTTTTGAAGAATGATTAACATTTCAGACACATTATGTATGTAATCTATAGAAATAAAGAGGTCAAAGAATTTTACTATAGACTAAACAATAAAATAACCAACACAAAGAAAAAAAAATCTTCAAAAAATCTGGAATGCCCCTTTTAGTTGTACAAATGTGCCCACTGAATACAAGCTTCTTGATAAGAATTTTTCAAAGACCAATTATTCATAACAGTCATCAGTTTCAATTACAACTTGAATGTTTCAATTACAGCTTGAATGTCTCAGGAAATTTCGTAACACTGATCTTCCTAGTTTCTTCAGAAAGGTTGAATCAAAATATTGCATTAAACATATTAATTTATCTGAAATGCAGAAATCAATATTGATCGCATCTACCATCAAACCAAGAATGAGAAAATAGAGTGATGAATCATAGTTCCTTTTCATTTTCTATATTTGTTGGGTGTGGAGCCTGATTATCTTGTTTATTTTCTATCACAGCATTTGACCCTTCTACCTTAATGGGTCGGAAACAATGCACGTAATTAAACGCTTCCTGGGGGGGGTCCAGGGGGGGGGGGGGGGGGGGTTTGGGCGGCGCTATTGGCTAATAACAGATGTAAAATTTCCTTGTAAAAGTATACTAATTTCTAGTCAATCTGGGCCGTTCATTAGACGGATGATATGACGGTAGAAGTTATGTTTATTTTAGGGTTATTTTCCCTAGAAGGAAACCCCTCGCTTTTATGAGGGTATTTTATTGCAGCTGTGGATTGTATGCGTATTCTCGGAGAGAGAATTAGATAGAGAGACTTGAGAGATAACAAAGGATATTACAATGGATCTGCTGTAGGTTGTGTCTCTTCATTTTGCTGGATAATAGAAAGGAAGGACTGGCTATTCGGGGTGGACATAGCCCAAACTGGGTGAACCACGTATATCTGTGTCTCTCTGGTTTTATGTGTTTTGTGTGCTTGTGTTTTCCAAATATTTTACGTGTTGCATTGCTCTGTAATATTTAATTTTCTAAAAAAATTAAAATGTTTCAATATGGTGACCTACTTTAAAATAAGTTTCCCAGACTATTTTGACATTTTAATTTATGTTTCTCTGCTTTACATTTGTCTCCTACCTCCTCAGATATCGAGAGAAACTTTTGGATTTCAAAGACTATATTGTAAATGGGTCTTCTAAGTGGGTCACAAAATATCGAAAGGTGCTAGCAGTTATTCAATAAAATGCAAGATGGTGTTTGAGTCAAGGAGGAAGTAAATAACATAGGTCCATGTTAAACAAGAACCATCCAATATCATTCTACTCCAAAACCTACAATAAATGCATGTCCAAGGCCCAATACTAATAAGCTACGCAATTTGAGTAAAAATGATAACGCCAGTAAAGAAAAAAATTATTGTAGATTTCATAGTACCCAAAAGGACTTGATTTTTTTTAGTTATTTTACAAAAACCACCCCTTGTTTGGCAAGAGAAACTCCTAGGATGTGTGCCCTCAAGGATTTCCATTTGTTTAACATTAGACCCTAGAGATATAAACAATAAAAGGTAAGGCTTAAGGTGAACAAGGGATGGAATTAAGGCTAGGGTCATGAGCTCTCTGTGGCAAAATTTTACCCCAACCTTTTGGTGACCACATGGCTACTGAAGGTGCCAAATGAAATCTAGTCAAGATATTGGGTAAAATACCATAAAGTGACTTAACAATTACAATCAAATATCTAAAACAATGGGGAAAAGCAGGGGATAATGAAAGAGGGCATACGAAGCGAGGGCATGGAAGCAACTCCACCTATAGCTTCTCTTCCTCTTCTATCCTAAACCGCAGGACACGGCCCCATTATCTTCATCCTCCTCATCGTACTCAATGTGAAAAGCTACAACATTCCTTGGAATTGAAATCAGATATATTGCTTCTCTTAGCATAAATGTTACATTTTTTCCATCAATAGTGTCTGCATTAAATGCAAGCATAAAATCATCCAACCTACACACATGGTTAAGAACTTGTTTCCTAACAGCCCACAACAACTGGTTCTCTAGGTTCCTTCCTTGGGCCACCTGACTGTACAACATCTCAAAGCCCCGTAAAAGCATGGATTCGATCCACACCTTTCTCCAATTTGGTCGAAGAAATGAAAGGGTTTAGTTGTGCAAAACACGTTTAGCGTTCGGGGAAAGTCGGGTTCCATAGGGCATGGGGTAGTTCAGCAGGGTCGA
This sequence comes from Pinus albicaulis, assembly GCA_034641835.2. NCBI lineage: Eukaryota > Viridiplantae > Streptophyta > Pinopsida > Pinales > Pinaceae > Pinus > Pinus albicaulis. The sequence goes on along the minus strand of CM076576.1, from coordinate 909,477,209 downwards.
GTTGGGTTCGGCTTGATTCTGCATGAAGAACAGTGACAACGTGTTCGGAACAATGATTCGAGCAGTAGACATTTTTTGGGTCGAGTTGGGCAATGAAGTAAGATCCAAAGAAAGCACACAATTCCACTTGCTCTGGCTCTTGAAGGGTGTATTTTTTGGAGGCAGGAATAGAGAGGCTGGGGTGAAGAGTGAAAGTTTTTGAGGCGGGAATTGGAATTAAAATTAAAAATTAAATGTAAATAATAATATTAAAAAAAAATTATATATAGTATTAAATTAAAAATTGAATATAAATAAATAAGATATTAAGGTGTATATAAATTATTTAATATGTATAACTTACAACTTTGCACACACACGACCTGAATCGACCAAAACCCAACCCAGACATGTTTCCTTGGGTGCCCGACCTAAGGCACAAGGGAGTAAACAACAAACGGGTTGTATGAATGTGCACATTAAGGGACACGGGTGGTCATAAGTTAGCATTTTTTATACAGCCTCCCTCACAAGACCTGTCTCAACCTGACCTGAACGTGTTTCCTTAGGTGCCCTCACATGGTACAACTCGACCCGCCCGAACGAAGGCACAAAGGAGAAAATGGAAAACAAGTGCCAGGAACATGCACAAGGCACACGGGCATTCACAACTTATCATTTTTTATATGGCCACCCTTGTATGATCTGACCCAACTCGTCCGAAGGTGTCTCCTTGGATGCCCTCACATGGCATGACCCGACCCACCCGAATGAAGGCACAAGGGAGATAATGGAAAACGGGTCACACGAACATGAACGAGGCACACAGGCAGTCACAACTTCAAATTTTTTATACGGCCACCCTCACACAACCCAACTTGACCTGACATGAATGTGTTTCCTTGTTCAGCGCCCTCACATGGCATGACCCAACCAGACTTGAACGTGTTTCCTTGGGTGCCCTCACACAACCCATCCTGACCAGACCCCCCTGAACTAAGGCACAAGGGATAAAATGAAAAATGGGTCGCAGGAATGTGCACAAGTCACATGGGCAGTCACAACTTAGCATTTTTTATAAGGCCTCTCACATGACCTAGCCTAAACATGTTTCCTTGGGTGCCCTCACATGGCATGACCCGACCTGACCCAAAAGTGTTTCCTTGGGTTCCCTCAGACGACCCAACCCGACCCAACCTGCCCTGAACACATTTCCTTGGGTGCCGTCACATGACCCGACCTAACCTGAATGTGCTTCATTGGGCACCCTCACACGACCCTACCCAACCCGCCTGAACAAAGGCACAAGGGATAAAAAGGAAAACGGGTCACACAAACGTGCACCAAGGCACACAAGCAATCACATCTTAGCATTTTTTATACTGTCACCATCACAGAACATGACCTGATCATGTTCATTGCTTGGGTGCCCTCATATGAAACGACCCGACCCGCCTGAATAAAGGCACGAGGAAGCAAACAGAAAACGGGTCACATGAATGTGAACAAGGCACACGGGTGGTCAAAACTTAGCATTTTTAACACGACTGCCCTCACATGACCTAACGCGACTCGCCCGAATGCACAATGCGAATGAAGGTACGAGGGGGAAATTGTAAAATGAGCCACATGAATGTGCACAATGCACACGAGCGGTCACAACTTAGCATTTTGTAATATCCCCAAATTCGGACAGTTAGTAATGCATGTATGAAAAACGCATTTTTTAGAAATGGATGCTACAGAAATCTAAATCAACCCTTCGATCCCTTAGATCTGACAGTCTAAGTCCTAAATCCAAGAGGAGATCAGAAAAAAATTCATTCTAGATGAGGTAAATAGGTCTCCCACACCTAGTATGGCTTTCAAAATTCCCAAGGAAGGGACTGCAGCAACAAAAAATAATATTGCTCAGAAAATAACGTAGTTTGGCTTAACAGTAGTAGGAGGCCAATAAGGAGGCTCAATATTTACTTATACATCAACAAATCAGATCCATAATGAGGCCCATACAATGTATAACATGAAACAGAAGACAATAATGGAAGAAATTCCTTAAAAAGAGGTGTTGCAAAACATGAATTGACTGCAAAAAGGCTTCACAACGTTATTTAAAGAGCTGTAGAATCTGTGTATTAAAATATAGATCTAGATTAGATATGTGTACAAAATATTAGATCTATATCAAATCTATACACTAGAATAACTCCTCCACAAATTCCCCTTGGGGTTTTGAGCAAAACATGAAACACAAAAAGTAGATCTGAGATCTAAAGTTGAAGATCTGCAGTAATATTCAAAAATTTCTGAAGATAAATACAATAGTGAGCAGATCAGATCTAAACAGAATATGAATTATATCTGTAATCCATGGATTGCCACAGTGAAGGGCAGAACCCCAACACAAGAGATCTCTCCTCGAAAAGTGTGTCAAAACACCCTGCAAATATATACTTGCAAATAACGCAGTACTAGAAGGGAAACTGTGTTGTAGGCTCTAGTACTGGTTTGGCCTGATGCCAAGATCTGAAAATGTAGCTCCAAAGATCTAATACTCTCTTATGAAGAAGATAGAAGGCTTTTCCACTAAAAAGAGGCACTAGATTGGCCTAGATCTGAGTAGATCTAACCTACACTTGTTGTAACTTACAAGGAGAAACAGACCCTCAATAGGATCTGTGTTGTAGTTGGAGGATGCACTTGGCCAAATGCCTGATAGTGGACAAGATCAACAAGGCTCCTCCAAGAGCTACTCAATGGAAGAGGTGGGATTCCCGATCAGGAACACCCTAGTGCTAAACAACACTATTCTCAACTAAACAACAAGAGAATGATATATGTATAAATAGAAAATATATTCAGAAATATACATAACCTAAAACCATTATCTTGATGTCCTCCTCTTCCTTTTATAATATAGAAATCTTTCCAAACCCTGAACCATCTCAATGATTTAGCACCATTCACATGTGTAGCCTCCAACTAGAACTACTTTGTGCATCTAGGAGGTTCATTGCATCTGGAAAATGTTGTTGATTTGGTTCTGTTGACCTAGTCAAATGTCTTAATCCCTTTCACACACAAGGGTGTTTTATTAAGGCAGCCCAGATTTAGCCTTGTTCACATGAGGCATTGATTTATTTTGTTGTTTTTGGAGTTTTATTGATCTCGCTTTACAATTTTATTCATGCAACAAGAAAATGAAACAAAATTGTATATTCCAATTATCTTGGGATAATTGGGGATATTACAGTCCTCCCCTCCAATATTTTTCTTTTCCTAAAGCAACTGATAGGGTGAGTGCTACAACACATCTCCTCCTCCATTGGTGACACCATCAATGATCAAGCTTTCCTCACAAGCTAAGTGCTCACCAATCCAACCCTCCATGAATTGTTCATTCAAATTCATTATGGGATGTACATAATCCATCCCACAAGGAGTCAAAAACTCACATTAAACAAACATGGTTGAACTAATACTCTCCCTTAAAGATGTAGCATAAGGTACATGGAGAGTCTCCATCCCACGAGTTACATACATGCTCCCCATCCTCCTTCCATACAAGCTCATAAACAGTACAAGTATATCATCAATGTATGGAAGTAAAACTATGTACATACAAATAGAAAATTGAGCATGAGGAGGTGGGTCATAATCCCACATATGATACCAACGCAGTGCATCTCCTGCCTACCTCAAATCAAGACATGGTACGTGGTTTTCCCACCGCTTACTTGCTACCCAAGTCATCTCACTATTTCTGAAGGTGAGAGATATGTTTAGTGCCTTGGGGAAGCACCCATAATGATGAATAATCTCCCTTTGCTCATCATGGGAGTGGCCAAATTCTAAAATTTTAATGGCCCAATAGTTCCCATGATATTTACATGATAAATTTCTCCTTTTAGGAGTCATGGCCTGCATAAAAATGGTAAAATAAAATGTACAATTAGAAAATAAATCTTTCTTTACATGAACAGATCCTTTACCCACAATGCCTCTCATACACATGGAGTTGTGCATGGATCTTTCTCCTCTTTACTATGAAGGAAGAGATGACTGAAATGACTCTTGCATAGAGTCCCATGGCTTCCCCAACTCCCCATAGCTCATGCATTCTTGAAAATGCTGATATAGTTCCTTTTTCAAGCCTACCCAATCAAGGCTCCTTATGATGATGTTGTAGATCCTCATGGTATACAAGTGGTTGAAACATAACTCTTCGTATGCTCCTTGTAGTATCTTATGCTTGAGCTTAGAAGCTCTAGACAAAAAGGTTATACCATGATGATAGATGACTCCTCCTTGGACAAAGTAGCCCTCTTCATGCAGTTGGTCATCAATTATCTTACATGTGTGAAGATATTTGGAATAATTGACTAGTAGTTGGGATTTCCAATACATATCTACACCGCTCAACAATGACATTGCTGATGATGTATCAAAAAAAGTTTCTGCCATGTTGTTGATCCTCTCCCTGACATCTCCTATGCCAAAGGTGTGTGTTGGAAGGTTGTTCAATTATTCTCCTCCCACAGTGGAGATCCAGAAAAGAGAGTGGGTGAAAATGATAGGGGAAGATGATTTCCCTCCTCCTTAAGCTTACCCAAGTATACCAGTGTTGGAGATTTTTCTTCAAGTGCTCCAATCCCTCCTGGATCTAAGTTTGGAGCAGCAAGTCCTGAGGTCTTCCCCACAAAATCTCAATCAGGTGGCCTCCTAGGTGGTTTTCCACTAGATAATGAGGTTTTAGGGACCATCCTCATATGCATAATAGATGGGATCCTCATGTCCCTGGTTTCACTGCGCAATTTCAACTCTATTTCATCTGTGGAATTCACATGAAATTTGGAGACCACTCTTAGTGATGCAAGAATGCCTCTAATTGGAGCATTTTCTCCATTCTCTTCTCCTAGAAATAGTGGATCATCTTCTGCTATGTTAGCTTTGTGATCCCTCCTTTTTTCTATCTCATTGTATTTTAGCATAGACACATGATACTCATGTCCTCCATATGGAATATCCTTAGGAAATCCTTGCAAAGATGCAAGAGCCCCTCTAGTGGAAGAAATCGCTTCATCTCCATCTCCCAATGAAAATAGATCTCCTCCTAATATCACAGTGCTAGAGGATCTTGTCTTCTCTCTTTCTTCCTTATCCTCATCAATGGAGAATGCCTCCTCATTAAGAGACCCTTTTCCTTGGTTTCTTATTGAAGAAGGAACCCTCATGTATTCTCCTTGAGAAGAGAAGCCTTGTTGTAGTGGGGATTTTTCCTTTGGCAAATCATGCAGCAGATCTTCAACCCCTTCAACAATGTTTAGAAATGGAGATGGCTTTAGGGATTCTTCCAGCTCATGCAAATATTTAAATTACTTGTATTTGATTTTCTCTCTCAAGGAAGTTTGAGAATGTCTCAGATCAAATATTTTCACTAACCTCCTAGTGAAGTTTGCATAAGAAGAGATATTTACATTTTTCAAGGAAGAAGACTCAAATAGCCACCAGGCATAAGCCTTACCTTGAAGATGCAGTGTTGCTACTTTCAAGGCTTATTCTTCTAAAACTTGATGCAATTGAAAATATGTGTCAAGCTTCCTTACCCAAGACTTGGCTGAGTCCTTAGGTGATCCATCAAAATTAGGTAGAGAGAATCTACCCAAAGTGCGTTGTATGCACCCTCTTCTTCTACTGTAGTTGTTGGATCTTTCTTCTTTAAATTGATAGAACTCTACGAAATTGAGATGCTCTTTGAATCTCTCTGATTGAGATTCATATTCTTGGAGATAATCACCAAGAGATTCCTCCTATGGTGTTCCTTCTTTTCCTCCTTCCTCTATCAAGAAAGTAGGCATGCTCCAATGTTGTAGATAAGATTGTGTGGCTAAATGCTCACACACCTAGTAATAATTACAGGGGCTTCCTTGATGTAAAAATATTCTTGAGGGATCTACATGTCTTTCCCTATTCATTCCACAGATTTCTCCTTTCAGCTCATATATAGCTTGAGAAAGAGTTTTAGAGAACTCTTCTCCTTTCAATCTTCCAGATAAAGGGGTTTTACCCTTTTCTTCTGTGCCTTCAGTGTAATCATACTTTTTCTATCTTCTTCTTAGATACCTCTTCTATCTTTCAGCAAGAGGATATAATTCTATGGAAGGAATATTGGCTTCTTAAGAAAGCACATGTTGTGCCAAGATGATGCTTTGATACCACTGTAATATCCCCAAATTGGGACTGTTAACAATGCATGTCTGAAAAAACACATTTTTTAGAAATGGGTGTTACAGAAATCCAAATCAGTGCTTGGATCCCTTAGATTTGATAATATAAGTCATAAATCCAAGAGGAGATAAAAAAAAATCATTCTAGGTGAGGTAAATAGGTCTCCCACACCTAGTATGGCTTGAAAAAATTCCCAAGGAATGGACTGCAGCAACACAAAATAATACTGCTCAGAAAATAACGCAGTTTGGCTTAAAAAAAGTAGGAGGAAAATAAGGAAGCTAAATATTTACTTATACATCAACAAATCAGATCCATAATGAGGCCCATACAATGTATAACAGGAAACAGAAGACAAGAATGGAAGAAATTCCTCAAAAAGAGGTGCTGCAACACATGAATTGACTGCAGAAAGGCTTGACAGTGTTATTTTAAAGAGCTACAACATATATATATTACACTCCAGATCTAGAGAAGATCTATGTACAAAATATTAGATCTATATCAGATCTGTACAATAGAAGTGCTCCTCTACAAATTCACCTTGGGTTTTTGAGAAAAAATGAAACACAAAGAGTAGATATGAGATCTAAAGTTGTAGATTTGCAGTAATATTCAGAAATTTCTGAAGATAAATACAAGGTGAAAATGTGAAGCTGGGTTACACTTTTTGCCCTTTTTTGAGAAAAAATTTCATTTTTTTCGGTTCTTCACCTTTCTGCAAACTATAACAATTTTTCTGTGTAGAATTTCATTTTGCGATAAAAATAAAAGTTGTGAGAAATTTTGTTAGGTTTCTATTACTTATTTTTTGAAATTTTTTTATGCAGATTTGATATGTCAACTTAGTGTTTCTTTGAGTGTGTGTTTCTTAACAATCAAAGGATTCATAAGAAGTCATGTTATGTCACAATGCTGTATTCATTGAAAATTTGTGTTTTTGAAAAAACAAAATGTGTTACAACAATCTAGACAGAGTCTACTTTGTTTTCATCATATTTACAAAGCTAATGGATGCATATCATAATTACTAGAATTTTTTGAACTTGTCCAATACGAAAAACTGCGTATTTTTGATATGTTTCGCGTGGCAACAAATTTCTTAACATATAAGTTATAAAATAAAAATCTAAAAGCTACCCATTCGAGTCAACGGACCAATGTAATGCCCCATAATTTTTTCAATTTTTTTTACAATGCATTTTGGGAGATACAAAATTTTCATTTCACTGAATCACAATGACCCTCAGAAATTGTTTGCACCCATTTTATTAGAAAAATAATTAAAATTAATAAACGTTTACGAAATTCCATAAAAGTTATATTTCCTGAAAGTAGATTCAATTCTGAAAATGCTTGTCTTGGTTCCGACAGTTAATTAACAACCTTTCATGGAGTTTAATCAGTCCAAAGCTGCATAACCATTTTCAGAGCCTGGTTTTGCGTAATTGGTGATGCGTTAGTTCGACCGAACTTTTAGTCCAGGTTCAGCCGAACTATGTTTTCCGCTTACGAGTCGTTAAAACTAACGTCTTAATAGTTCGGCCGAACTTCTTATCAAAAGTTCGGCCGAACTATTGTGTAACTCTCCGTCGGCCGGAAAATTTTGTGGAGCCCCCTACAAAACACACATTTCGCGTCAATATAAATTGCCGCGAAATGATTCACAATTTTCACACATTTCGCACTTCATTTCATTTTACAACTTGGTTTGAGTTCAAAAACTTTTCTTCAAAGTTTGGGTTTAAAGAACTTTTTTGGAAGACATTTTTTGGAGGCGGCGTGATTTTTCTTGGAGGTATGTACATGTTTTGTGTTGAAATAAATCTTTTGAGCTTCTTTGTTCAAAAAATTTTCTTCAAATTTTGGATTTAAAGAATTTGGAAGTATGTACGTGTTTTGTGTTGAAATAAATCTTTTAAGCTTCTTTGTTCAAAAACTTTTCTTCAAATTTTGGATTTAAAGAATTTTTTTGGAAGACATTTCTTGGAGGCGGTGTGATTTTTCTTGGAGGTATGTACGTGTTTTGTGTTGAAGTACGTGTTTTGTGTTTTTTAAAGTGTGTGTTTTGGATTGGATTACGTATTTTTTACAAAAGGTTTTTTTAAATTAAATCTTTTGTGATATTTTTTGTAATTGAGTTATTGTCTAATTTTTTGAAGGAAATTTTTTGAACCTCATACCCTATTATCATGGGAAATCGAAGAACTTGTGTGAGAAAATATGATCAAAAAAGAGACCCTGAGGAACGTAGAGAAGAGACGAGACAATATCGCAAAAGAAAGTTAGAAGCCCTCTCAAATATTGAAGAGGAAAATCAACCTCAAGCAAAAATTGAAGCAGGTATGTAAATGTAAATATTACATGATCTATTGATATATATTTAAAATTTTCCAAATGTAAAATGTGAAGCTTAATTTTTATTTGATGAACTAGTTTGAAAAATATTTTGTTTGATGTAAACGGACAGAAATATTCCTCAAAATATTGAAGAAGAAAATCAACCTCAAGCAGAAATTGAAGCAGGTATGTAAATGTAAATATTATGATCTATTAATATATTTTTAAATTTTTCCCAATGTAAAATGTGAAGCTTAATTTTTATTTGATGAACTAGTTTGAAAAATATTTTGTTTAATGTAAATAGACAGAGATACTCCTCAAAATATTGAAGAATAAAATCAACCTCAAGCAGAAATTGAATCGGGTATGTAAATGTAAATATTATGATCTATTGATATATTTAAAATTTTCCTAATATTTATTGACATATTTATTAATTTAGTTATTTATTGAATATGTACTATTTTTTCGAATATGTACAGATGAAATCACTATCGATAATGAGATGTTAGAAAATGTCGACACTTACACATATGGAGATAAAAAACCTGACCATGTTATACGATATCGTGTCGATAAAATTTTTGAAAAGTATTTCAAAAATGAGCAAGTGACAGTTCAAGCTCAAATGTTGAAAGGTCTCCTATCATCAAAGAAATTAAAAGAAGCGAAGACACTATTGGGTATTCGAAAATCAACCAAAGATAAAAAAATGAAAGAAGAGGTGTTAAAAAATATTAGTGCTATAGAGTCAATTAAGAGATCTAGAGATAAAGATGTTTCAAATATACGTAGAGGAATACAAATGGCAATGGTTTCACCAAGTACTCAAGAGAATCGTTTGAATCTAACATCTATGGCATGAGCACAGGGAACCTCGCGAAAAACTCTGCACAAACATCGAAAATTTCAACTGCAAATAGATGTAAATTATGAACTCGCTTGTTGGAGAGATATTTGTAGGCAACCATACAAAGATAGACTTGGAGAAGATGTTAAAAAAATAATATATGAATATTGGAAGAACAATTCGTGTGTTTCACCGACTGCAAGACATGTGATGCGAAGAAGAATAGCACGAAATCAATACGAAGAACATGAAAAACATCTCTTGGAAACCACTCAAATAGAGTTATTCAACAAGTTCAAAGAAGAGAATTGTCAAATTCAAGTTTCACTCAGTGCTTTTGTTCAACAAAAACCATGGTATGTAAAACCTATCATCGTACGCGACACTTGTTGTTTCCATTATCATGTGGAATTTGAGTTATATTATGACACATTCCTTGATTTCGGTAGAACATTATGGAAGGATTCACCTCCTCCTTCCACTATCCGTGAATTCATATCTCAAATTCTATGTGAAAGAGAAAGCGATGAACTATTTTACAAAAAGAAATGTGTTGGTGGTAAAAAATACGATGATTGTGGAAATTTGACTAAATTTCAAAACAAATATCGTATTGATATAAATGATCAATCATTGTCCAACATGAAAGTGAAATGGAAGAGATATGAATAGATCGGTACATCGATTCAAGGTGCAGATAGTGTTAAAAGAATCGAATTACGAGAAGACGAAATTTTTCTGATAGACTTTTTGAGAAAGTTTGAGGCGGAAATTTACAAATACACCAAGCATTCCCATAGAGCTCGATGGCAAGACTTGCAATTCAAAAAATCTCGTGAAGTTTTTCCACCAGGGACCATTTTGTCAGTGATTGATTTTGCAGAAAACTACACATTTTTTCCACAAAAAGAAATTCAAAGTGAATACTATCACTCTGACCAAGTCTCCATGCTCGTCCATATTCTATATAGACATGCTGAAAAAAATGTCAATCATATAGAAAGCACGAGTGAAAATCGACATATCATTAAAGAATACACTTTTATATCAGTGACGATCGTACACATGATACATGTTTTGTACAACATTGTTTTGGAAGAATTTATGATTCATTGAAAAATCGTGGAATAACATTCAATGAACATTAGATATGGTCAGACGGATGCGCAGGTCAATTCAAATCTGTACGATCATTTTTTTGGTTGTGTTGTCTTCATAAGAAAACCTACATTAAACATTGTTGGAATTTCTTTGAGACTGGCCATGGAAAAGGAGAACATGACGGTGCAGGAGCATGCATAAAACGAGTACTTCGAAGATATCAAATGAACCACTATGCACGCCGACTTGTGAACGTTGAAGAAGTTGTTCAATGGTGCAAAACTGCTCTAAGCCATGAGATTAAACCATCAAGAGAAGTGCGAAGGTACATTCAATTTAATTTATATTGGAAATCTAATTTTAAACATTGTACATTTATCATGCAAGGATTATTTTTAATTGTATTTTGATATCATATTTACAAATTATTTTTCTAATTTTCCATATAAAGGTTTTTCTGGCATATTGGAATCGGATACGTAGATAGATCAATTGGAAATGACGTTGAAACAATAAAAGGGACTCGAAAATTGCATTCAATTCAAACAAAGTTGTCCACAAATGTGTTTGCATTGGATAAAAGAAAATATTCTTATTTTTGTGATGTTTGCATAGACAACACAAAATCCAATGACGTCTGTGAAAACAAAATGTATGTGAACGATTGGAAACATACAGAGCTAAATACAAAGGGAAAAATGTCTATTGCAATGTTTGAAGAAATGGAATCAGATGAAACTACAATATCATCCGATGGTGATCGAGTTTCTGATCTTGTTAGAGAAGGTAACATTTGAATTACTTTTTAATGATTTAAAGATTTACAAATTTAAATTTAAATATGCATAATTAAATATTAAATTTATTTTATTGTGCTGGAGATGTTTTTGCTGTAATTGTACCTATTGACAACGATGAAAATGTGAAGTATTATTTGATGCGTTGCACTGAACAAAAAATGAAATTATTACAAGACTATAATGATCACGGATTTCAGTATGACAAAGGGTCTATTATACTGAAAGGTTATTTTTTCAAACAAAATCGTCAAAGTGGAGACTTTGTTTACTTTGAAGACTATGAACCTGATTCCATAAGTTGTCAGTATAGTCACTTGGTGTGTGCAGCACGCATAAAGTTGATAGAAGTTCAGTCAAAGAAAAAATCAAAAATTAAGAAATGGAAAATGTCAAAATCCGATCATGAACGGATTATTGAGGATGGAATTCCATTAGAATTTTTTTGAGTGAAGTGTCCAAAAATTTATTATCTTTGGATTAAATATGTTTTACAACTTCCAGTACTCAACTAAAAATTGAGCTGCTTATGTTAATTTGTGGTTTGCACATGTTACAAATTATTTGGATACAAGCACGTGCTCTAGTATTAACTGAAAGTAGTTTTTCTATACATGTGCATTGATTAAAAATGTTATATGTATTGGATATATATATATATATATATATATATATATATATTCTAGAATGAAATTAATTATTCTTGTATATTAATTGTTCTTGCATATGTTCTCCGACCATATGGTACAAATTATTTCACTTTATTTTGTAAGGTCAGATTCAGTCCCCATATGGCCTAGCCTCCAAGGGACGAGATAACAAGTGGTTGTCCCCACTTGCCTGAATCTCAGCTTTTAAGTACAATTTTACTGTTTATGTCAGGCATCTTACATGATGTCCTAGCCAAAGATAGAGTCTCTTTGTTTCAAGTTTCCAGTAAAAGTTGTCACCGAATGACCTGCTCGAACTCTTGTAGTAAACACCATACCTTATCTCTCTTGCTCTCCAATATTATTAGGTTTAATTATTATAACACAAAAATCGTTCTACATTGTCAACAATTTTTTCACTTACACTAAAATCAATGAACACTATTAATCCAATGTCTTTACAAGTAATGTACCATCATACATGCAATTATATCAAATTAGAAATCAACATATACAATGAAATCAATGGGGATTGTCTTGTTACAAGTAACATAATTTCAATTTACCATATGTACAAATGTAGGTTGAAACCATCCAAAAATTTAAGTTGTAGATTGAAACCATCCAAAACTTTAAGCTTTAAAACCCTTTTGATTATATATTGTGCATCATTAAAACATTTAACATTTAAAGTTCATTAAATATCACATGCAAAATGTAGATTGAAACCATCCAAAACTCGAGTTTTAAAAACTTCACATGCCATGCCAATTATAATTCAACTATCCAACAAAACCATTTAACAGATTAAATATCACATGCCAAAGTTGTTTCAAGTTTCCGGCAAAAGTTGTCACCGAATGAACTACTAGGATATTATAAATACTAACTTTGTAAGATCATTTGGCATTCGGAAAAATTCGAAAGTCTTAGACTGTCAATCAATTTAAAGTTTCATTCACCCTAGGGAGTGTAAAATATTCAATGTATGTTGGTGACGATGCTCACTCCTAGCTTGAAGCAGCACCAATGACCAATTCTTTAATTAATTCCAATGCACTAGACCAAAGTTGGTTCAACCTACTTGGTTTTTCACCCAAGAAATTCCAAGGATGGACTATCTGGACAAACTGCTGAAATTGAAAAGCTTGACATGGAGATACGACAAGGTGAACAAAGACTTCAAGAACTCTTTATGGAAAGGGCTCACTTGAAGAAAAGAAGCACCATGTTGCAGGCTAAAGTCAAGAACATGGAAGATAAGATCAAGAGGGACTTTCTTGATCTGAAACCTATTGGTTTGAAGAAAGAAAATGCATGTGTTGGCACACTTGGAAAAGAAGACGACCACACTATGAGGATTGGTGCACTTCATTTGGAAGGAGTCAATATATGTCGTATTGGAGCAATTAGACAGAATTCGAAAAGGAAAGAGCTTGAACCAATTCAAGCAAACCCATGATCGGATTGTTCTATGGAGCTTCATGAGAAGAGATATGTGAAAAGCATTGTTAAGCCAAGGGCTAGTTCGAAAGACATATTGGAAGAGGAAATGTTGAAGAAGATTGCGGAAGTAAGGCGCAAGACAAGGAGGAGGAATGATGATGAAAGTTCCTTGGACTTGAGATTCGTGTCTACAACCGTACATGGGAAAAAATTCTCTTCTTTGATAGACACGGGAGCTACCCATAGCTTCCTAAGTCGAAAGGCAACTTCATCTCTTAGAAAGACGAAGGCTAGCATGGAGAAAGAGTTGAGTGCTTTCAAGGCAGTCAATTCGAGGATGAAAGCAGTGACTGGTGCCATGAAAGGCACACATGTGAGAGTAGGGTCATGGTTTGGAAAGATAGACTTAAGAGTCATTGACATGGATGATCATTCTATGGTGTTGGGATGAGACTTCATGGTTGCAGCACAAGCCATACCAATGATGGACTGAGACATTCTCTTAATTCTTGTGATCAATTTTAAACTATTTTCTGAACAAAAACATTTAACATTAAATATCACATGTCAAATGTAATTCATATGACAACATTACTTCACATTCACATGCCAAAAGTACTAAAACCATCCAAAGAACACTGAAATCAATGAACACTATTAATCCAATGACTTTACAAGTAATGTACCATCATACATGCAATTATATCAAATTAGAAATCAACATATATTGTAATGAAATCAATGGGGATTGTCTTGTTACAAGTAACATTTCAATTTACCACATGTGCAAATGTAGGTTCACATTCTATCATTCATGTAGTTTTAAAAACTTCAGATGCCATGCCAATTATAATTCAACTATCCAACAAAAACATTTAACATTAAATATCACATGCCATGGCAATTATAATTCAACTATCCAACAAAAACATTTAACGTTAAATATCACATGTCAAATGTAATTCGGATGACAACATTACTTCACATTCACATGCCAAAAGTACTAAAACCATCCAAAGAACACTGAAATCAATGAACACTATTAATCCAATGACTTTATAAGTGATGTACCATCATAGATGCAATTATATCAAATTAGAAATCAACATATACTGTAATGAAATCAATGGGGATTGTCTTGTTACAAGTAACATTTCAATTTACCACAAGTGAAAATGTAGGTTCACATTCTATCATTCATGTAGTTTTAAAAACTTCAGATGCCATGCCAATTATAATTCAACTATCCAACAAAAGAATTTAACATTAAATATCACATGCCATGGCAATTATAATTCAACTATCCAACAAAAACATTTAACATTAAATATCACATGTCAAATGTAATTCAGATGACGACATTACTTCACATTCACATGCCAAAAGTACTAAAACCATCCAAAGAACACTATTAATCCAATGACTTTACAAGTAATGTACAATCATACATGCAATTATATCAAATCAGAAATCAACATATACTGTAATGAAATCAATGGGGATTGTCTTGTTACAAGTAACATTTCAATTTACCACATGTGCAAATGTAGGTTCACATTCTATCATTCATGTAGTTTTTAAAACTTCAGATGCCATGCCAATTATAATTCAACTAGATCCAACAAAAACATTTAACATTAAATATCACATGCCATGCCAATTATAATTCAACTATCCAACAAAAACATTTAACATTAAATATCACACATCAAATGTAATTCAAATGACAACATTACTTCACATTCACATGCCAAAAGTACTAAAACCATCCAAAGAACACTGAAATCAATGAACACTATTAATCCAATGACTTTACAAGTAATGTACCATCATACATGCAATTATATCAAATCAGAAATCAACATATACTGTAATGAAATCAATGGGGATTGTCTTGTTACAAGTAACATTTCAATTTACGACATGTGCAAATGTAGGTTCACATTCTATCATTCATGTAGTTTTAAAAACTTCAGATGGCATGCCAATTATAATTCAACTAGATCCAACAAAAACATTTAACATTAAATATCACATGCCATGCCAATTATAATTCAACTATCCAACAAAAACATTTAACATTAAATATCACATGTCAAATGTAATTAAGATGACAACATTACTTCACATTCACATGCCAAAAGTACTAAAACCATCCAAAGAACACTGAAATCAATGAACACTATTAATCCAATGACTTTACAAGTAATGTACCATCATACATGCAATTATATCAAATCAGAAATCAACATATACTGTAATGAAATCAATGGGGATTGTCTTGTTACAAGTAACATTTCAATTTACCGCATGTGCAAATGTAGGTTCACATTCTATCATTCATGTAGTTTTAAAAACTTCAGATGCCATGCCAATTATAATTCAACTATCCAACAAAAACATTTAACATTAAATATCACATTCCATGCCAATTATAATTCAACTATCCAACAAAAACATTTAACATTAAATATCACATGTCAAATGTAATTCAGATGACAACATTACTTCACATTCACATGCAAAAAGTACTAAAACCATCCAAAGAACACTGAAATCAATGAACACTATTAATCCAATGACTTTACAAGTAATGTACCATCATACATGCAATTATATCAAATCAGAAATCAACATATTCTGTAATGAAATCAATGAGGATTGTCTTGTTACAAGTAACATTTCAATTTACCACATGTGCAAATGTAGGTTCACATTCTATCATTCATGTAGTTTTAAAAACTTCAGATGCCATGCCAATTATAATTCAACTATCCAAAAAAAACATTTAACATTAAATATCACATTCCATGCCAATTATAATTCAACTATCCAACAAAAACATTTAACATTAAATATCACATGTCAAATGTAATTTAGATGACAACATTACTTCACATTCACATGCCAAAAGTACTAAAACCATCCAAAGAACACTAAAATCAATGAACACTATTAATCCAATGACTTTATAAGTAATGTACCATCATACATGCAATTATATCAAATCAGAAATCAACATATACTGTAATGAAATCAATGGGGATTGTCTTGTTACAAGTAACATTTCAATTTAACACATGTGCAAATGTAGGTTCACATTCTATCATTCATGTAGTTTTAAAAACTTCAGATGCCATGCCAATTATAATTCAACTATCCAACAAAAACATTTAACATTAAATATCACATGTCAAATGTAATTCAGATGACAACATTACTTCACATTCACATGCCAAAAGTCCAAAAGTACTAAAACCATCCAAAAATTAAATAAAACAAATTATATAATAGTTCATTGTAATAAAATATGTCCAAAAATTGTAAATCTCACTTGAGTATCAAACTATATCAAGTTTAACAAATTTTAAAACGATCTAAATTTTGAAATCAAATCTGTAAATCTTGTCCATCAAATGGAGGATCTAGCGGCTGGGTCTCGAGTAGCGCCTTGTCCTGTGAATAGGAAACCATCATACACAATGCACATGTACTTGAACATTAAAATTTGAAGTTTTAAAAATGAATGAGAATATATATATCTAGAACTTCATGTAAAAAACAAAATATAACAAAAAAATCATGCAATACCTCATAAGGTTCCCTCTCCATTTGATGAAGAGTTTCTGCCATAGAAACATCTGCAGTGGTAACCTGTACAATATACATGTACAGTTAAATATAAATATATATATATACATAAATAATTTATATAAATTAAAAACTTTCAAATGAAAATGCACGTGTACATATATAAACTTATTTGAACAATAATATTAAAAAAAAGAACTAAAGACAACTTGTTCAAATGTTGTGGATGTTCCTATCTCCGTCGCTAGAGTCCTCGGATTAAAAAAATCTTCTGCATGAACCTAAATTCAAAAAATTTTAAATAACTCAAAATATAGATCTCTCTCTCTATATATCTCAATTTTTAATGGAACTTTTTGAGGTAACATAAATTTTGAACTTGTGAAAAATTGTCCATACTTGTACATCTCCCAATGAAGTAGAAGGTATATCTCCTAAGGAAGAAGAAGGTACAACCATCCCAAAAACATCAGATGGAATCGGAATCTGTTAAAACATTTAAAATCAAATTATATATATACATACATGTACATGTGTGGCAAAAATTATTTATTTTATAGTCACTTAAAAAACACTAACATACATGTGCCAACATATCATGATGGTCAGACCCATCTGCATCATTTGAGCCAGAGGTCCTGAACGTAATATTAACATTTTCATCACGCATCATGCCTGAGAACTGCAAATGGTGTTTTAACATATAATCATACATTTTTGTTAGATTAATGTACACATACAAATAAATGTATACATGTACATACACATGTATTTATTACAAATTGTACACATATATATGTAAATATAATTTCAAACCCTAAGGTCACTAACACATACCGTTCCGGTGCCCTCTTCCTCA
Organism: Pinus albicaulis; assembly: GCA_034641835.2. NCBI lineage: Eukaryota > Viridiplantae > Streptophyta > Pinopsida > Pinales > Pinaceae > Pinus > Pinus albicaulis. The sequence continues at coordinate 909,459,365 of CM076576.1, read as the reverse complement.
CGAAAAATTAGGTCTTGCAGACCATTGCGACAATTTATTGCATATGTTCGGAGATCTTCAACATTCATGTTGTAAATATCCTCATCTGTACGATAAACAAAATTGGCACGTGCATTTTCACGTGCTCTTTGTCGATTTAAACAAATATTGACTCCACTCAATCCGCTATGAACATTGTCGATCATAACATCTCTTGCTTCACGACTTATTTGAGAAGTCGCATCCATCTCTGATCGCAGGGTTTCGACTCGAAACGGTCGACTCACCAATGGCAGCTCAGGGTGAGGCAACTCCACATCTTGCTTAGTGCCCTTACGTTGATATAATCGACCTCTCCCCGGGCCAAAAAATTCTGAAGGAAGGTCATTTTAGTCGGGTTTCATACCCAAAAAAAAATCTGCATAAAACATTTGTGCAAAATAAACAGGAACCTCATCGTTCCATGGAAGCCTTCCAAAGGCCACAAGATGTCGATCATACAAATATTTTGCTTTGTCTAGGTGCTTCAAATACTGCACCTTCAACATTTTTCTTTTTGGCCCTTCCTTATAATTAAACATTGACTTAGCATCATCTCTTGAAACTCTTTTTTTTATGTCCTGCCATTTATCAGGACCTATCACTATTTCTTTTCTCTTTCTCATCACTTCTACGAATGAATCAGTCGTTGGCCCCAAATTTTTGTACACTTTTACCATTTCACTCAATGAATGTGTAACTATTTCTAGGCTTTGTCTACTCTCAGCAGGTAGAGACAAAGACTCAAGATCTCTTTGCAATTTTGCATGAAGGCTTTGACACCTTTGTAAGGTGCATTCCGCCATGTTCGTTTCCCATGGTATATCAGTAATCTCAGCCGGATAAGTTGTGGTGGGTTGACAACCTTCTTCTTCAATGTAGCGCACTGCCCTGCGTCTTTTTGACCACTGGCTCGAACATTTTCAGCCTCTGCATCAATATATATATAATTTCGTATATTAGAAAAAACACGTGTAAAAAAAGTTGTACAAATTTAATGAAAAAATATTGAAATTGATGGCAACCTTGATGTTGTTGGTTAACATCTCCTCCAACATGAAACTCCTGAGAACCAGACCCAAAATGACGCTACTGAGAACCAGACCCACAGTGACCCTGTTGAGAACCAGCAGTCGTTGATTGGCCTTCGGGGGAATAAATATCACCCCCTTCCCGCAACCTGCTACCACTCATACCTCGACCGGTTGAACCTTGGCCACGCTCCATGGATGGAGTAGAAACCCTTCTCCTCTTGCCTCCTAAAAATTAAAATATGAAACTTATTAACAACTAATTTCACTCACAAAGTTAATAAAAAAAATCAATTCCATATGTACACACATGTATGGAGATTTAAGATTATATTTAAATACCGTGAACATCCTCCGATCCCTGAGCCTCCATATGGGATTCGGATGATCTTCGTCTTTCATCCTCCATGATATATATCTATTGGTCGACATTCACAAAATAGATTTCAAAAAATCAATTTGTAATTTAGTGTACACAAATTATGTAGAACACAACTTTCAAAACAATAATTGATCATGTGTGAAACATAGAACCAGTGGAGAAAGCTAAGGAAAAACTATGTTTCCAAGTCGAACCTTTGTAGAGGTTCCAGTACCTGAGAGTAAAATCCAGTTTGGGGCTGTTAAATCCAGTATGTTCTATATTTCTTACATTTCTGCCCTCCAATTTTTCTTTCCAATCAAGGTTTATAAAGTAACATGGAAGCAACATGAGACTTGGAACAATCATTTTCATTATCTATATGGAAGGCAAGAAGGATTACTACAATTTGTACTTGGTTTTTTAAGAATATATCAAACAAAGTTTTTGAGAAGCAAATATGGTTTGTTCCTTAGTATTTGGCACTTAGAATTTCCATAACGCTTATAACCCCATCCTTACAATTTTTATAATTTCCATGATGAGACATTTGAATTTCCTTCCCCATATTTCTTGTTAATGATTATAACCTTAAAATGGCTAGTATTGGTTTGTCATCATCATCTCAAAATGACCTGGCAGATGAAAATTTACCATGTCCATCATCATCACTTCACACCATCTCATATATGACCCCTTCTACATATTATATGCATGAATTTTTGGCATGTCATCCTCTCTACCTATCCCATGAATTATTGTGACAACAGGTGAATAAAATACAATTTATAAGCAGAGGATAGTTTCTAGTTTGTCCTCCTCCATCCGCCCCATAGCTAATGATTTCTCAATTTTCCACTTCCAACTTTCTATTCTCGAAATTCATTAGCAGCTAATTTTATCGATAGCCACACCACACTACATTAATGATCTCTACATTGTTTGTTATTGTAAAGTCAAATAAAAAAAAATGTTAATTGAGTTTAGTAGTGTATATAACAATTTCTTTGACTTCCAGGTGTTTTGTGACTATTAGTAGAATTAACTACCAAAATGAATTTCCAAAATAAAATGTTGGAAGAGAAAAAATAGGCAATCACTGGATATGGAGTGGGTGGAGGAGGACAAACTTATAGTGATCCCTTCCTTATGAAATTTCCTTTATTCACCTAATGTCACAATCAATCATGGTCTAAGTAGAGGGGATGACCTACCATAAATTCAATCATATAATGTGTAGAAGGGTCATATGTAGATGGTGTGAAACGATGATTACAAACATGGTAATTTTTCATTTTTGAGATGATGATTACAAACCAGTGCTAGCCCATTAAAGGTTATAATTATTGGTGCCTAATGTGGGGTGGACAATTTAAATCAAGTTCGTATCAAAGTACAATTTATCTCATTTTAGTCAAGGTTAGTTAGAAGAATTAGCTATTGGTTTCTGCCTTCAATTTCCTCTGAAAATGAATGTGTACATGCTTTTGAGAGACATTAGAGGAATAAGGTCAAATTTTTTGGTGAAAATGTGCTATGAAAGTAAAGGGTTTTAAAGTCAAGCATGTACAAGGCATAGTTGAGCCAAATGTTCTTTAAGAAGAGCCTAATTATTTGGGTCTTGGTTATGGAAAACATGGAAAATGCTCCAAAGCCAAGGAAGCACATGAAGTTGTTCCAAGAAGGAATTTTATTTCGTGTTCATTACGTCAAGCTTGTGAAGTTTGTGTTCATGATGAATGGAACATGTACATAGTTTACCTTAAAGTTGTTGTGTTTTACGGATATTAAAATGAAGAACTTCTATTTAGATCCATTCCAGAGATTGACTGCAGGGGCATTTACTAGATATGTCACATTTCATAAAAGATGAGATCCAGAGGCTACCTGGCCCTTTACAGACTCTGCCTATAGAACTTGTAGAAGTAAACACTAGAGGCATTAACAATATCAAAGAACGTTTTCATGCTCGGACATGGGAATGTGTCTCTTTCCCTACGCAAAAAAATAGTTCTTGAGGTAGTTAATCTTCATAGACATGTCATCAAGCAAGTCAATGTGATCATCCCTCCTTCCCTCCCTTGTAAAATAATTATGTTTTGCAGGTCAGAAAGCCAAAATATGGAGACAATTATCACCAAATCCAACGTACGATTATGCATGATGTAGAATCTCTAGCTCTTTCCCTTGTTAATATATTTAATAATCTCAATATTTATTTAAAAGTATCAATAGTATTTCGACGACATCACATTGTTCAAATCTCATGGTCAAAATACTATTGATACTTTTAAATAAATATTGAGATTATTAAATATATTAACAAGGGAAAGCGCTAGAGATTCTCCATCATGCATAATCGTACGTTGATGCTTATAGAGTGAAAAAACTGAAAGAATCAACTTGTAGAGTCATTTTAATGGGGGGTGGAGAATTCAGGTCTAAAACCTTTTGGAGTCATTTTGAGGTATTAAATGACATTTCTGGGGGTCAAACGATTATATAATTTAAGTTGAAGGCCCATGAGATAAATATGACTTCTATGTGACATTTGTAAATTAAATCATCTATTTGTTGTGTTATATGAACATAATTCGTACGCATATCTAAAGAGTCCAAATGCTCATTCAAGACCATATGTAATCCTCATCTAACTTAGCCAGGGATTTGCAATACTATATTTGAGTTGGCTAGCTCCATTTCAAGATATTATGGTTATCCAAGAGGGGATATAAAAAATGAAAAGAAGAATGGAAAAGAGGATTTCAAAATCGATGAGGGTCAAGATGATTCACATGATGAAGTGCAACTCAAAGAAGCGCCATTGAAATGGTTTGCTGACAGATGGTTAGATTTCTTATCCAATTAAGCCCTAGCATGTATTTTGATTTTTCATGAATTTCTTTGCAAATTCAAATTATGGTGCATGTTGCATGAAGCAAGATGTTGAAAGTAGAGTTATATTGACACACTTAAATGCAACAAATATGGAAATTTGTACATGAGCTCTATTATTTTACTTAAGAGTCAGTTGTTTGAAGAGGCATGTTTTGTCAACTTATGTTTGGTTGATGGTTTTGTACACCAATATGTAAGAGTACATGGACATATTCACATGATGTGAATTTTTTTTTCTTTGAAGGAGAAAAATGATATGTCAGCGAGCTATGTTTCTTGCATGATGTGTTTTTAGTTTGATGGTTTTGTTTGTGACAAGACATCACAAGATTTTGCGAAGGTCCACTCTTGAGCGAGAGCCTCATGATTACAACCTATCCGTGAGAATCAAATGGGAGTGCATCCTTATTTTGAAAACAAGTAGGATTCTAAGCTACCTAGGACTCAAACCATCATTTTTAAATTTGAAATATAATTGTGTTGTTTCAATGCCTGAATCCACAACCCTAACACATGAAATCACTAATCTAATTACACATGAAATAAATAGTTATTTTCTCCAACATTAAAAATATAACTAAAAACTAAATTCAACATAGTTGAAAGAAAAAGAATCGCCATTGAAATGGTTTGCTGACAAATGGTTAGATTTCTTATCCAATTAAGGCCTAGCATGTATTTTGATGTTTCATTAATTTCTTTGCAAATTCAAAGTATCCAGTGCATACGCAGAAACAAGATGTTGAAAGAGAGTTATGTTAGACACACTTAAATGCAACAAATATGGAAATTTGTACATGAGCTCTATTATTTGACTTAAGAGTCGGTTGTTTGAAGAGGCATGTTTTGTCAACTTGTGTTTGGTTGATGGTTTTGTACACTAATATGTAAGAGTACATGGACATATTCACATGATGTGAATTTTTTTTTTCTTTGAAGGAGAAAAATGATGTGTTTTCAGTTTGATGGTTTTGTTTGTGACAAGACGTCACAAGATTTTGCGAAGGTCCACTCTTGAGCGAGAGCCTCATGATTACAACCTATTCGTGGTAATCAAATGGGAGTGCATCCTTATTTTGAAAACAAGTAGGATTCTAAGCTACCTAGGACTCAAACCATCATTTTTAAATTTGAAATATCATGGTGTGTTGTTTCAATGCCTGAATCCACAACCCTAACACATGAAATCACTAATCTAATTACACATGAAATAAATATTTAATTTCTCCAACATTAAAAATATAACTAAAAACTAAATTCAACATGGTTGAAAGAAAAATAAAATGGAACTTTAAACATTCAATGAAAATTTCTAAATAAGAACATTGAAATTATAAGTTTCTTTCTTACACAGTTTAAGATTTGGGGTGTAAATTTTTTTTCAAAAATTCTTTTAAACTTTTTGATGCTTCACGTTTCCGCCCAATTATCTATTCCTAATGTATTGCAATAACTGTTAGTTAATTAAACAATCATAAACCATTTCAATCTTCTTTCCTTTTATGTTTTTAGAATAACAAGATAAGGAAAAAAAACTTTAAAATATCATACATCAATCAATAAGAAAACATATCAACTCAACCAAAGCCAACATGGAGATATCATTCTATAGTATGTACCATTCAAACATGAGCATCAAGTACATGTCCAACAAAAGAGAATTTACCAAAATCGACCCAAATGTTTCTCCAAAGAAAAGCATTGCAGTATGCTAGATTTGTAATAAATTCAAAAAAAATAAATATTACTTGAAATATGAATTTGGATGTGAAATAATCATAGCTAAATGTGAAAACAAAAATTGTATATTTGTTTTAACTCCAATGTACTATGGGGTTTAAATCTATGATACTATGGGAAATAGAGATCTATCCAAAAAGTATTTCTTTCAATATCAGTATAAATATACATAAAGTCTTGAATATTATGCAATTTAATGAAACAATAATTAATAATCCATCTTTGAAACCATCTAAATAATAAGGAAATAACACATATGTGGAAACCAACAAGCACCATCAATTTACCAACCAACCAAATCCCCACTGATGGCAAGGGTTAGGCTGTTACATTTTATCTACATATAACCCAAATGATTTGGTTGTCCTTTGTGCTACTTCTTAGAAAAGCTGCAAGATGAAAGTTAAGGAAATTCACGATTGCGAAATTCTAGGTGTCCAAGAGGTGTAAGAAAAAGGAATAAAATAAAATAAAATAAAAATAATTTAGCTCCCAAGGTCTCCAACGAGGAACCAAAGCATATTTCTTTGTCAATTTTGTCCTTAGAAAAGCTACAACATGAAAGCACGAGAAATTCACAATTACAAGATTCTAGGTGTCCAAGAGCTTAAAGGATAAAAAATAATGAAAAAAACTAAAAACTTGAACTCGTAAGGTGTACAACAGGGAAACAAAGTATATTTCTCAAGGCCATTTTGTACTTAGAAGAGAAGCAAGATGAAAATAGAGAAGATTCACAATTGCAATATTGTAGGTGTCCAAGAGCTTAAACAAAAAACTCAAGTTCTGAAGGTCTACAGAAGGCATGAGAGGCTTAATATTAAGCAAAAATAACCACCAAATATCTTCCTTGAGAAAACAAAATAAAGGAAATAAAGAGTCACCAAATAACTAAAACATTGTTGTTTTGTGGAACCAAGATATAGTCAACAATACAAGTGCTACACAAAAACAAATGTAAACACAATGGAAAACTGAAACATATCTCACTATCAAATTCATGAATTCTTATTTTAAGATGGTAGAACTTAAGTCTCAATTGTAATTGGATTCTTTCTAAAGTGTAATTCCAAGCTCATTAAGCATACTAGGTGACCAAATTTTTAAAGTAACTTGAGATTCACAACAAGAGATACACAACATGCACCACAATACATAATGTGCCCTTGTAGATAAGGATTTAGACAAATATACTTCAACAAGGATGGAATCAACCTTCAAAAAGAATGATATAATGGAAGCAATATATCAATACTAGTGTCCTTTTTCATTCCTTAATAGCTATGATGACCAGAAAGTTGAAATGCTAGAGATTTTAGCACTTGAGTATGGAATGGACCAAAAAATTATTGACCGCAATTGTTTGGTGACCTTCAACTTTATGGAAAATGTAGGACTACAGGGAAGTTCTCTTTGCACATGAAAGATGTAATTTCATTCCAATTACCGATAAATAATATGTTTTATTTCTGAAATTATATATATATATATATATATCTATATATATATGTCCAATGAATGACCACAAGGTTGGTCAATAGGATTCAAAATTATAGACAATGTGATTGCATATTTATATTTCAAATTAAAATCAAAATTTTATAAAGTGCCTAAATCTTCTTCAAAGATTAACATTTCTAAGATTAGTGGAATCACTAAACAACATCATAAAAATATAACAATAGAATTGTTGGAAATATGATGTAGAGTGTTTTCCTTGATGGCAACCCACTTGATAGAGTGTTGTCCTTGAATGGCAACCCACTTGATGAAGATGATGGCAACCTACTTGATGAAGTTGTGCTTGATAGAATATGTCTTGATAAACTTGTTACATGATGTAAATCTGATGTATCTACAGTGAGTACAGAAGGTAATGAAGAAAGAAATTCAGTATGTGCTAGATCTATGATGAAAAGAATATGTCTCAAGGAATACGTGGATTTGTCTAGGAGAAGTTGCGTATGCACGCGGGAAACAACGTGCCAAGTCGCGTATGGGAAAAAGCGCTCATAAAGTCCAAAACCAGGGGTAATCACCATGGTATTGACCCATTGTATTGGGTAATGATTCGTCTAAATGACCCCGTCCAGGAATACCATCGGAAGTAATGTGCTTTTGGCTCATGGTATTGAAAAAGGGTAAACCTATATAAAGAGAAGAAATTCATTGTGAAAATTATGCAGTGGGGGAAAGATGTCTGAGCTTGAATGAATACTTCTCTCTGAAGGATATCTGAATGAAAGGGTTACAGTTGAATGATAGATCTAAATGCATGATGCACCAATGATGAAGAAGGGAATCTAGATCTGAAATGTACTTGTATTTGCTAGATCTGTTTTTGGAATGATTAGATCTGAGATGAGGCGAACATCTGTCTGAAGTAAAGGGTAAAATCTGTGTGATGTGTCTGTTCTGAAGAATTGCAATAACCTAAATGTCTGAAGAACCATACGCTAGCTTGCCGCAGAAGAAGTGCGTATATATGCGGCTTCGCTGAAGAGAAAGCGCGTATGTGCAGTGAAATTTGCTTTATATTATGTATAGA
>CM076576.1:909351820-909450669 GCA_034641835.2 Pinus albicaulis | reverse complement strand
AGTATACGCAGGTTTGTATGGTATAAGGCGCGTATATACACGGGATCAGTGAAATGAAAGAGCGTATGCAAACTAGGGTTTGCTGAAGCATGGGATATGAAATGTCTGATGTGTTTTGCTGTGTTGCTGCTATCTGTATTCTACAATTCTGAGCTATCTGTTTCAGTTTGGTTGTATGATGGAGCTTAAATATGTGGAGTGGATCTAGTGTGAAAATTGATGAAACGTGGTCCATAGAGGTGCTGAGGGTTGTAGCCTTCAGTCAGGGGGTTGTAGCTCCCTTCCAGGAGAGGCTGGTAAACAAGCGCAGGTTGGTGCCTGCGTACTGGTATGAGTCTGCACCAGTACATATGTTGTAAGATGTTTTCTTTAAAATAAAATATTGAAGGCTGAGCAACAGCAGCGGTGGTTTTCTCCCGACTTGGGTTTCCACCTAAAATCCTGGTGTTCATGTGTGATGCTTTGTGTGATGGTTTATTCTGTTCTTACTGCACATGTTTACTGTTTATTGAACATATGATGAATGAATGATGGAATGATATAAGTGTAGAATTAATGGCATAATTAGATCTCTGTGTATACGCGAGTTTCATAAAGGGTATCCGCGTATATACGCGATTATGTATCAGGAAAGTAGTATAAGCTTTAGAAACGAAAAAAAGAGAATTTTTGAATATACGGTAAATATTGATTCACCCCCACTCTCGTTATTTTTCCCAACAATTGGAATCGGAAGCGAGGTTCATGCAAACGATCGCTTGAAGGAGATCCGTCGCAATGGGATGTCATGAAGGAGTAATGTCTCTAAAGCCACTATTCAATGGAAGCAATCGATTTTCTGGAGAAGTACGAACAAAAGCATGTACGCAAAGTCTTGGTGCAGAAATGTGGGCAATCGTGGAAGAAGGCTATCAATATCCGGCAAGTATTCCTACTGATGCGGCTGAAAGGAAGAAGTATGAAATCAATGCCAAAGCAGTGAATGTCTTATTAGGAAGCATGTCTAAACCAAAATTTGCTAAGGTGATGCAGCTAAATTCAGCAAAGAAATATGGGACAAAGTCATTCTGAGCTATGAAGGAGATACAAAGGTAAAAAGTGAAAAACTCCAAACTCTCATAATTGAATATGAAAATTTAAGGATGCATAGTGATGAAAGTATTTCCAGTTTCTTTTTACGTCTATATGATATTGTAAATCGTATGAGAAATTTGGGTGAAACCATAACCGATACTACTCTGGTGGAAAAAGTCTTAAGATCTTTGACTTCAAAATTTGAGTCAAAAGTATCAGCTATTGAAGAAAGGCAAGATCTGCAAACTCTTATTATTTTTCAACTACATGGTATCCTGACTGCTTTTGAAATGAGAAAAGGAGGTCCCTCTCAAATCAGAGAAGGAAATTTTGCTTTTAAGGCGTCTTGCCAAAGGAAAAGAAAAGGAAGTTGTCAAGGAATCCAGCTATATATCCGAAGAAGAAGAAGCGAATTTTGTGAGAAAACTCCAACTAGGTACTGGAAGATTCAAAGGTAAGCTTCCCTTCAAATTTTTTGAGTGTGGAAAAGTTGGTCATTATGCTGCAAAATTTCCTTATAAAGAAACATCCGCTAAAGGAAAAGAAGTGGCAAGAAGGAATAAGAGTCGGTCTAGCACAAGAAAAAGTTACTATATTAATGAAGACAGTGATGGGTCCTCTGATAGTGAGGAAGAATGTGAACAAAATATTAAACTTCTCATGGCAAAAGAATCTAGAGAAGAAAAGGATACTTTTGTGGATGCTCTAGAAGACAATGATTTTCTTGAAGAAAACACTCAACTCAAAGTAAGCCTAGAAGAAAAGAACATAATCATAGAGACTCTTGAAAATCAGCGTGAAGCAAGAGAAAAATGCATTGAGGAATTGGAGTGTGAAGTAGTAAGTCTAAGGAAAGATAATAAGAAAGTGAAATCTCTCAATCTTAGATTTGCTAAAAGTTCAGAAACCTTAGATGAGATTATCAAGGTACAACGGTCTCCTCTTATAAAAACAGGTCTTGGATATACTGGGGAATCTTCCCAGACTTCAGCACAAAATTTTCTAAAAGCAGCCACAACTGGTTCACTACATTCAGCCACTCAACAAGGGAACAAAGGTTATTTACAGGTAAAGCATGATCATCTCAATTAAAGGAACACTAACAGGGAGATCTTTCAAAGAAGCTACAACCAACAGGTAAATTCAAATAGAAGATTTCATGATCGCAGAAATTTCTACTTCAATGGCCAATGTTTCTCATGTCACAGTTTTGGTCATAAAGCTGTTCAATGTGTTGCATATAAAACCATCATGACAAGAGAAGCAAGAGAGAAAAGGATGAATATTGAACCAAAGAAGAACACCTATAACAAATTTTCCCCTCTTCAAAACGAAGTTGAATGTACTTATTGCAATAACTTTGGTCATGAAGAATCTAAATGCAGGAGCAAGGTCCAGCCAAAAGAACATGTTCCCTCAAGCTCTAAAGTGTGGAAAAAGAAAGAAATAGCAGTTGAAAATTGTGGGGGGGATGGCGTTATTTGCAGAAGGTGAATAAAATCAATGGTACATTGATAGTGGGTGCTCAAGACACATGACGGTGACAAAAGAAAACTTCTTGCATATAATGCTCTAGAAAAGGAAAAAGAAAGTTACATTTGGAAATGATACTCTGCGTAATTAAAAAGGAAAATTAGAGTGTTTCTAAAAGAAAAAGTGAAAGCTAATGAAGTCATGTATGTGGATGGATTAAAGCATAACTTGTTAAGTGTAAGTCAAATGTGTGATCAAGGAACTGAAGTTGTCTTTAGTTCAAAAGAATGTGTGGTACGTGATCTTGATACAGGTAAAGAAATTATAAAAGGAAAAAGAACTCCAAACAACCTGTAGATATTGAAGAACCCCAAAGAACAATGTTATTTGAGTAGATCTTCAGAGAATTGGCTATGGCATAGAAGGTTTGGGCATCGGAAACTTCTCTCAAAAAATCACTTAAACACGTAGACTTTAAAGCTGTTCGTGGTCTTCCCAATATTGATCTGCAGAGAAAGTATCATATGCAAATCTTGTCAATTCGGTAGCGGAACCCGAGTAAAATTTAATGCCAAAGGATCATCAAGTAAGCCTCTTGAACTCATTCATACTGACATATGTGGACCTATGAGGAAAAAGTCACCACGTGGTGAACAGTACTATATCTTGTTTATTGATGATTTCTCTAGAATGTGTTGGATTGGTCTACTTAAACACAAAGATGAAGCATTTGAGAAATTTCAGAATTTCAAAGCTCTGGTTGAAATGAATTAGATCTAAAAATCAAGTGTCTCAGATCTGATCGAGGAGAATATACATCAAATGAATTCTTTGAATGTTGTGAACAACATGGCATAAAAAGACAGTTCTCTGTAGCAGGCACTCCACAACAAAATGGCGTAACAGAAAGAATGAATAGAACGATTCAACAAATGGCTAGAGCTATGCTTGATGATTCCGGAACACCTGACACTTTTTGAGGAGAAGCAGCTCACACAGCAGCAAATATTCTTAACAAGGCACATGTTCGGGTAAATAGTGATAAAACTCCGTATGAACTATGGTATGGTAATCCTCCTTCTGTGAAGCATTTTATAGTTTTTGGAAGTAAATGATTTATCAAAAATAGTGATGAAAAGCTTGGCAAGTTTGAACCCAGATCAGATGAAGGAATATTTCTTGGTTACTAATCTACAAGAAGAGCATACAAATGTTACAATAAAAGGCTTCGGAAGATTGTTGAATGTATTGATGTTGTTATTGATGAGTTTCCTGCAGCTCCTAAAGAAGAAAAACACACAACAGATGAAGATGATGGTGACTTTTGTCCGTTTGCATCAAATAGAAATGATATAGACAATGGATCCAATGAAGAACCAGAAGATGATTTATCTGAAAAAGCTCCATCCGGATACATATTCTGGATCATCCTGAATATCAAATTTTGGGAGACAAGGAATCGGGTGTACGAACAAGGAGAACTCTTGTGGGATCTTCTAGACATCTGGCACTTCTATCCACAATTGAACCTCACAATGTCAATCAAGCTAGTAAAGATGAATGTTGGAAGCAAGCCATGAATGAAGAGATTGATCAAATTGAAAAGAATGACACTTGGGAATTGGTACCAAGACCACATGATAAAAATGTCATTGGAACTAAATGGATTTTCAGACAAGTTAAATGAGAATGGGGATGTTATAAGAAATAAAGCTAGACTTGTGTGCAAAGGGTATGCTCAAAAAGAAGGTATAGACTTTGAAGAAAAATTTTCTCCTGTAGCCAGAATTGAAGCCATAAGAATGTTTCTTGCTTATTCAAGCTTCCAACAAATCAAAGTTTATCAAATGGATGTTAAATCTGCTTTCCTCAATGGTGATCTAGAAGAAGAAGTTTATATAGAACAACTAGAAGGATTCATTTTGGGAAATGATGAAAAACTTATTTGTAGACTTAAAAAGGCTCTATATGGTCTCAAACAAGCTTCAAGGGCATGGTATTATCGTCTTGACAAATATCTTCATCAGCAAGGTTTTTCAAAGGGGTCTGCTGATAGAAACTTATACACAAAAAATGAAAATGATAAACTATTGATTGTGGTTGTATATGTTGATGATATTATTTTTGGAAGTAATGAAGAGTCTATGAGTCAGAAATTTGCTTCTGTTATGCAACAAGAATTTGAAATGTCTTTACTTGGGGAACTAACATTCTTTCTTGGCTTGCAAGTGCATCAAACAACAGATGGCATATTCTTATCACAAGCAAAATATCTTAACAGATTACGAGCTATGGCATGGAATAATGCAAACACAGCAAGTACACCAATGATAATCGGATGCAATCTCATTCTCATGGTGATTCTCACCCTGATCGATCAACGAATACGGATCAATGATAGGAAGTCTACTTTATCTGCTGGGGACTAAAATGGAACATTTATGCATGCAGTTGGGATTGTTTGGACTATTCCAAGCTAATCTAAAGAGTCTCACCTTGGTACTAAAGAATTTTCAAGTATCTACAAGGAACTCTGAGAACTGGACTATGGTATCCAAAGAATGTTGATCTTACTCTTCATGCTTACACTGATGCAGACTGGGCTGGAAATGTTGATGATCGGAAAAGCACTAGTGGTGGTGCATTCTATATGGGACCCCGATTAGTATCTTGGCTCAGCAAGAAGCAAAATTATATCGCATTATCTACAGCAGAAGCAGAATATGTGGTTGTTGCATCTTGTTGCACTCAACTCCTTTGGATGATGCAAAACTTGCAAGATTTTCAAATCAAATGTACACCTCCTATCTCCATTAGGTGTGATAATACAAGTGCCATCAATATCTCAAAGAATCCTATTATGCATTCAAAGACCAAACATATTCCCATCAAGTACCACTTCTTACGTGAACAAGTGCTTGAACAAAGGGTACAGTTGGAGTATGTTCCTTCCAAGAACAAGTTGCTGAGATCTAGAACAAGCCTGCACCGAGGAAGCCTTTGAGTATCTAAGACAAAAAGCAGGTAGTCTCTGATTAAAAAAAAAATCTGCTTAAATTCAGAAGATTAAATTGAATACGCGGTTTTACTGAAACACAGTCGCGTATATACGCGAGTATATTAACATAAAGACGCGTATGGATAATTGCTGACATTTTTTTTTTTGGTTGGGGTCAGCATTTTTCAGTATTGATTTGGTTATTCTGGTTATGCTTATCACTGACAGAGCATTTGATGTAAAGAAGATAGGTACAGGAAGGAAAAACTCAGGGGGAGATGAAGGAATGTGAAGTTTTCAATGATTCACTTTCCATACGTGGGTTACATGAACAAAAGTCGCGTATACACGTGAGTTACAATAGACACAGTCGCGTATGCATTGCTGATAAGAGAATTTATATGATATCTGAAGATCTGGAGCAGAGGTTCAGGGGGAGCATCAGTCTGGCTATCTTGGATGAGCCCAGATTGTTACTTAATGAAGATTATCTGTTGGATGAGATGGAAGTCTTATGATTCAGAGATGTGGACAGATCATGCAGAGTTTGTTGCTGATGACTTGCTGTTGAAGGTGTTCAAGTTGCACAAGTTAAGGAGGAACCTTGGCCATATGGAAAGGATGCATTGGATGCACTTTTTCAGGGGGAGTCCTAGTATAATGCATTATTGGCATTATGATGGTTCTGATATATGATCTCTCTTGAGGTCTTTTCTGGTATTATTCATGAATAGTCATTTCTGTAATTTGATGAAAAAGTCATGTTGAGACCCATGATGTAAAATTGTAATATTCAGTCATGTAAGGACTTGTCAAAGTTTGTAAACCCACTTGGTTGGGTAGCTGAGTCAAATTTGTAAACCCACTTGGTTGGGTAATTAAGTTGAGATATGTAAACCCACTTGGTTGGGTATTTGAGTTTCTTGGGTGGATCTTTGATGTAAGTATGAGTCCTTGGTGATAGGAAGGCCATAGAATTGTGTGCTTCATTGAAAAATATGTTTGAAGTTTCAGCATGAACTCAGGGGGAGCTTGGTCACTTCAGTGTACATCAGATCTGCAGATCGCTTGTTTCTACAAAAAGGAGAAAAACCTTGTTTCGTCCTTTGCCCTTGATGTCAAAGGGGGAGAGTGACATGGTGTTTGAATGATTTCAAAGAATGAGGAGAGTGACATGGTGTCTATCTGTTGTAGTGATCAAACACCATCGTGGTTGCCATCAAGTCCAAAGGGGGAGATTGTTGGCAATATGATGCAGAGTGTTGTCCTTGATGGCAACCCACTTGATAGAGTGTTGTCCTTGAATGACAACCCACTTGATGAAGATGATGGCAACCTACTTGATGAAGTTGTGCTTGATAGAATATGTCTTGATGAACTTGTTAAATGATGTAAATCTGATGTATCTACAGTGAGTACAGAAGGTAATGAAGAAAGGAATTCAGTATGTGCTAGATCTATGATGAAAAGAGTATGTCTCAAGGCATACGCGGATTTGTCTAGGAGAAGTCGCGTATGCACGCGGGAAACAACGTGCCAAGTCGCGTATGGGAAAAAGCGCTCATAAAGTGCAAAACTAGGGGTAACCACCATGGTATTGACCCATTGTATTGGGTAATGATTCGTCTAAATGACCCCATCCAGGAATACCATCGGAAGTAATGTGCTTTTGGCTCATGGTATTGAAAAACGGTAAACCTATATAAAGAGAAGAAATTCATTGTGCAAATTATGCAGTGGGGGAAAGATGTCTGAGCTTGAATGAATACTTCTCTCTGAAGGATATCTGAATGAAAGGGTTACAGTTGAATGATAGATCTGAATGCATGATGCACCAATGATGAAGAAGGGAATCTAGATCTGAAATGCACTTGTATTTGCTAGATCTATTTTTGGAATGATTAGATTTGAGATGAGGCGAACATCTGTCTGAAGTAAAGGGTAAAATCTGTGTGATGTGTCTGTTCTGAAGAATTGCAATAACCTAAATGTCTGAAGAACCATACGCTAGTTTTCCGCAGAAGAAGTGTGTATATACCCGGCTTCGCTGAAGAGAAAGCGCGTATGCGCAGTGAAATTTGCTTTATAATATGTACAGAAGTATAAGCGGGTTTGTATGGTAGAAGGCGCGTATATACGCGAGATCAGTGAAATGAAAGAGCGTATGCAAACTAGGGTTTGCTGAAGCATGGGATATGAAATGTCTGATCTGTTCTGTTGTGTTGCTGCTATCTGTATTCTACAATTCTGAGTTATCTGTTTCAGTTTGGTTGTATGATGGAGCTTAAATATGTGGAGTGGATCCAGTGTGAAAATTGATGAAACGTGGTCCATAGAGGTGCTAAGGGTTGTAGCCTTCAGTCAGGGGGTTGTAGCTCCCTTCCAGGAGAGGCTGGTAAATGAGCGCAGGTTGGTGCCTGTGTACTGGTATGAGTCTCCGCCAGTACATATGTTGTAAGATGTTTTCTTTATAATAAAATATTGAAGGCTGAGCAACGGCAACGGTGGTTTTCTCCCGACTTGGGTTTCCACCTAAAATCCTGGTGTTCATGTGTGATGCTTTGTGTGATGGTTTATTCTGTTCTTACTGCACATGTTTACTGTTTATTGAACATCTGATGAATGAATGATGGAATGATATAAGTGAAGAATTAATGACATAATTATATTTCTATGTATACGCGAGTTTCATAAAGGGTATCCGCGTATATACGCGAGTCTGTTTCAGGAAAGTAGCGTATGAGCTTTAGAAGCAAGAAAGAGAAAAGTTTTGAATATACAGTAAATACTGATTCACCCCCCCCCCCCCCCCCCCCCCCCCTCTTAGTATTTTTCCCAACAAGAATAGTGTACATGCTTCTATTCTATGGTTATCCCTCTATCCTTGTAACCTAGATCTATTTAAACATTAGCAGTTTTAGGAGGAGATCCCATGTCAGGTCTAACTTTGAATATGAGTTGTACAAGGACTAACTAACTAACGTACATATGTGAGAAAGAGATTAACAAGAAGTATATAAATGAAGAAGTAAGACAAGGGAAAAGCAGAGTAAGACATGAGAAGAGTAAGAAAACGCTAGAGCAGAGTAGAGTAAGACATGAGAAGAGTAAGAAAACGCTAGAGCAGAGTAGAGTAAGACATGAGAAGAGTAAGAAAACGCTAGAGCGGCGCATTTTTATAGAAATTCAATCCAGAATTAGATCCATTTTAATTTGGATCTTGAGACATAAGTAGATATCAAATATGAAAAATATATATGTAACAGGTTGTAGGTATTCCATTCTTACAACCATCTTATAGTATAAAAAACCATCTTATACGAGAAAAATTAATGCTTTCCTTTTATAGTGGGAACACAAACACAATATATATTAATATAGTCGAAATCTCATGCAAAAATTCCCTTATTTTTCCAATAGAAATAAAAACAATAGAAATATAGTTCGAATCTGATGAAAAAAATTGTGAGAAGAAACAAAACAGTATCAATACAGGCCAAATCTACAAATTTGTGATGCAAGTTGTTTATCAATGCAGTCCTGGGTGCTTTGTTTGTTGTCTGTTATATTTAATTTTTGAGGAATAAAATTTCTGTCTCAAGGTGCTTATAACGTTTTTTTTTCTTGCAGGTGTGCAAGATAATTCTCAGAGATTATTTTTCCAATAGAAACAAAAACAAAAACAATATATATTAATATAGTCCAAATCTCATGCAAAAATTCCCTTATTTTTCCAATAGAAATATAGTTTGAATCTGATGAAAAAAATTGTGAGAAAAAACAAAACAGTATCAATACAGTCCAAATCTACAAAGTTGTGATGCAAGTTGTTTATCAATGCAGTCCTGGGTGCTTTGTTTGTTGTCTGTTATATTTAATTTTTGAGCAATAAAATGTCTGTCTCAAGGTGCTTATAACGTTTTTTTTTTCTTGTAAGTGTGCAGGATAATTCTCAGAGATTATTTTTGACAGTGTGGAGCTAATAGCAGAAAATGTTAGCATTCACACCAGATGGAATCTATTAATTTATATTCAATGTGGCAACTGTTACTGTTGATTATGCCATATCGTTAACAAGTTCATTAAACCTTGGTTCTGTCTTAGAAATGGGCCATTTTTCATTTCTGTTAAATCTAGAGAAGTAAAAACAGGTTGAAGATTTTATCTAAATATCACCATCTAATCCATGTTTACATGAAAAATGTAATTTACACATTAATTACCTGGACAACAATACGAGACGGACAGGAGAACACACCCGGACAGCAATAAGAGACGGACAGGAGAACATACCCGGACAACAATACGAGACGGACAGGAGAACATACACCAGCGCGATAGGAAGAGCGCGGACGAACACCAGCGCGGATGAACACCAGCGAGACGAACACCAATGCGGATGAACACCAGCGAGACGAACACTAGCGTGAACACAACAGCAGCCAAAGGAACAATAAACGCGCCAACAATAAACTCGGTAAACCATAACATTTCGCGGGCGATTTATTTATAGAAAATAGTTCGGCTGAACTATTTTAAAAGTAAAAGTTCGGTCGAACTAACAGTTCGGCCGAACTCTTTTATAAGTTCGACCGAACTTTTGTTACCGGTTTTCCAATCCCCGACAAAAATTCTGTTTGCTCAGGCCGTCCATGTGCCATCAGCCTAAACGGAATCAAGAGTTCAGCCGAAATTTCTAAGAAAGTTCGGCCGAACTTTATAGAATGTTCGGCTGAACTATTGCCAAAAAAAAATCTCTACCCCCGATTCTCACAAAAGTGTAACCCAGCTTCACGTTTCCGCCCAATAGTGAGAAGATCAGATCTGAACAGAACATGGATTACATCTGTAATCCATGGATCACCATAGTGAAGGGCATAACCCCAACAATAGAGATCTCTCCTCCAAAAGTGTCTCAAAACACCCTGCAACTGTATACTTGAAAATAACGCAGTCCAAGAAGGAAAACTCCACTGTAGGCTCTAGCACTGGTTTGGCCTAATGCCAAGATCTGAAGATGCAGCTTCAAAGGTCTAATACTCTCTTTTCAATGGGATAGAAGGATTTCCCACTGAAAATATGCACTATGTTGGCCTAGATCTGAGTAGATCTAGCCTCCACTTGCTGCAAATTACAAGGAAAACCAAACCCTCAACAGGATCTGCGTTGTAGCTGGAATATGAGCTTGGCCAAATGCCTGATAGTGGACAAGATTAGCAAGGCTCCTCCAAGAGCTACTGAATGGAATAGGTGGGATTCTCGATCAGGAACACCCTAGTGCTAAACAACACTATTCTCAGCTAAGCAATAAGAGAATGATATATGTCTAAACAGACAATATATTTAGAAATATACATTCTTCAACAACCCTTATATTGATGTCCTCCTCTTCCTTTTATAAGATAGAAATATTGCCAAACCCTAAACCATCTCGATCATTTAGCTCCATTCACATGTGTAGCCTCCAACAAGAACTGCACTATGCATCTAGGAGGTTCATTGCATTTGGACAATGCTGTTGATTTGGTCCTGTTGGCCTAGTTAAATGTCTTAATCCCTTTCACACATAAGGTTGTTTTATTAAGGCAGCCCAGATTTAGCCTTGTTCACATGGGGCATTGATTTATTTTGCTGTTTTAGGAGTTTTATTTATCCTGCTTTACAATTTTATTCATGCAACAAGAAAATGAAACAAAATTGTATATTCCCATTACCTTAGGCTAATTGCGAATATTACACATTTTTAACACGGTCCCCAGACATGACATGACCTGACTTGACTCTCTCGAGTGCACGACCCGACCCACCCGAATGCACGACCCAACTGGCCCGAACGCAGACCCGAATGCCATCACCCGACACGCCCGAATGCACAACCTGACCTGCCTGAGTGCACAACTGAACAACACGACTCAACCCACCTAAATGCATGACCCACCCAAATGCATGACCCGAACGTAGGCTCATGGGAGCAAACGAAAAATAGTCTGCACGAACGTGCACAAGGCACACAAGCGGTCACCAATTAGCATTTTTTATACAATCAACCTCACATGACAGCACCCGACCCGACCCACCCAAACATGTTTCCTTTGGCACCCTGACACAGGTGAAGCACTAGCACCACTACTGCTTCGTGATAGATGGTATCAAAGCTTGATTTAGGGCGAGTTGAGCTTTGTTGAAGATAAAATATTGAAGTAGAAATACAACATCAGGGTTTTATTTGGTATCGAAGCTTGGAAATTATATTGGTTGATATCAGTGAAACATTGGCAGGGGCAAGACATTGGTCAGGGTCGAAGCTTCATAACAAGACATGGCAAGTTGGGAAGAATATCAAGGGAGGATTTTTCAGACATTGTACAGGTTGAGGTGTATGAAGGAACAACACTGATAGATTCATATTGAACTTGAAGTATTGTAGGATAATTTTGAAGTAGAGCTTCTTCAACTTGGTTGGGCAATGTAGCAGGATGGAGCTGCAGATTGCGATGAGGAAGAAGAAGGCGAGACATGTGAAAAAGAGGATGTTGCAAATGTGTCAATGATAGAGGAATAACTTGATGAACACGTAGGACCGGGATCATGAACTTTGCATACGTTGATGATGGGGGACACTTGTAGGGGTTATGGCTTAGGGGTTAATGGGGTTAGGGTTTAGGGGGTTAAATGGGTTAGGGTTTTATGGGTTTAGGGGTTTAAATGGGTTAGGGGTCAAGAATTATGGTTTAAGGGGTTAGGGGTTAAGGGTTTATAAGTTCAAGGTTTAGGGGGTTAAATGGGTTAGAGTTTTATTGGTTTAGGGGGTTAAATGGGTTAGTAGTTAAGGGTTTGGAAGTTAGGGTTAATGGTTTAGAGGTTTAGGTTTTATGGGTTTAGAGGTTTAGGTGGTTAAATGGGTTAGGAGTTGGGAATTGTGGCTAAGGATTCAAGCTCCATGGAAAAATCTAAAGTCATCAAAATTATTAATGGTTTGGAATAATTTCCTAAAATACCTTTCCTAATAGACAAACCCCATTGGATATAGGATTCCAAAGTTGTATTTGTAGCAATTATTTCTTCTTGAAAGGTGGAGGGAGTTGAACACAAAGAGGAAGGAAAAAATATATTCATTAAAAATTAAGACTAATTGTGGAAAACTCTCAAAAGTAATATTTGTGGATAGAGGGAAAAAGAAGCATGACTATGAAATGGAGCCTTAGAATAACAAGGAGACTCAAATATAGTTCACACATGAAAATTGTAGTTCCGTCAAAGTGCTATGAGGTGCCCATAAGAAGCTTGCCCACAAAAGAGTGATTATCATTTACAAAGTAGATATAATAATAATCCTGGAGCCTTCTACCCACCAACCTGTAGAGTAGATCTAGAGGAGTCCTCAAGATACCAATTAGAAAAATTTTATTTAAAAAAAAAAAAAACAATTGATGCACCACAAAACTTTCCATCAACACATCAAGAAAGAAATTAAAAGTTGTCATTACAGAGCTAACTTTGAGTCTGTCATGTTCCCATTTTTGTTGTACTATATTTCCATATCATGAACTCACATCAAGGAATGTTCAATTTATGTCATCATACTCCATTTGTAAATGGAAAGTATGCTTATAATTGTAGATGGAGCAGGCTACACAAAAATAGGATTGTAGATCCTTGCATTGATAAATTTGGTTTCTTGGCTTACAATGCAGTCTAAGAAATTGTTAATTTTTTTCATACTACGTTTTGAAATTTTGGAGGTGTTTTATTTTATATATTATATTCAACTACCTAGATCCCCAACATCAATTGACAATAATGGAGACTTGTTTGCTTCTATTTTGTGTTGTTTTTGGTGTTTTTGGAAGGAATTATTGATGTTGGTTGTTTCATAAAGGAAAGAAACATTGTTACATTGTTTTACCATTGTTTGTAATCAAGAAAAATCCAACCAAGCTCTAATTCAGTCCACCAGACAAAATGTATACCACACCTTAATTTTACATGCCTATGAATGCTTGATAAATTTGAAATCACACACTTATGTACTAGAAATTCACCATTTTCTAACCCACAACCTTGTACTAGAGCCAACTCCAAAAAGAGAAAAGTAGCCCAGGGTGTCAAGATCCCCATCAAGAAACGATGATGGCCTAATCCAGATCGTATGGAGAAACTAAGGTTAAACCCAAGCAAAGCAGATCCTTGTATATGACATGACTCGACCCAACCTGACCTGCCTTAATGTGTTTCCTTTGGTGCCCTCACACGACCCGACACGACCTAACCCAGCGCATTGCTTGGGCGCCCTCACAAGACCTGAGTCAACCTGAGCTGCCTAAATCCATTTCCTTGGGTGCCCTCACATGACATGACCTGACCCAAATTCATTTCCTTGGGTGTCATCACACGACCCGACCTGACCTGCCTGAACGTCAAAGGCATGAGGGAGAAAATGAAAAACGGGCCAAAAAAATTTGCACAAGCCACATAGTTGGTTAGAACTTAGCATTTTTATATGACCTCCCTAGTAAGATCCAACCCGAATGTGTTTCCTATGGTGCCCTCGCATAGCATGACCTCACCCACCCAAACTAAGGCATGAGGGAGAAAATAGAAAATGGATCGCATAAACGTGCATAGGGAACACAAGCGACCACAACTTAGCATTTTTCATATGGCCACCCTCACACGACCTGACCCAACTTGCCCGAACGCGTTTCCCTGGGTGCCCGCACATGACCAGACCCGACCCACATGAACATGTTTCCCTAGGTGCCCTCACATGACCTGATCGGACCCACCTCGACCTGCCCGAATGCGTGTCCTTGGGCACGCTCACATGACACAACCAAACTTGACCCGTCGGAACATGCTTCCTTAGGTACCCTCACAAGACCCGACCCAACCCACATGAATGTGTTTCCTTGGGTGCCCTCACATGACCTAAATCGACCTAACCCGCCTGAAAAAAATTTCTTGGGCTCCCTCACACGACATGACCCAACCTAACCCACCTAAATGCGTTTCCTTGGGCGCCTTTACATGACATGACCCTACTTGACTCGCCCAAATGTGTTTTCTTGGGCAGCCTCACATGACATGACCTGACCCGAACCACTCGAACATGTTTCCTTGGGCACCCTCATAGTACTTTATGACCCAACCAGACCTGACATGAACGCATTTCCTTGGCTACTATAACATGACTCAAAAATCTTGAATGTCAAAGGGATGATGGAGAAAATGACAACGAGTCACAC
This sequence comes from Pinus albicaulis, assembly GCA_034641835.2. NCBI lineage: Eukaryota > Viridiplantae > Streptophyta > Pinopsida > Pinales > Pinaceae > Pinus > Pinus albicaulis. The sequence goes on along the minus strand of CM076576.1, from coordinate 909,435,879 downwards.
GAACATGCACAAGGCAGACAGGTGGTCAAAACTTATCATTTTGGATATAACCTCCCTCACACGATTCAACCTAAATGCATTTCCTGTGGCACCCTAAAATGGCATGACCCAACCTGTGCGAATGAAGGGTGCACGTGGGAGAAAATAGAAAATGGATCTCACAAAATTGCAGAAGGAACACGGGTGGTCACAAATTAGCATTTTTTATACATCCACCCTCACACAAACCAACCTGACTCGACCCGACCTGCCTGAACAAATTTTCTTGGGCACCCTCACACGACCTGACCCGACCCGACTCGCCCGAACATGTTTCCCTAGGTTCCCTCAGATGACCTGATCTGACCTGTCCCAACCCGCATGAACACGTTTCCATGGGTGCCCTCACATGACATGACCCAACTTGACCCGCCCAAACACACTTCCCTAGGCACCCTCACACGACCCGACCCTACCGAAACGAACCCATTTCCTTGGGAGGCCTCACACGACACAACGTGACGAGACCCAACCCAACCCACAAGCCTAAACACATTTCCTTGGGTGCCCTCACATGACCCAATATGACCCGACCCAGATCCATTCCTTAGGTGCCCTTGCACGATTCGACCCGACTCAACCCTCCCAAATGACGCATTTCCTTGGGTGCCCTCACACGACACAACCCAACCCAACACGACCCAAACGTGTTTCCTTAGGCACCATGACATGACCGGAGTACGTAAACCGACCAGAAAAAACATCAAAGGAACGAGGGAGAAAATGGTAAATAGGTCGCTATTTCGACAATCTCTTCATAAATGTCATTATTCCGACGATGCTTCGTAAACGTCGCTATTTCGATGATGCTCCCTAAACTTCACTATTCTGGTGATGCATTCATAAAATTTACTATTCCGTCAATGATACCTAAACGTCACTATTCCAATGATACTCCCTAAACATCGCTATTCCGACGATACTCCCTAAACATCGCTAGAGTGACGATTGTTGGTGAGATTAAAAAAATTGAGGAAATTGGAGAACATTCCAACAATACGTCAAAAATGTTGGAACTAAAGTGTTGGAAAATTGACCATATGTACTAGTGATTCATCCCCGCTTAGGAAGAAATGGTACCCATTGCATTGAGGTCATCCATGTGATGAGCAAAATTCTTGTGAACTTGGTCCCAAGTGAACCACTTGCCTTGGTTCAGAAGTTATCCAGCTTTGACAACCCGATAGAGTTGGATGTTCTGTTGGTGAGTTTTCCTGATTTTCATGTCCATGATGTGATCTATGGTGGCATGTTACATGTAGTCTAGGTTTAACTCTGTTTCTGTGAGTTTTTCTGCAATGTCAGAGGTGTCTAGTAGATGTGGCAAGTAGGGCTCAAGGCGGTCCACATTGAACAATAAGTGCAGACCAAGGAATGGTGGAATAATGAACTCGAATGCATTGGCCCCTATAGCCTTGGTGATGGTGTACAACCCATACCAAAGCAGTGAAAGCTTGCGGTGGGGTCTAGCAAGGTGCTCCTTCTGAAAATGTAGCCACACTTTTTCGCCCACCTGGAAGTTGTGTGCCACCCAATGTTCATCATGTCGTTGCTTATACCTAGTATTGGATCTTTCCAATATGTCATGAAACTATTGGTGGATGTGATAAATGCGATCAATGAAGTTGTTCGCCTTGTAAGATTCAAATTAAACATCAGCCAAATCGGATTAAGTAGACGCAAACAACAGGCCTACATCAATTGGACATAGTGGCTGGAATCCCAAGCCCACCTAAAAGGTGATGGGGCTAGTTGAGTTGTGGAGAGCTCAATTGTAACTGTGTTTTACATAGGGAAGGCTCTCATCCCATGTGTGTGGGTGCTTTGAATTGTACATGCGCATAATGTGTACGTTCATCCTTTTCATGACCTCTTTCTTGCCATTAGTTTGGGGATGGAAAGCTCTAGACTAGGTGAGCTTGGTGTCCAACACTAACCATATTATGGGCCAAAATTTTCAGAGCAACCTACTATCCCGATCAGAGATGATAGACTGTGGGATCCCAATGTTCACCCACACTCATTCAAAGAAGAGTTTAGTGGTGGCTTATGCTGTGATATTCTTCTTGTACACTGCCATAATGGCCATATTCGATAATCTGTCGATGGCCAAGAAAATTCAGTCATCTCCATGCTTAGTTGAAATAAGGACTAACATGTAGTCATTGGATATGGATCCTTAAGGTTGACTAGGGGTAGGTAGCAGAGTATAGAGGCATTGTTTCTTGATGGTCAGTTTGGAAATAATACAAGCAGTGTAAGATCTTATGTACTTCCTGAAATCCTTTCGAAGGTTCGTCCAATAGAAATATTGCTACAGTAATGCCATTGTTTTCTCATCCCTGAAATCCTGAGGGACTCAAATTTATTCTTCTTCCCAAATCATATTCACATGCTCGCTTGAAGGAGCACAAAGGTGTTAGGGGTGATATAGCAGTGAATCCTGGAGGTGAAAATTTGGAACTTGCGTACCATCAAAAAGTGTCTTGTATATGTGGCCAGATTTTGGATCACTCTTGTAGAGGAGCAGCTAATCAGTATTCTCGTGCGCACAAGAGTTGACAATGGTGGTTAGTGCCATGACCAGTGGTCAGCTAAGGCAGTCTACAACATTATTCGTTCTTCCCTTCTTGTACTTGATGTTGAAATGAAACTATTGTAGATATATGGAGCATTTCTGGTGGCGATCATTCTGGAACTTCCCTTGCATATGTATGAACTACAGGGGTCGGTGATCTATGTGGATGACCGTTTCCTTGCTCAAAATGTAATGTTTCCATTGTTGGAAATCCTTCACAATGGAATACATTTATTTGTCATAAGTGGGATACTTGTGGACTGTGTCGGATAGTGTATCACTGTTATGTGCCATTGGATGCCCCTTTTGAGCAAGAACTTCCCCAATAGCATAGTCAGAGGCATCTTTATCGATCTCAAATGGTTGTTGCAAGTCTGATAATGTGAGCACTAGGGTAGACCAGAGGATGTTTCAATTATATGAACGCCTTTTGTTGACATTCCAACCCAAAGAATTTTTCTTTCAATCCTCCCTTGGTGACTTGACCCAGGAGCAATGTGATATGAGAGAACCCAAACATGAACCTGTGATAGAAATTAGCAAGAACCAAAAATCTAATAAGCTCTGTTAGAGTGGTTGGGGCTAGACAATCCCGAATGACATGGATCTTGGTTGGATCCACATGCAGCTCTTGTTCATCAATAATGTATCCCAAATACTGAACTTGGGTCATGCCAAAAGTTCAATTCTCTATATTGGCACATAAATTATGTTTCCATAATGTTTGGAGGACATTTCGGATGTGGTGGAGGTGCTCTTCCAAAGTGTGGTTGAATATCATAATGTTATCCAAGTACACTAATACAAATGAGTTGGTGAACGGATGCAAGCTATCTTCCACAAGCCTCATGAAGGTTGCAGGAGAATTCATAAACTTGAAAGGCATGAACAGCCATTTGAAAATTCCCTCCATCAATTTGAAGGCGATCTTCCACATATCAGAGGGTTTGATTGGTAACTACTGATACCCGCACTTCAAGTCAATCTTGCTGAAATATTTCACTGCTTTGAGTTGATCCAGAAGGTCATCAAATCCTATTCTGGAGAGTGATCCTGTTAATCACCCTATAGTCAATATAGATTCTCCAAGTCCCATCCTTTTTCTGTACCAACATGATCGGGCTAGCGGAGGGTGATGAACTTGGCCAGATGTCACCATTCTGCAACAACTCCTGAATCTCCCTCTTGATTTTATCATTCTCCAGAACGAAGTGTTGATATATTGGTCCATTGGGAAACGACGCACATGGGGTCTTATTGATGCGGTGGTTGACCTAAGAGTGTAGAGGCACCCCTATGGGTGAGGTGAAGATGTCCCCATACTCATCCACGTCCTTGTTCATTTTTTGTTGTTGTGCGTAGGTGCCCGATTTGAAGGTCATGGCCACAGTCTTCTTCTTGCCCTCAGGGCAAATCATCAGGAAAACAAATTTCCTCATTTTGGAAGTGATCTTATTACATTCTTTTGCAGTAACCAAAGAGATTCAAGCAAGCAGTGTTACCTTTGGTATCCTGTACAACTTATTTTCGAAAGTAACAATAACAATGCGAGGTCGGGACTCATACACATCATTTCGCTTCTACAAGTATGGTTGGCCTAATAATACATCACAAACATAAAGAGGAGAAATTTCACATAATACATCATCCTTGAAGGGCTTGATGTTGTAGGGAAGGGAGCACTGGTGTCTACCACAGAGATCATGTTCTTTGTGAAGCCACCTGATGGTGTATGTTTGTGTGTGTGTTTTGGTCGGCAATCCCAACCACTTCATGACCTTTGCTAAAATGAGGTTATTTTGGCTCCCACTGTCGAAAATTAACTATAGCGGGGAACCCTTTACCTATATTTTGGAGAGGAAGAGATGCTCCTCCTCCTCTTTATTTCGCGGTTCCTCCTTTTCTATCTTTGTGGTGGAAATGGTGGCATTGGGCTCTGCATCAATAATTTGTTTCCCTTTTTCATTCCCCTTGTAAAGTTTTGATTCAGATTCACAACATGCATCTGATTCAAAAGCCTTCATCTCAGCAACTAGTGATTATCCAGGTGGATGTTGGTGGCCACCCACCTATTCCATTTGGACCCGCACCATCAATTCTTCTAGCTTTTCAGTTTCAGCACAAATTACTATTTTTAGTAGTTTTTCATGTCATGAACTTCGAGAGCCGTTTTGAGGCCCTAATGATCTAGGTAGATATTTGTGGCCACCCACCTGTTCCATTTGAACCCCCACCATTGGTTCTTTTAGTTTTTTAGTTTCAGCAAAAAATATTATTCTTAGGATTTTTTCAAGTCCTGAACTTCTAGAGCAGTTTTGAGGTCCTAAATGACATTTTTTTGGGAAACCTGGGAGCAAAAAGGGTCCATGGACCAATGTTTGTCACATAAAAAGTTTTAGTCCCCAAATATATCTTTATAACGAGGTATTGATTTCATAAAATGGAGATCACATGCCAAAGTTACGTCCCTAGGAATATTGATGTACCAATTTACCCAAACGAGGCCCACAATTTTGGTGCTTCATCTCCTAGGGTTAGGTTTTTGGATTTTTAGGGTTTTATATTGTTTCTAAAAAATAAATATGCCTTTGAGCATCATTTTAGCACAATTTAGAAGCCTGTAGACACCACATCTCTTCTGAGAGATATGCTTCCAGTGACCTATTTAGTTTATTTCCATTATGTATGTAAGCAAATTTCAGTCATTTGATATTAATAAAATGAAATATTATTTCCGATGCATATCTGTGTTTGTGTTTATTTCTATGTATTATTTAATTTATGCATAAATCTATATTAGTGGTATCATAGCGGTTTTCCTTTCTCTGTTTTTATTTGCATGTCCCCAACAAGGTCAGGGTATAAGCAGTTAGGGCTCAATTTGGTTGAACCCTTGCAAGATCAGCCTCACAAACCTAGATGACCTTCCATGGGGGAAGAAAAGAGATATGAGGGAGATGGATATCCTATCAAAATATTTCTCAAGGAGGCGCTCGAGAAATAGAATAATGCGATGATGGATAACTTTGCCCAAATCCTTCAACAAGTGCCCACAGATGGCACATCTACGTCGAGCAACAACTTTGGAGGTGCCTCTCCTTTCAATGTACAATTCAACTTTAACATTCTTGTATTTTAAGTCTAGATAGATGCAGATGCTATTGATAGATGGCTGAATTTTTTGGAAGGGTATTTATTGGTCCATGATTTCTCCGACTAAGAAAATATTATTTTTGTACTCCTCAAAGCAACCCCCTATGTTAAAGACTGGTGGGAAACCTACTCCGAGAAAAACGATGAGAGGGAACACTCTCTGTTCTTAGCCACACACACTTGGAATTCATTCTGAGATGGCATCAAGGAAAAATATTACCCTATGGGGAGCTATCAGGACAAGTTCATCCAATGGACCACATTGCGGCAACAAAAGGATAAAGATGTGCACGAACCGACGAATTTGTTGCATACCCTATGCACAAATATGGGTATTAAAAATTCAGAGAGACATTTGGTGCTCAAGTACCACATCTGTATGTGTAGATACATTTAGGAGGAAATGGAGTTCCTTGAAATTACATCGCTTGGCATGACATATCGCTATGCCTCCAAGAACGAGCTGAAATTTAAGTAGAAGAGACTTTGGATCCACGAATCGTAAGCCAGGGAAAGATGCCCCCAAACCGCAGAAAAAGGGGCAAGGCCAAAATAGGGTGACTCAGAACAACACCACAAATCCAAAGAAGGACACGAGGAAGTTGTGTGATTTTCATAACAGCTCCATTCACAACACAAAGGAGTGTCGGGCCAAATAGTTGTTTGTGGTCGAACTAAAGGCACCAGAATTAGATGCATGTTCTGATCCTGAGTCATAACCAGGGAAAGGAAACAACAAAGGGAAGAAGATCGTTGATGGAGATCCCAGTGCCATTTTTGCCACCACCAAGATCCAGGGGATGATCCAGAGGAGGGGGAGCACCTCTTCCATTCACAGATGTGGATTGAGGGTTCTCCACTGCAATTAATTGTTGATAGCTGAAGCAAAAATAACCTCATTTCTATAAAGGTCATGAAGTGGCTCAGCCTACCAACCATAACACACTCGTAGTCATATACTATTGGGTGGCTTCATGAAGGAAGAGATCTCCACATCCACCAGTAGTGTCGCCTTCCATACAGCATCAAGCCATTCACGAATGAGGTATTGCATGATGTTGCTCCTCTTGATGTGTCTGATGTATTATTGGGCCAACCATACTCATGGAGGATAAATGTTGTGTATGATTCTAAGCCTCATGTTTTTATTATTACTTTTGGAGATAACTTGTACATGATACCAGAGGTAGTACTACCTCCTTCCATCTCTTTTACTACTGTAAACAATGTAGTAAGATTGTTTCCCAGACAAGGAAATTTATTTCCATTACCATTCACCCACAAGGAAATAAGAATATTGTGACCACAGCCTTGAAACAAGGCTCCCCTTCATGGAAACATCATATGGGCAAAGGCATGGAAGAATACGAGGACATTTTCTCCTCACCCACATAGGTTCCTCTACACTGTCAGGTCAAGACCTCCCTTGATACGACCCTAGGCTTACCACCCCCTAATATTTTCATACTTCATGTGACCACATAGAAAAAATCCAAACATGTATTGTCTAAGGTTTATAAAGAAACCAAACTAAACGCATCTAACACTCCCGCCAGTAGGTCCATGACATCTTCGATAAATACAATACCAAGTTCAGCAGAATTCACCTCACATAATGGAGGAACTCAACGCGATGGTGACCATTGCATCCTAAGGAGGGAGGAATGATCTAGGTGGATATTTTTTTCCAACCAACTATTCCATTTGGAATCGCACCATCAATTCTTTCATTTTTTCGGTTTTAGCACAAGTTACTATTTTTAGTAGTTTTTTGGGTCATGATCTTCCAGAGCTGTTTTGACACCCTATTATCTCGGTGGATATTGGTGGCCACCCAAATATTCCATCTAAACCCCCGTCATTTTTTCGTTCAGTTTTTTAGTTTAAGCACAACATACTATTTATAGCAGTTTTTCGGGTCCAGAACTTCTGGAGCTGTTTTGAGGCCCTAAACAATTTTTTTTGGGAAAAACTTGAGCAAATTATGTCCATGGACTGATGTTTATCACACAAAAAGTTGTATTCCTTGGATATATATTTCTAACAAGGTATTGAGTGCATCAAACGGAGATCATATGCCAAATTTACATCTCCGGGAAGATTGATGTACCAATTTAGCCAAACGAGGCCCACATTTTTGGTGCTTCATGTTCTAGGGTTAGGTTTTTGGATGTTTAGGATTTTCTATTGATTCTAAAAAATAAAAAGGACTTCAAGACTCATTCTAACATATTTCAAAGGCATATATCCCGCACATCGCTTCTTAGAGATACGCTACCAACACCCTAGCTAGTTTATTTCCATTATGTCTGTAAGAACATTTTAGTTATTTGATATTAATGGAATGAAATATTGTTCCTACTGCATATCTATGTTTATGTTTATTTATGTGTATTATTGTGTTCTTGAATAAATCCAGATCAAGTGACTGCTTGGCTCCACACTCACTTGTGTTGTGAGTGGAGCTCTTATGGAACTCAAACCACTTCCTCGTGTCCTTCTCCAGCTTCACGATGTTGTTCTTTTCTTGCATCTTTGGAAATTTGTCTTGGGCCGCCATGCCTTGGCTTTCTCCTTTTTTCTATGGTTTGGGGGCATCTTTCCCTTGCTTTTGATTGATAGATCCAAAGTCTCGCTTCTTTTGTTTGAATTTTTTCTCAGTCTTGGAAGCATACTGGTATGTCATACCAAGAAAGGAGATGTCGAGGAAATCTATTTGCTCCTCAATTTATCTGTGTAGAAAAATATGGCACTTCAACACAAAATTCTTCTCTAAATCTTTGATACCCAACATTGTGCGTAGGGTATGGAATAGATTCATCACCTCATGCACATCTTGATCCCTTTGTTACAAAATCGTAGTCCATTGTATGGAGTTGTCCTCATAGCTCCCTAGGGGATAATATTGTTCCTTGATGGTGTCTTAGAAATAATTACATGTGGGTAGGACCGAGAAAAAAGAGGGTTCCCCCTCTTCCTTTTCCTTAGAGGAGGTTTTAGACCAGCCCTTGACATTGGGGGTGGATTTGAGGAGTGCAAAAATAATCTTCTCCACGTCGAAAAAGTCATGAACCAAACAATATCATTACAGTAGATTCAACCATATATCTATGGATTGTGCATCTATCTGGCCCTCAAATATGGTAATTTCAAATTTTACTTGTACTTTAAAAGGTGTGGTGCCTCCTGAGTGGCTGTTGGATGTAGATGCACCACCAATGGGAAACCATTGAAGGATCTGGGAAAATTTATCCATCATATTATTCCTTTGTTTCTACAGGACCTCCTCAAGAAATAATTTGATAATATCTCCTGATCCCTCATATTTCCTTTCTTCCCCCTTGGTCAGTCATCAAGGGTTACAAAGATAATCTTGTAAATGTTGAACCAAATCAGGCCCTAACTCCTTATACCCCAACCTCATTGGGCACATGAAAAGAAGGTTAGAGAAAGAGAATACTGATCTCATACCACTGATCCATATTTATGCAAGAATACAATGAAATAAATAAATACACATAAATTTAGAGATGAAACAAAAATAAAACTTCATTTCATTAATAACAAATAACTGAAATATGCTTACAGCCAAAATGTAAATAATCTAGCTAGGGCATTGGTAGCTTATCATTGAGAAGAGATGTGATGGATATAGGCCTATGAAATGTGTTAGAATGAGGGTAGAGGGCCTATTTATTATTAAGAAATAATGGAAAACTCTAAACATCCAAAAACCTAAGCCTAGGACATGAAGCGCCAAGACTATGGACCCCGTTTGGGTAAATTGGTACATCAACTTCCCAGGGATGTAACTTTCGCATATGATCTATGTTTGACGCACAGAATACCTCATTAGAAATATCTATCCAAGGAATAAAACTTATGTTGTGAGAAACATTAGGGCCTCAAAACGTCTATGGAAGTTCAAGACTCGAAAAAATACTAAAAATAGTAAATTGTGCTACAAATAAGGAATCTGAAATATGAAAAGAAGAAATGGTGGGGCCCGGAGTGGAATAGGTGGGTGGCCACCAATATCGATCTAGATCATTACTCCCACTTTAGGAAGAAATGGTCTCCATTGATTTTAGTTCATCCATGTGATGAGGAAACTTCTTCTGATCTTGGTCCCTAGTGTTATCAATCCCCCCTACTTCCCAAGCCTGAGAATGGAGCTGAAGGAAGGTAATCACAAACCAAACTTTAGATCATGTAGCTAACCCTACGAAGACTAGAGAGGGCTCTCTCAATGTCACATTTTAGTCAAGGGATGATTGGATATAATTTTTTAGGCTAGATATGACACTCAATATATTAGGTTTTGTTTATTTCGAGTTTGGTTGGATAGGAATGACAATTAGGAAACAAGGTATAGGGTTTTGGTCTGAATTCAAAGGTTTAGTTGCATGGGTAAGGGGGAGGATAGGTAGGTAATCTAAGGAGAATGCTTAATTTTTCATTGTGTATAGTGTGAACTGAGAGAGAGTTAGAATGAGAAATAAATTGAATTCATTCATCAGAAGAAGAGAGACAATTTCATGAAAATATTATAGAAAACAGAGCATGAAAAGCATGATTTATGTCAATAAACTGAAAATAATTAACACAAATAAGCATATATTTGAAATATGAGTAACATAACATCCAAAATCATGAGTTTACAGAGAAAAAAATGCTCAAATGAATGCCATAGGAGTCTCAACACTATGTCTGCAACATTGTCCTTGATTTCATTAGAAAAACCTTGTGCACTAGCTCCACTACAAATAACAACTATCCACCCTATAAAAAGGATTGAGGTGGCCTAATTATATAAAATAGAATTCATGACACATCATAGCATCGAAATCCTATCCAAAAATCATCATAATTACATCATATGAGTCACTTCCTAGCATCTAGGTAAGTTAGAACCTTATCCCTAGAGTTTATTTAGGGACTAGGAGTGAGTGTATCCTCCATTAAATTACATGATTCCTCATCATAGAGGAAAAAAATAACTCAAAAACATCAATTTTCACCTCATGGGACAACTAGCATAGAATTTCTGGATTTTTCTAGGAAAGATAGTTGTCTGAAAGGAATCCTATGCAAAAACATCGCGCATGTAGTAGAAATGTCGCACCAGTTTTGCAAAAATGTCGTGCTTGTTCAAGAGTGATTTTGAACCACTTAGGAGCATCAAAATCAAAATTTCTAAGTTTTTCTGAGTAGCCCCATGAGAATAATTTCCAGAACACTTTGAAATTTTGGAAAATACCCACAGGAATGCCTCCAAAAGTGGGTTTTCCCAACCTTACTCTAGGAGCGTCACACTTGGTCCATAACAGTGGCAGAAGCATAGAAATGAGGTATTTTTTTGAGTTTTTCTTCAAAACTAGAGATTTTGATGGAAAACCAACTCTAGATATGTCATGTACCCATCAATATGCACCCATGCATGTAAGAAAAAATTGATTTTGAAGCTCTAAGAGAAAGCATAATGCTTCTGTGGAGAGAATTTTTCCAGATTTGTGCGAAAATCAGAAAAAATAAAAAAAAGTGCTCAAAATTTAAAAAAAATTGTTCTATAACACCTATGGAGGATGGGATAAATATCCATGGATGCCTAAAAAATGACATCTAAGTTTTTCTTCTCCTTAAGCTTCATTCAAGCCTCTTTAAGCTTATTTTTCACTTGTTTGAGACTGATTTGTGAAATTTTGTTCATGGTGCAATGATGATTGGCCATATCTCTGTGGAATTATTGTTCTTTTTAGCTTTTCTCAAAGGATTCTCAAGGTTCCCGTTGACCTTATCAAGCCAATATTCTCTATCTTTATTGATTTCATCAAGAATCAACTCATCAAAACTCTGCCAACGTGATTTAGGAGTTATTGATTCTCTTTCTCTATGAAGCACCTTCTTGAGGCTTATTATTCGCAGACTTCTTCTTTTTGTTTCAACATCTTCATTCTCGACCTGATCATCATCTACAATCTCTTTACCCTTGCCATTATTTAAATCCACGTGTACCATTGTCTTGTCTTGGAGGAGTAATATGATATTTTCTTGCTGTAGGAATGTAATATAAGAAATTGCAATTGAAAAACCCTCCCTCAACTATGATATTTCCTCATCCTTCTCCTTTATGATCTATTCAAATTATTTATCCTTCACCTACTTATCCATGTCAACTTCTAGGGGTGCTTGTTCAACATGGTGTTGCAATGGTGACTCACCATCATGGCTAGGTGGCTGATCCACCTTTTGAATTTGTTGAGGTGTATTTTCAGGTGCCAATACACCTGTGGTGGTGTTGGGAGCATAAACCATTTTCTTTCCCTTCTCATAGCTTTGAGTGATATCAACCCTAGGTGTTTTTGAAATCTTAGCCTACCTACAAAAAGAGCCAACCTACTTTGGTTGTACTGATGTTGTGGTATGAACAATGGGTGGACTAGTAGGAGGAGTTGATGCTACTTTTTCCATGAAAACATCCCAGGTCATGTTGTTTGCTAAGAGTTGGTGTATAAAAATCTTATTTCCCAAACCATGGTGAAATATACTAGGATGAAGATTTCTACCCTTGCTTTGTAATTTTTCGACCATCTTAACCAAACTCCTGAATAGATAATTTGACAAATTGAGAGATTTGGTAGTTGTAAAGTGCATTAGCAACCTGACATGGTATTAGTACAATCTTGAAAATATTCCCTCACATGTGAAATATTTCATGATGAGCATCATTAATGGGGCATACTTGTCAATTAGATTCCTGAAAGGGAACACATGTTCAGGTTCATATTTGCAATGTGGTTTTATGAGCATTGGGTAGTTTTCAATGTCCAATTCCATGCCCTTGAACCCAACATCTCCTTCATTTGGGATCCATGTTGCTGATGTGATGGCCTCTGCTGATAGATTGAATTCAATGCCTATAATGGTGGCCTTGTCTCTACTGAAGTTAGTGGAAAAAATGGTAGTCAATGGGCCATGGCATCCTACCTCCATGATCTTCTCACAAAATCTCAAACAACCAGTATTTTCAAAGCATCTCTTGGAATATGGGGAAGCATTAATTTCTTGAAATGTGGATGGCTCAAATGTAAAGTGATGACCTCCATTCTGAAATTTATTTTCACCCTTCATGCTACTTGTGAACATAGTCAAACCCTCCTAGATGAAATTAGTGGGTAGGGATGAGTGGGCTTAGAAAAACAAGGGATATGGGTAGGGTAGGTTTAAGGGCTATGATGGGGTATCAGAAAGTTCAAGAAAGTTCCCCAAAAATTTTAGGCAATACAGTAATGTGTTATCTTGAGTATACAAGTGGAATTACTTGAAATGGGTATGGTAAAGTGGGTCAAAATATGAAAACAAAGAGATTTTCCAGTTTTGTTGTGGAAGTGTAGTGAGGAGTTAGGGTTTTGATGAAATAAGGGTAAAGGTGACTATGATTGATAGGAGGTGTTTTTATAAGGTTTATAAGGATAAATGAAGGTTTTAAATGGTGGGAAAAGGGTCTCCAATCGTCTGAGCCAATTAAGAAAGGAGAAACACAAGATCACAAGAGAGAAAAAACCTAAGGATAGAAAATGCTTATACGATCATAAATTAACCTGAAGAAGGCTTTGGAATGTCAACTTACCGGTTTTGGAGTCCACTAGAGGTTTGCATAGTGGTTTTGAAACTTGAGAAGTTTATTTAGAGGCCACAATGCAAAAACGTAGCACTCTTTTGCAAAAACGTAGTGCTCCCAGAAGCGTAGTGCCAACACTTGAAAGCATTGTGATGTCTCAGAAACATTGTGTAGCTCCTTCAAAAATGTTGCAAAGCCTCTTTTCTTGCAAATTTTTCTAGTTTTCTTCCACCTTTGAAAATGTTAAGGTGCTATGAAGGTAAGATATGCACTTTATTGAGAAAGGGAAGGTAAAATGAGTGAAATAGATCAATTTTTCCTTTTCATATCATCACTAGAAACACCTTTTTGTCATTTAATGAAAACATGACTTTTTTAAGAACACTTTTCTTTTTGAATATTTTGACAATGAATCAAGCTTTTGAAAGAATACATTTTTTTTTTTATTCACCTACCTAAGATAACTCCTTTTTAATATAATTTTCTATGATGGAAATGGATGAATCTTGTTTTTCCCTGCTTTATGACAGATTTTCGACTTTTATGGTGGTAAAGTGAAAGACACCTAGGCACTAACTTAGGTAAAAACATGATGACTTGACCTAAAAATATGAATGACAATTAAGGACATGACTCATGAAATGAAAATGAACATGAATAAAATGAATGGAATAGCCTTGGAAAACCTAGATATATCCAGCATTCCAAATTTTATTTGAAAGATGACTTGGAAATGTAAAAGTTTGACCTAGGACTACTACTACAAAAATGTGAAAGAGTACATATTGATCTTTGAATATTAGACACTAATAACTAGTGAATCACTTGACTTGGTTGAGGAGTTGGCCAACCTTAAGAACTTGATATAGTTGGATATTCTTCTAGTGAGTGTTCTTGATTTGCAGGTCCATGATACGATATGTGGTGGCCTGTTCCATGCAGTATTGGTTTAACTGTGTTTTTGTGAGTTGATATGCAATTTCGGACGTGTCGGGTGGAGGTGGGAAGTAGGGTTGAAGGTGGTAAACACTGATCACTCGGTGAAGACCAAGGAATATTGGAATACTAAGTTCAAAGACGTTAGCTCCTACAACCTTGGTGATGGTCTATGGCCAATGTTGGAGTAGGCGAAGCTTGCAGTGGGGTCCAATGATGCGCTCCTTCTACAAATGTAGCCACACTTTGTCACCCACATGGAAGTTGTGTGCAACCCAATGTTGATCATATAGTTTCTTGTACTTAACATTGGATCTATCTAATATGTAATGATCCTATTGGTGGATGTGTTGAATGCGCTCAATGAAGTTTTTCACCTTGTTAGCTTGAGACTGGACATGAGCCGAATCGGCTAGAGTAGCGGAAAATGGCATGGCTATGTCAATGGGACATAGTGGCTGTAATCCCAAGTGCACCTAAAAGGGAATGTGGTCAGTTGAGTTTTGGAGAGCTTGGTTAGAACTATATTTCACATTGGGAAGCCTCTCATCCCATGTGCGTGGATGCGTTGAATTTTGCATTCAGAGAATGTGTATGATCATATTGTTTACAACCTCTCTCTAGCCATAATTTTGTTCATGGAAAGCTATGGAATTGGTGAGCTTGGTGTCCAGCATTTGCCAGAGGTTGGACTGAAATTTCCTGAGGAACATGCTATCCCGATCATACGTGATATACTTTGGGATCCAAAAGTGAAACCACACTCGTTCAAAGAAGAGTGTAGCCATGGCTTCCGTTGTGATGTTCTTCTTGGAGGCTTCCATAATGGCCATCTTCGAGAATCTATGGATGAACAAGGAAACATAGTCGTTTCCATACTTAGTAGAAGGAAGTCACGACATGTAATCCATGGAGATTGATTCCAAAGGTTGTTGAGGGGTAGGTAGCATAGTATAGAGGCCTTTCTTCTTGATGGTTAGTTTGGAAATAATGCAAGTAGTGTAAGATATGATGTAATTCCTGACATCCTGTTGAAGGTTTAGCCAATAGAAATACTTATATAGTACTACCATTATTTTCTTCACCCCAAAATTCCAAATGACCCGACTATAGTGCACTTCCCAAATAATCTTGGAATGCTCACTCAAAGGAACACAAAGGCATCCCAGGTGACATAACAATGCATCCTCACGATGAAAATTTGGAACTTGTGTACCCTCCAAGAGTGTCTTGTATGTGTGGCCAAAGTCTGGATTTCTCTTGTAGAGGAGTGGCCAATCAGGAATCTTGTGCCCAAAAGAGTTGAGAATGGAAGTTATTGCCACCATAGTGGTCTTCTGAGGCAACCTACAACATTATTTTTGATGCCCTTTTTTTACTTGATGTTCAAATGAAACTGTTGTAGATATGTGGACCACTTTTGATGGTGATCATTATGCAACTTCCCTTGAATCTTTATGAACTATAGGGGTCAGTTGTGTGTGTGGATAACCATTTCCTTCCCCCAAATATAATGGTTCTATTTTCGGAAATCCTCCACATTGGAATACATTTCTTTGTCATAAGTGGGATACTTTCAGACTATGTCATGTTAGCGCCCCGTAATTCCGAGGATGAATAAAGAATCCCAAAGGTAACATCAAAACCACTTCAGGCCTAGGGTCTAGCCCTCCTAGAACCAGAGAGGGATCTCTCTATTAGATGTCGCTTTGCTGATTTGACATTTTAGGCTAGTTATTAAGGCAAAGGGGTTTGCATACAAATTTGTGGTTGAAATGGCAAGTGAGTGGCCATTGCGCTAACGGAGTCCAAAAAGGGTTGGTTTTGTTTCATCAAAAGTTCAAAAGCATCATAGGGCAGGCTAAATGTGTGTGATGGATCTTAATGTAGTAGGAATTGTAAGGTGAAAGAAGCTGTCAATTTGCAGTAGTGGTTAAGAATCAATTAAGATTTTCTTCACTAGAATTCATGAAGAAAATGTTCAAATTGTAATCATAGACATAATTAAGGTGCTCCAACATCAAATATTAATCTAAAATTTATGTTTTACAATCATCTTGAAATGATACATAGTGAGGAAAAGCAATGGAAACATCCAACATAGAGAAGATAATCACATCACCAAACAAACACAACTCAAGTAGCGTGCAAATGGTTTCTTACTACTGTTGTTCCAGATTTAAAAAATTACAATGATCTAATACAACTGGTTCTTACAATGGAGAGTCTCCTCCAAGGTCCAACCCTTGATACTGCCAACACATGCAGTATTTAAATAAAAACTATGTCGGTTTCCCTATATACTTTGGAAACTTTTCATTAATTAAAATCAAGTAAAAACTAGACAAGTGTGGCCATGCAAAGGGCCAAGACAAATACATCTATAAATCACCACATGTATCTTTTAACTTTGGAAAGATTTAATGGATGGTAAAGTGGACCCAAAATTGGCTAGGGTGGTCTCGAAGAGGCAAAGATAAATGATTCTGACATCTAGCTCTACCATTCTGACTGCCTTTGATAGATCATTAATTCTAATGCAGCGCTGGCACTAATTATTCTCTAATATTACTCCATTTTCTCTATTAAAAACATATATATAAATATCAAATACAATCCTTAGGATCATGAGATAAAACTCAATCATGTTGGCCGAAAATAGCAAGTCAATCCCTAAATATTTGAACTGCAATCTAGGCCAAATCTTCTCAGAAAAGGGGTACACTCAGCCATTTGTTTCTCCCCAATTGTGAAACCGAGAAAATTTATTTTTATTTTCCCTGTTATGGTCAATAACCTCTCTATAATTTTCAAATTTCATCTCCAGCTCTCCACAACAGTCGCTGCAAAATCATTCTTTAAATAGGGAAACCGAAATCTTGAAAAATTCCGCTCAGACATGTCTTTGATTATCCCTGCTCCTGAAACTTGTGTAAAATCAAAGAGATGTTTTTTTGTTCATTGCCCAGTGTTGGTCAAAATCCTCTCTCATATTTTCAAATTTCTTCCCTATTTACCTACTGTACGTTTTTGAAGTTAATATCTTTGACTACAGTCAATGGGAAAAAACACCCTGCTAGAATCAAATCAGATTGTAAATTTTTTAACTTTGTATCTCTCTCGACTACATTCCTCCGTCTGATTGGAGATTATTACCGTGTGGTGGCCTCAAAGCTACAAATCATGATCTCAATGATCCATTTCTATCTCTATCACTTGCACTGCGTGATCTCCAACAACATCACATGACTAAGCCTTTGCACCTATAAGCCATCATTTTCAAGATAATGGTGGTCATGTATGAACAAAATACCTCGATGCATATGTTCGATGGGACTTTTCTTACCCTTGAATGGTCTTTCAATAATTTTCATCACATTTTTCCGAGAGACTGTATTCACGTTTTGATCTTCAGCTTTAAAATTTATGTCAAATGTTTCCTTTTGTTGTGCCTGAGACTATAACGAAAACATAGCTTTCCCCTTTCACCATTATGCCATTAGCACCCTTTTCATGCGAGATAGGCATAAAATTTTATCTATTACAGTGAAATGAAACAAAGAAATATCTTACCAACCTCTGTGGCAACAACAAAAAACCATTTCTCATATGTTCTAAGATAATTCTCTGCAGCAACCCCAATTAAAAAATTCCTATTGCACAAAAAATGTGAATTGTAATTAGGAAAGGTGCATAATAAAATTGGTGACAAGGAACATAATATCTATTACTGAAGCTTTCTACCATAAATCTTCAAACATGGACGACAATTCCTGTCACATTGAATGATACTACTCCGGACGCCTGTGTAGAGAGCATGACAATGTCTACTCACATGTTGTGCCATAATTCAACATCACAAGATCACAAGACAATCCATTCTTGAGATTAACGTTCCACTCCTCCATCATGCCACCCTCTGTTATGAAGAAATTAAAGTGTAGGCCAATTCAATTTCAACCCTGAAGACCAAATCCACCACCACTCTATTTGTTCTGTGAAAACCCGAAACTAGATTATGGAGGGGGGCCTATTTTCTTTGCGGTATCAAATGGAGGGGGTGTGAAGTAACCTCCGCTTTCCACGTGGTCAGTAAAAACAACCTATTTCAGACACTCCCTCATTCATTAAACTTCAGAGCATAAAGGGGGTTTGAAATCAACTTGAACCATCAATTTTAACCAAAGGTCATCATTCATAAGCTGAATATGTGTGAGGCTTAGCATACTATAAAATCACAACCTTAAGATATTTTTCATATCCATGAGATATAAAACTTGCATGGTAAAGATGCCACTCAAGGTAGATACTTGAAGCTCTGTTTGTTGCTTCTCGATAGGTGCAGTGGTTTTTTCCTTTTACTTGTAATTCTTAGGTCCACGTCCATGATTTGGATCATTACGACCATGATTTGTCATTTTTTGGGACTTCTTTCCCTTACCACCTTCATCTTTAACTTCTCCAACCCAATATCCTCCAAGAACACCTTGCTTAGATAATCTACTCTTATGTTGGGGCTTTGCAATATTAGCCTTTACCTTACTGTCTCCCTCTCCAACCTCAATGTTAGTGAGACTATCAACACAAGCCTAAGCTTATTCATGAGTATAAAAATGAACAAAACCGAAGTATTTACGCTTGGTAGAGGCCATTTTCTTTGATAAATGGAATTCCTCAATTTGACCAAATTTCTTGCGTTCCTCTTTAACTCATTATTCATCCCAAGATGCAGAAAATACATCAAGGAATACAGACTTAACCTGTGCCATTTTTTCCTCATCGAGCTAAATGGAAGACTCAGAAAATGATACCTTTCCACTCTTTTCACAACCTAACACTACATCTCACTTTTGTATATGTTTCTATGCAGCCATAGCACATTGGTGATTTGAGAACTCCAAGAATGCAAAGCCTCGATTTTTCACCCTCATTTTTTGGGATCATCCATTAAGGACATTTATTCAATGTTTCAACACCATACTCATTCAAATTTTCTCTAAACACATAATTAGTTAATTAATTCTATATTTTAAATAAATTTGATTTCATTTGGAATGAAATTTGATGAGTCCATTTCAAATTTGTCCCATTTTCACTATTTAATTTGAAAATACGCATTCCAAGGTGTAAATTTAAAATTTATCCCATTCTAACATGTTGGAAAGTGTCTTATAATGATATTCCACTCGATGCCCTTGTTAAGTGAGAACTGCCCCAATAGCATAGTTAGAGGCATCTGTCTCGATCTCAAATGACTGTTGCAAGTCTGGAAATGTCAGCACTGGGGTAGAGTAGATGCGATGATTCAATTCTATGAACATATTCTATTGATATTCCAACCAAAATAATTTTTTTTCACTCTTCCCTTGGTGACTTGAATCAAGGGCCAAGTGATATGAGAGAATCCCAAAATGAACCTGCGAGAATCCCAAAACAAACCTGGGGCAGAGCCAAGGCGATATTTCAATTATATGAACATCTTCTATTGAGATTCTGGCCAAAATTATTTTGATTGCGCTCCTCCCTTGGTGACTTGAATCAAGTTCCAAGTGATATGAGATAATCCTAACAAGAACCTATGGTAGAAATTATCAAGACCCAAAAATTTGTGAAGTTCTATTAGAGTGGTTGGGGCTGGAAAATCCCGAATGAATTGGATCTTGTTTGGAGCCACATGCACCCCCCCCCATAAATAATGTATCTAGATACTGAACTTGGACTCTGCCAAAATTACACTTCTCCAAATTGGCACATAACTTGTGTTTCCGTAGTGTTTGTAGGACCTATCAGATGTGGTGGACGTGCTCTTCCCAATTTTGGCTAAAGATCAGGATTTAATCCAGGTACACTACTAAAAATGAGTTGGTGAATGGTCGTGCGATGTCATCCATCAGTCTCATGAAGGTTTTGGGAGCATTTTTCAACTTGAAAGGCATGATCAACCATTCAAAAAGGCTCTCCTTGGATTTGAAGTAAGTCTTCCACACATTATAGGGTTTGATTAGTACCTAGTGATACCCAGACTTCAAGTCGATCTTGCCGAAATATTTCACCCCTTTGAGTTGGTCCAGAATCTCATCAATGCATGGGATCAGGTATGTATTCCGGGTAGTGATCTTGTTCAATGAACGATAGTCAATACAAAGTCTCCATTTCCCATCCTTGTTTAGCACCAACACGATCGGGCTCCCATAGGGCAATGAACTCGACCGGATGTGACCTTTCTGTAGTAGCTCCTGAATCTTCCTCTTCATTTCATCCTTCTCCATAATATAGCGTCGATAGATTGGTCTATTGCATAGCAACACATCTGGGGTCAAATTGATGGGTGCTTGACATGACAGAGTAGAGGCACCCCTGCAGGTGAGGTGATGATGCCCCCGTACTCCTCCACTACCTTGTTAATTTTTTGTTGTTGTGCAGAGGAGCCCTATATAGAGGTTGTGGCCATAGTATTCTTATTTCCCTGAGGGTATATCATCAGGAAAACAAACTTCCCCATTTTGGAAATGAGCTTATTGCATTGTTTTCCAGTCACCAAATAGATAGTTGTTGGCGATTGTACCTCTAGTTTCTTGTACAACTTATTGCCACAAGTAAAAATAACAATGTGAGGCTGAGACTCATACACACATGTCCCTTCCACAAGTATGGTTGGCCCAATAATACATCACAAAAATCAAGAGTAACAATGTCATATAATACCTAATCCGTGAAGGGATTGATACTGTAGGGAAGGCGAAACTGGTGGTTGATGCGGAGATCACGTCCTTGGTGAATCCACCCAATGGTGTACGATTGTGGGTGTGCTATGGTCGAAAAACCCAACCGCTCCACAACCTCTACTGAAATGAGGTTCTTTTGGGTCCCACTCTCAACAATAAACTATAGCGGGGAATCATATTCCCACATCTATGAGCGGAATACATGCTCCTCCTCCTCTAGATCTTCCAATTCCTCCTTCTAGATCTTTGTGGTGGCAATGGTGGCATTGGAATCTACATCGATAATATTCTTCCCTTTTCCTTTCCACCTGTCGGGTTTTGATTCAGAGTCTGAGCATGCATCCGATTCATAAGCCTTCATCTCATCCACCAGTGAATGCTTGGCCTGACATTCACTTGTGTTTTACGTCAAGGTTTTGATTCTAACCAAGACTCATCATTAAGACCAAACCTAATGATGAGTCTTGGTTAGACTCGAAACATTGACGTAAAAATGGATACTATGGAGATTTTGAATTCCCCTCCTCAAAAATCATACCACATAAATCTTCAAACTATCACTCACTTGTGTTGTGAGTGGACCTTCTTCGAATTCACGCTGTTGTTATTTTCTTACAACTTTGGCAAGTTGTCATGGGAAACCATGCCTTGGATTTTTTCTTTATTCTAAAGTTTGGGGGCATATTTCCCTTGCTTTTGCTTTTCAGATCCAAAATCTCACTTATTATGTTTGAATTTTTGCTCAATCTTGGCAGCATACCGGTATGTACTACCAAGCGAGGAGGTGTCGAGGAAACCCATTTCCTCGTGAATGTATCTGTGCAAAAACTACAGAACTTCAAAACCAAATATTTATCTGAATATTTGATACCCAAATTTGTGTGTAGGGTATGGAATAGATTCGTGAACTCATGTGCATCTTGATCCTTTTTTTTCCAAAGCATAGTCCATTGTATGTACTTGTCCTCACAGATCCCCATAGGATAATATTTTTCTTTGATGGCATCTCAGAAAGAATTCCAAGTGGGTACGACCAAGAACCGAGAGGGTTCCCCCTCATCCTTTTTATCATAGTAGTTTTCCCACTAGTCCTTGACATGCAGGGAAGCTATGAAGAGTGCAAAAATAATCTTCTCCTGGTCGAAAAAGTCATGAACCAAGAAATATCCTTCTAATAGATTCAACCATCTATCTATGACATTTGAATCTATTTGGCCCTCAAATATGGGAATTTCAAATTTTACTTGTACCTTAAAAGGAGTGGCACTTGGAGAGTAGCTTCTAGATGTAGATGAGCCACCGGTGGGCAATCGGTGAAGGATCCGAGAAAATTTATCCATCATCGCGTTCCTTTGTTCCTTAAGAGCCTCCTCGAGTGAGCGATATTTTTATAGGATATCATGCTCCCTCATATTTATTTTCTTCTACCATGGGAGGTCGTTAGGGTTTGTGAGGCTGATATTGCAAAGGTTCAACTAGATCAACCCCTAACTCTTTATACCCCGACCTCATGGGGGACATGAAAATAAGGATCGAGAAATAGTAGAATGATATGATACCATAGATATAGATTTTTCCAGGAGAAAAATGAATATATAAATACACATAAATGAAAATATGCAGCAGAAATAAACTTCATTTCGTTAATAAAAAATAATTGAAGTATGCTTTCAAACAAAATGGAAATAAACTAGCTAGAGTGATCGTAGCTTATCTCTGAGAGGAGATGTGGAGGCTACATGCCTATGAATTCTGTTACAATGAGGCTTGAGGGCTTATTTATTGTTGAGAAAAAAATAGAAAACCCTAAACATAAAGAAACCTAACCCTAGGAGATGAAGTGCCAAAACTATGGGCCCCGTTTGGGTAAATTGGTACATCAACTTCCCAGGGACGTAACTTTGGCATACGATATATGTTTTATGTGCACAACACCTAGTTAGAAATATATATACAAGGATAAAATTTTTTTTTGTGAGAAACATTGAAGGATATTCCATGTTGCTCCAGATTTTCCCAAAAAACATCGTTTAGGTCCCTGAAACGGCTCTAAAAGTTCACGACCCGAAAAAATGATAAAAATAGTAAATTTTTCTAAAATTAATGAAAATGAATGACTGAAAGAAACAATGGTGGGGCCCCAAGAGAAATAGGCCAGTGGCCACCAATATCCACCTGGATAAATTTCTCTAGAGAGGTTTCTTTCTATCTAGTCTGTAGACCAATAACGACTGGTAAAAAGACAATGCCAATTGATCCAATCATATTGATTAAGAATCAAATAACCCTGTATGAAGATTACATTTGACAATTTTTAAAGGGGTTCGCGGGTTTTATTCATTAGTTACTTCATTAATGTGGGGATTTATAGGATAATGAAGATATTTCTACAATAGATATCCTCTCATCCATGTTAATTCATACATATCCTATAGTAGATATAAGATCCTGGATTGGAACGAATTGGGACAATTTATCTTTTTTATTCTAATCTTGAGGTTACGAAAATAAAAATATAAGTAATTGTCTCATGAAGATATGTATAAACCATATTTCATTTATTCCTTCCACGCTTACTATAACTATAATTAGTTATTTCAGTTTCTTATAGGATTCTATGATTTTCAACCTAGTCTTATTCATTAGCTCAAACAAGATACAACTTATTCAAAATAAAGAAAGGGAAAACGCTCTAAGTTCACTATTTTAGTTCCAAAATTTTCATTTATTCTCTCTATATCAAGTTTTTATCATTGATATTCATAGGAAATTCAGGGTGCTCTCTAGGATAACTATTATCCCTACTTATTCCATTGAATCAAAATGATTGAGGCTTTGCCTTCCAGAATTGTGTTAGGTATAATCTATATAAATTTGGATATATTATTCGTAACTAAATATAGATAATACCGACGTGATGATCAATTGCATATTTGATCCTAGAATATCCTCCAATTTCATTCACCTCCTACTTTTCTTAGGAGGTCATATTCCATTTCTTGTTCCAATTGGAATGATTTAGATGGTTGCATTTTGATAGGAAAAAAATCAAGTTCTTTAGGATTTGAACCTATGACATCAGGTTTTAGAGACATACGCTCTACTAAAATGAACTAAGAGAGTTTTCTTGAATATTTAAAGATAAAGGAAAATAACTTTTGTTGATACTCTTAGAGCCAAACACTTTCACATATGATACGATTCAATTATTTGATGTTCCCGTTAAATCAATATAAGATGATATTTCATTCCTTTCTTACCATAGAAAATAAGGGAAAGGTGGGGATGAAAGGATTTGAATCTGTGCCATTTTGTACCGAAAAAAAACATGATAACAAGATGCACTACATCCCTTCAAATCCTTAGACAATTTTAGTTTATAGAATTTGAAATATGTTTCCCAAATTTTTCCGCCTTCATTTCTCTTCGGTCTCGCGGGTTAAAGGATATTATAAATCCATGTAGGGTCTATTATCTAGAATATCACTATTCATTATGGTGATGAAACATTTTTTTACTTCTTTATAAATAGGACCACAACCTGCATCACATTATACATATACTCATCAGTTACGAGTTTTCCCTAGGATTCATAACTATTGATACGATTGAATCAATTACACATTATGATCAATAACTATAATTTACAATGCAAGATCTAAAGACATATATTTCCACAACACCTGTATTAGCTAATTTATGGTGTAGTTTTTTAGTTGGCATATTGATAGAAATGAATTATTATTTCCTAGATGCTCTGAATTATCCCTGATTTTAAAATTTTCCCTCCCCTTAAAGGAAATGGAAAAAAGGTTGTGCTATATTGACTTGTCCTACCTCTTCGATAAATTATTGCATTCAACCCAAAAAAATATGTAAGTTTAAGAATGTAAGGGGGTAGAATTCAAGTACAAATATCAATATAAAGATTATTTCCACATTCAATTTTGTAAGTACAACTAAAAAATCCTAATCAATAATTTTCTTACTTTCAAATATTTCACCGTAGGATCTCTAACTACCAACTTCTGTCCCTTTTCCCTTCTTGTTTTTCAGGGTGAAAAGAAAAATAGACCCAATATTCAGAGTATGTTTATGGCCAAGAGTGGAGATATACGAGTAAAAATTATTTTGGAGTGCACTATTTGTACCCAATGTAGTGTTTATAAATATTCCCAGGGATTTACAGATATACGACTCACGAAAATTGACACAATACACCTATTCATGTGGAATCAAATAGCTTTTTTCCCTATTGTTACAAGGATACTATTCATGGAGTGATAAAAAAAGATATTGAAATTACTACTCTTACTGAGGGATAGGAATAGATCACATATATAGAAAGAAATGGTATTTCAACAACATCTTTAATGGAACAATATGTTCAAAAGATTTGGAAAAAATAATATTCTAAAGGTTAATGAAATAAAATATGGATAAACCAAGCTCTCTTTTCGTAGACATTTGTCCCCAATTAGGCCAAGAGATCAAATTGATTATAAAAATATCAAACTAATTATTCAATTTATTAGTGAGCAAGGAGAAATATTATCTGCTCGAGTGAATAGATTAACTTCAAAACAATCATGTCTAATAACTAACACTATTAAACGATTTCTTATGCTATCTTTGTTACCTTTTCTTTATAATGAAAACTAATTTTTTCTATGGAAATAAGCCTACTCCTTAATCAAATTGAAGTTAGGATATATGTTCAATAAAGATAAAAATATTGGGTCTATTGTTGAAAAAGTCGATAAGGTTTTATTTTTTTTAAATAATTGAATTGAATTATTTTCGTCCATTTCCAATCCAATATTGAAAAAAATTTCAATGTTTTGACCTTCCAGGAGGGAATTATCAGAAGAAACTCTTCTAAGCATTCCATCTATAACTATTTATTTCATCTGTACCTAACATATTTCATCATATGATAAGTTCTTAAGATGGTGGAAAAGAAATTACCTTCACAAAATTTTAAGCATTGTCGTAAATGTGATCTCAAAATTTTGATTCACCAAGTAAGTGTTTGGTATCATACTTCAACTACAAATGGTACTAGCAATGGAAACCATGATTTTGGAGCTTGTTTATTTATTTTATAATTTGTGTTTCTTATTTTATAATATATTATATCATTACATATATATTTTGAAGATAAAGTTTTCATAATTACATAATTTTATGGTAATTTTTAAATATTTTTTTTTTTAATTTTATTATAATAAAAAAAATTAAGTATAGATATATTTTTTCAATTTTATAAAAGTTAATTTATGTATTAACAAAATTAAAATTAAAATTTATTTTTTTGGTCTTATAAACTTTTTTACATTGAAATATAGCTTTTCCAATTTTAATTGAAAAAATATTCATAATATGCTTTAAAAAAATCCTTTTTTACACATACAACATTAAATTAAATAAAAAATATTAAAAATTAAATAGACTCCATTTTAAATAACATAAAAATAAATTCAATTATACATATACAATTAAAAAAAACTAAATTAAATCCATTTTAAACTAAAAAGTACAAAACAACAATGATAAAATTTTTAAATAGGTGTTTATTTAAAAATATAAAAAATTATACTTAAAATTTAGTCCATTAAATTAGATAAAATTAAAAATATTAAAAGAACAACTAAACTTAAAAATAAATTCTCACTTAATTTTTTTAATATTAGTTTCACATAGGAAATAAATAAATAAATAAATCAATATATATAGATATATATAAACAAACTCTATCTTAAACCATACTATATATGGAAATAAAAATAAAAACTATTTATTCTTTTAAATATTAAAAATTGTACTTAAAATGTGGTCAGGTCCATTATATTATGGGTTTGAATTCTATATATGCTAAATCATTTATAATATAATGTGTTTGAATATTATATATGCTAAATTATTTATAATAATTATATTTTTTGTGAATTAAAAATTTATATTTATTAATTATATAATTAATAAACAAAATTTATATTTAATATATTTTCATATTGTTAATTCTAAGGGTTAGTTTAATTACTCCAGTTTTAATGGTCAAAATATTTTTTTATTAAGAGAACATGGGTTCAATTGTTTCAACACACTTTCACCGTGACATTCTTTACCTAGTACAAATAGAAATATTATATGGACATAACAACGAGATGAATTTTATAATACATTTTAATTGTTAAGAATTAACAAATATGGTTATTCGTTAATAAAACTTGAGTTTATTTCATAAATAAAATTGATAAAGTAACCTGAGTAAAATGGATTTACTGAATGATAAAATGAATCCAAGATTTCAAAGTAAAAAAGGTGGAGAATTTATGACACTTATCTTTCCCAAAAGGGTAAAATGGAAATCCTGAGCGGGCAAAGGGGTTCTGTTCAGGAAGAATGATGGGGGCTAGCAACTAAATGTTTGAAGGAGTTATCTAGAGTTGGTAGGAAAATTAGTGGATCTCTAAACCCAGAGGAAGCATAGGCTATATTGAGTACTTGAGGCCTTTCTTCTGTTAAATATCTACTACCTAAGACTCTGGTGCAGAGCACGGGGGGAGCAGAGGACGTGATTGCCTCTCCCAAGGCGGGCCAGAGCCATCAGTTTTAGGAAGGAAAATACTGAGATCAATATTTTATGTGTTTTATTTCTCATAGCTCAAGCGATAGAAAGAACAAGAAGAATATGTATGAGTTAGTTCTACTATTCTGTTTTCTAATCATATTTGTTAAATGGAAAGTGCAGATAAACCTGTTTCTTTCTTTCTTTAAAAGAATAGTATGGCTAGATTATGAAACTAAAATTTAAATAATTAGAATAAGCGAAAATTATTAATGGCTAGAAGTTACAAAACTCAGACTCTATATAAGAAATAGATTAATTTATTTGACATTGACAGGAACAAGTGAAATATTTATACACCTATTTGCTACATGCAATAGGATTATTCCAAATATGATATTACAGTAAAACAAGATTATCAAATGCATACAAAGATCATAGAATTTGGACAGAGTTAATAAATGTAAAATTTATAATGCACAGGCTTAGAGGTTTAGAGCTGAGCCCCATGGTGACAGGTTAAAGGTAATGATCCTCTGGTAATTTCCACCTAGAATTCATAAACATATGATAAACAATTTGAGAGGAAGTATGCAATAGAAGATATCTGAAAATAATAAACGTTGAAAAGAGAGAACAATAATAAATGATTATAAACCAAATCTATTCTAATCCTGTAAATAGATAAAGAACATATTCATGCAAAGGCTTAAAGCCAAAAAACTTTGCATATACAAGAAGATACAAATTTCTATTTAATCATAAATCCCTCAGGTGAGAAAAAAAAACCTAACCTCCATAATAACTATTGTTCACTGTAAGAGAATCAAAAAATTATTACTGGATAGAAGGGAATACATAAAAAAAACTTCTAAACTTCTTTAATAAGTTCTATGTGAAATTAGTGAACAAGCTCTGAGCTTAAATAAAGGGGAAATAAAACAAGTATAACATCCGACTTTACAACTGATACATGGCACAGAGGCCTTCGAACTTAAATAAAGTATTTTCCTTAATTATTCTAAGAAATCTAGAGTTCACAATTCTTTACGTTATACTGAAATGTAAACCTCAACATGCCAAAAACCTTAAAACAAGTTAAGATTCAAATATTCCATGTATGCAAGTAGTAGGCAAGGCCTCCCACGGTACGTGTGCATAGGGAGGGTGTAACCCTTAGAACCAAGTATAGAAATCAGAAGGTGGTTTGTGCAGGGGCTTTGTTGGGAACTTATGTGTATATTGATATACCAAACAAGAACCGTCTTTATGATGTTGTCGTAGGCCAAACCTGCAACCAAAAGACAGACATGGAAGAGGGTTAAAACTTGGAACAGACTTATCAATTAACACAAAGAAATAACGCCAAGAACTAGTATTCTAAATCATATTAGAGACTATCAAGAAAAGAGCCTTAGGGCTCTACCTGGCAAGGAAACATTTAGGGGCTAATATTCATAGGTGGGCTAATTTTCCATGCGTTTTCCAAAAAATAGATTTGCCAATTTCCATTTTTTTGGAAATTGATTCGCCTAAATTTTATAATATAAAATTATTTTACCCTAAAAATTTCCAAAATTTTATATGTAATAATATAAAATAATCAAAAACCTAAATATTTCGAAAAAAATATGATCAAAAATTTTATAATTTACATATTTGGGACTAGTAATATTCGCCAAGGTTTCTAAACTTTAAGATAAACTTCCATCCATAGACTTTTCCTTGCTACCTGAATACCGTTTTTTGACCGTTCTACAGAGGCCAAATTTGTAACCCTTATCTGGAAGGAAGAAGCAGGTCACACGGAGATACTTGGCTTCTCTTGCCATGAGAAAGATAAAACTGATGAATGAAGAAAAATCATCTAGTGATACCCTATCGGCGTTAGCCATCGAAACTCAAAATTCCAACCTTTAAAACAAAATAACAAACATTGCAAAATGTAGCAGCATACCTGAAGCACGAAGAGAACATAGTCTTATGCTCACAGGGAAAACTTTCACAATAGATCAAGTAAGCATAACATTCATAAAAACTGAAAACCTAGCATAAAAATGTAAACATGATACAACTCCTAAGCAGAATAAAATAAAGAAGAAAGTTTGTCGGTGGCAATTCATAGCATAAATAAGGTATCGAGTTAACACCCTTAGCAAACTAGGAGGACTAGTAAATCTATCTCAGGTACCTAGAGAACTTGCTAAGTTGGACGAGTTGGAGCATCAGTGAAAGAATGATTCGGATGGTGAGGCGTAGGGTGGGTGGTTACCCTAACCAACCCATCCCTCGTCTAAACCATTTGATCTAGGGCTCCCACAAATTGACAGTAATCGGTATCCTTAAGACTTAACATGTGGGATAGCTGTAAGCCTGCTACCGAGACAAATGGTTTGAAATAGAATCAAGGTGGTCCAATAACCAAGGTCATAATTAAACACAAAATTATAATCTTCCAAATTGAAATATCAAATAATGTACTAACAATTAATATAAATCTAAGGTTTTCAATAAAAAAACATAATCCAAAGTAAAAGTAATTTGATATGGGTATATACATCTAAACAGGTATGTAAATCCAATCACAAGGTCTGGATTCACATGGATTTCATAATGTAATATATACTATGACATTTTTTATGCGAAATTCGTAATGGTAAGACCAAAAATAATTCAACATTATGTCCAAATCATTTGTGAAATATGAAAATTTAACCCTATTCATGAGTTTTCTCTCACTGATTATTATCTCCTCATACTGACATATGTATATGTATTTTCATATCGAAATTTCTCACCATTATGGTCAAAGGTCAATTTTTTGCCATAATTTCATTCATGAACTAGTTTAACCACTCAAAGGTACTCGGGTCAATCCATGGAGGAAGAAATTTAAGAGAAAATGTTGGTTTTTGTCATATTTAGAGAAAAATATACAATGAGAGTGTGTCTAGCATATACTATTTTCCAATAATGGATGGATATTTTGTAGGATATTTATGTCAAAAATGATTGTTTACATTTCATCCATGTCAAGCATACTTCCTCCTTACGACAAATAATTATTAATAAATGGGTTATGTATATCAATGAAAACATGGACTAAATGATAGTGAGGCCCTCCCTTAGCCCCGGTTTACCTTGGTCCCAACCTCAATCTGTGTGTGAAATGTATCCAAATTTTCATGTCCAATCCTCTTCTGGTCTAGGCAATCTCACAACCTCCCTTTATTCTACGCTGGCAAATTTAAACAAATGAGTCTGGGTTATTTTAATATCTCAATTAAGAGAATTGAGATATTAATTCAACACTCCTCTATATTTATAACCCGATGGTCCATTATGTATAAATATGTGCTAAATTTGTATATACAACCATTATATGTGACATAATACTTTGGGCTATTAGAATCATATTAATTGACCCTCGGCATGTACATATATTAACCCACGTTCATATATTCCATTATACGTAATATATCCATATATATATTACGACGTTCTTCAATTATTAACGAAGTACCAAAATAATCGGCATACCTTTATTAACTCGTAAACCTTAGTCGAATAGTCCCGATGAATTAGAACTTTGACTTGGAGCCCACACGTACAACGCATTTGCCAACGTGCAGTCAACACGCAACCCAATTCATACCTTCATTAAATCCACGCGCCATCCAACAGTTTTATTGCATCACCCGACTCCTTACGATCCGACAGATATCGCTCGGGCAACTTGCACGAACAATAACGCGTGATGGCGTGCAGTGGAAGGCGGTTTTCCAAATTAATTTAGGGACGCGTGTCAGCTTCTCTATGGAATCGCTCCCAACTCCTCAAATACCGCTTTGGATGCAAAGGTGGTGCGATAAAACCCACCCTCCAGCTCCAAACCACCGTCACTGTTCATCTGGTCATGGTTCTGCTTCTCTACTCTAGGTTCCACTTAGTTTCCACTTCAAGGTTCCGCCAGTTCTATATAAAAAGGTTCTTTTCATCTATCTACTCCGACATAGAGTTCCGCCCATACATAACCCTTGCGGCTATGTTTCACAGTGCTCACAAGCCTTGGAAAATTAATCACACTTCCACGATAACTTCAATCAATCCCGACAGACATGGTCAATCACTGGATTCTTAATTGCTATAGAATTCGATACTCTCATCGAGAACACACAGGATTATTCATATCGATAACCCAACAATCCTCCACAAAGATCACATGCAATCCAACCTTTTCAAAGGAATTAAAGTCTCACTTAGATAGCGAACACAAGAATTCTTTTATCTCAGAATCGATCCTTACAGTGATCAATTCGCCTCACCTCACAAGTCAATTTACTTGCAGTGCTTCATGTAGAACTCAATACAATCAAGGCACATACAATCTCAAATTGAAGAGTACATATTTACACATTTTTATACAATTTATTTCACACATATCCAAAAGTAACCATTGAAATTCAAAGACATTCAAACAGGGTTTAATCCCATCCAAACATACTTAATTCAGAGACAGTTCTTCCATAAATATATATATATATATACATATATATATATATATATATATATATATATATATATATAAATATATATATATATATACAGGCGATAAATCTCAAAAAAAATTATTACAACTTCATGATAGGCCAGATATTCAATTCGGTGGCCATTATCCTCCCATTCTGTTGCTGAAGAGGTTCTCTACCTCTCCAACTCTCTCTCCTCCTCTCTGGTTCTCACCTAACCTCTTCAGGGTTATATTTATACAAACAGTTCAACAACTCTTAGCATTCCAATTCCTGAATCTAGACTCAATAACTAAATTAATCCTAAACTGACTCTTCGTATTCCTATCTCCACCAACTTCTCATTTTCTCAAAGAAGCTTGAGAAGAATTACAATTCCCTACCAAAATATCCAAAATATTAATATTTACAAGGAATAGAAAGAACATAGGACCCCTTATGTCTACTTATGTACAAAGTAACTTTTGAGCCTAATGCCCCTGCATCAGACTCCCAAGCTTCAAATTTTTCATGGTCTCCTGATCATGTGCTCTTCGTCTCTGCCTCTAGGATCCCATACTTGGTTTTGCTGCTGTCCATCAGCTGCATCATCCTTCAGCTGATCTTCTTCGGGATTCTAGGCTTTGTTCTGTAAGTCTCCTCCAGCTATATTTTCACAATCTGCCATTGTCTTTTTCCTGCTGAAACTCTCCTGCCTTCCTGTTGCTACCTTCAATCTCTGTCACTGCCAATATTTCTGCTCTTTCTGTCTCACATGCTATTAACATGCTTATTAATTCTACAGGTGTCATCCCCCATGTTGCATCTGCTGCCACCATGGGTGCTGCTGCTGCCAATATTGCCTCTCCGCAACCAACCTGAATATCCTTTAGGATGCAACACTTTTCTTTTGTTCATCATCTATAAATTCATTCTCAGGAAACAATCCACTATTTTATTTCCTACCAGCAGTGACATACTCCTCCAGTATACTAGTAAACAAAATTTGATTCTTGAAGCTAGTATCTGCTCCTCTCTTCTCCATAGCTTCAGGCATCCTTGCTCTAGCGTCTGCAATCCCTTCCTCTTCTTCAAATGCTCTCAGCAAACAACTTAGAAAATTCTCCTGTGTTTGTTTTATATCTTCAACATGCTGGAAGTTAGACTCGGCATTATCTTCTTCTTTGTGGGCAATCTTTAGCAATTGCCTCTCATCCTCCTGATGGATTGTGGAGATCAAATCAAGTTCTCTAGCCACTATATCTTCATCTTTGGTCAGCATGGAATGCTGATTCTTCCTCACTTCAACAACTTCCAAAACTTGTTCTTCATGCTAGCTTTGGCATACCCAACTAGCCAACTCCTTTTTGTCAATGACATTGATAATTCCCTGTATATGAGACATGGTTGTCTCATCCTCCTTCAACAACAGTTTTTCTTCTCCCAAGACAATTTCAAAGGATGGATTGTCTTCTGCATCACCTGTACACATAAACAAATTGTCAGTTTTAAAACCATGAGACCCAATGATCTCAATTGATGGCGTGGTCACCAATTATTCTCCCAGCATTTCTAAGTCTGGTTCAAGTCTCAAAAGTCTTCATCATCTTTTTCTTCAGCTTTCAGAGTCATCTTTAATGCTACAATCATCATGCCTAGATGCTTGTCCTTCACTATGTTTTCAGCCAACATAGTTTCCTTCTCATCCATTTCTTTGACAACTTCCAACTGTTGTTCTTCCTCTTTCTCTATATGATTAACGCATGAATCATCAGAAGTAAAGTTCCAGTGCTTCAATGTCTCCTTCTTCTCTAGCAACACATCAGTATGTTGTGCAAAAATCCTTACCAAAACTTCTGTCAGCACCTTAGCATGCTGATCTGCATCTTCCAGGAGACTGTCAGCTAGTCTCACTTTTCTTCCATCATCTGCTCCATGAACTCCATCCATGAAGATCTTCCTGCCTTGATTTCCCAAAAACTTATCCAGTGCATAGGTCCTCTGCTCCTCCAATTCTCTCTCTAAGAATCCAACCTCCTATATGACTCAACAACTTCAATAGGAGTAGATTTAGGGAACCTTACACAACCTTTTATGCCTCTGATTATTCTTGACCAATCCTCTATTGGCCCTTCTCTCTCAGCTTCAACATCCTACTGGATATCTTCATTTGACCCTTCTGTCTTCACCTCTCCCTGAGACCTCACTATCTCAACATTGACCTGAACAGACGCCATATTTAATGTCTTCTTCTCACCAACAAACTCTTAAGCTTGTTCATCTTCTAGTGGCGTACCCGCAAACACACACAACTTTTTAGTTTTAAAATCACAAGACTCTTCAGTCTTGGCTGCTCCCTCAAGCACTTCTTCTTGAACAGGTCTGCACATGGAATCTTCAATTTCCATATTTGCCTCAAGCATTCTGGGTTCTTCTTCCTATGTGGAGTCTTTCATCACTTCACATTTGTCGGAATCAAGAACAGAAGCCCATACATCATCTGGACTTGTCCAACAACTCAATAATTCCTCAGTGATTTCCTCCTCAGCAAGACAAGATTCTTGCTGCCTCAAGTCTTCACTATGTCTCACAAGATCTCCTGCAGGTCTCCACTCTTCATATGTGCTTTGTTCTGCTTCATAAGAAGAAATTTCTTCTTCCAACTCAGCTGCTCTGAGTTCTTCTCTCAAGAGGGAAATCTTCTTTTTCCTCAACCTCTTCTGTAATGGTTGCCATTTCACATTTTTCCTCATGAGCCAAAAACCTCTCTAGATTTCTTCTATCCTCGGTTTCAATCTATTGAACTCTTCCTTGATCTCAGCTAATTCTTTCTGACATTCCTCATCCATGGATTTCTTATTCATGCCATTTTCTTTGGCATCTTCACTCATTATTTTGCTGTGGCTTCTCCCAGAACCTCTGAAATATCTGCAGTCTCTGCCATGGCTCTTAGTAGCCATTTTGTTCTCTAGGAGTTCTTCACTCACAAGCTGCACTAAGCCTCTGCAACAGCAAGCTCTCTTGCTGCAACTTACCTCACCAAGCTTCTCTCCCGAGCTCCGGAATTTGGCAAGTACTGGTCCCCTTCTCTGCAGGAACCTTCTAGGCTTCACTCTGCAACTTATCTCAAGAACACCGCTTCTCTCTACTCATCCAACATCTGTTGGGAATCTTCCAGGTTTTGCCACACTCTTTCTGCACTCAAAATCCCTTACTGGATTCTTCTATCACTGCTCTCAAAGCTGTGATATACTTCTGCTGAGATGTCTTCAATTGTCTGCACTCTGACTTCTGCAAAAAATCCTTCAACCAGAGTTAACACTGCTCACTTCTCTTGAGAACACTACAAATTTCCTCCTTATCCATCCTCTAGCTGAATACAAGGCTCACTACCTTCACTATAAACTCTGTCTTCAATTTTCAGCAACCATAATTCTGTAATTCCAATTTCAAATCATATTAAAGTTAATTACCTCCAAGATCATGATCCTTTCTTCCACTCACTCCGCAATCCTGTTCACTTCAAATATGTATGCTGCATGTTAGGCTTCCAAATCTGTAGTCTTATGTTAAACAGACTTCAACTTTTCTTTCCTGTTCAGTACATGTGCATTTCCAAAACAAACTTTTCAGCGAGATAACTAAATTCTAGCTCTGATACCACTTGACAGCGGGGCCCTCCATTAGCCCCAATTTACCTTGGTCCCAGCCTCAATCTGTGTGTAAAATGTATCCAAATTTTCATGTCCAATCCTCTTTTGGTCTGGGCAATCTCACAACCTCCCTTTATTCTACACTGGAAAATTTAACCAAATGAGTCTAGGTTATTTTAATATCTCAATTCAGATAATTGAGATATTAATTCAACACTCCTCTATAGTTATAAGACGATGGTCCATTATGTATACATATGCGCCAACTTCACATATACAACCATTATACGTGACATAATACTTTGGGCTATTAGAACCATATTAATTGACCCTCAGCATGTACATATATTAACCCACACTCACATATTCCATTATACGTAATATATCCATATATATATTACAGCGTTCTTCAATTATTAATGAAGTCCCACAATAATCGGCATACCTTTATTAACTCGTAAACCTTAGTCGAATAGTCCCGTTCAATTAGAACTTTGACTTGGGGCCCACACGTACAACGCATTTGCCAACGTGGAGTCAACACACAACCCAATTCATACCTTCGTTAAATCCATGTGCCATCCAACAATTTTTATTGCATCGCCCCACTCCTTATGATCTGACGGACATTGCTCGGGCAACTTGCATGAACAATAACGCGCGATGGCGCAGTGGAAGGCGGCTTTCCAAATTCATTCAGGGACGCATGTCAGCTGATCTATGGAATCGCTCCCAACTCCTCAAATACCGCTTTCGCTGCAAAGGTGGTGCAATAAAACCCACCGTCCAGCTCCAAACCGCCGTCACTGTTCATCTGGTCATGGTTCCGCTTCTCCACTCC
Organism: Pinus albicaulis; assembly: GCA_034641835.2. Lineage (NCBI taxonomy): Eukaryota > Viridiplantae > Streptophyta > Pinopsida > Pinales > Pinaceae > Pinus > Pinus albicaulis. The sequence continues at coordinate 909,399,254 of CM076576.1, read as the reverse complement.
AGGTTCCACTTAGTTTATGCTTCAAGGTTCCGCCCGTTCTATATAAAAAGGTTCTTTTCATCTATCTACTCCGATGCAGAGTTCTGCCCATACATAACCCTTGCGGCTATGTTTCACAATCCTCACAAGCCTTGGACAACTAACCACACTTCCATGATAACTTCAATCGATCTCGACGGACATGGTCAATCACCGGATTCTTAATTGCTATAGAATTCGATACTCTCATCAAGAACACACAGGATTATTCATATTGATAGCCCAACAATCCTCCACATAGATCACATGCAATCCAACCTTTTCAAAGGAATTAAACTCTCACTCAGATAGCGAACACAGGAATTATTTTATCTCAGAATCAATCCTTACAATGATCGATTCACCTCACCTCACAAGTCAATTTACTTGCAGTGCTTCGCGCAGAACTCAATACAATCAAGGCACATACAATCTCAAATTGCAGAGTACATATTTACACATTTTTATACAATTTCTTTTACACATATTCAAAAGTAACCATTGAAATTCAAAGACATTCAAATAGGGTTTAATCCCATCCAAACATACTTAACTCAGAGACAGTTCTTCCATAAATATATATATATATATATATATATATATATATATAGGCGAAAAATCTCAAAACAAATTCTTACAACTTCATGACAGGCCAGATATTCAATTCAGTGGCCATTATCCTCCTATTCTTTTGCTGAAGAGGTTCTCTACCTCTCCAACTCTCTCTCCTCCTCTCTGGTTCTCACCTAACCTCTTTAGGGTTACATTTATACAAACAGTTCAACAACTCTTAGCATTCCAATTCCTGAATCTAGACTCAAGAACTGAATTAATCCTAAACTGACTCTTCGTATTCCTATCTCCACCAACTTCTCATGTTCTCAAAGAAGCTTGAGAACAGTTACAATTCCCTACCAAAATATCCAAAATATTAATATTTACAAGGAATAGAAAGAACATAGGACCCCCTATGTCTACTTATGTACAAAGTAACTTTTGAGCCTAATGCCCCTGCATCAGACTCCCAAGCTTCAAATTTTTCATGGTCTCCTAATCATGTGCTCTTCATCTCTGCCTCTAGGATCCCATACTTGGTTTTGCTACTTTCCATCAGCTGCATCATCCTTCAGCTGATCTTCTTCGGGCTTCCAAGCTTTGTTCTGTAAGTCTCCTCCAGCTATATTTTCACAATCTGCCATTGTCTTTCTCCTGCTGAAACTCTCCTACCTTCCTGCTGCTGCCTTCAATCTCTGTCACTGCCAATATTGATGCTCTTTCTGTCTCACATGCTATTACCATGCTTATTAATTCTACAGGTGTCATCCCCCATGTTGCATCTGCTGCCACCATGGGTGTTGCTGCTACCAATGTTGCCTCTCTGCAACCAACCTGAATATCCTTTAGGATGCAAAACGTTTCATTTATTCATCATCTGTAAATTCATTCTCAGGAAACAATCCACTATTTGATTTCCTACCAGCAGTGACCTACTCCTCCAGTATACTAGTAAACAAAATTTGATTCTGCAAGCTAGTATATGCTCCTCTCTTCTCCACAACTTCGGGCATCCTTGCTCCAGGGCATGCAATCCCTTCCTCTTCTTCAAATGCTCTCAACAAACAACTCAGCCAATTATCCTGTGTTTTTTTTATATCTTCAACATGCTGGAAGTTAGACTCAAAATTATCTTGTTCTTTGTGGGCACTCTTCAGCAATTGCCTCTCATCCTCCTGATGGATTCTAGAGATCAAATCAAGTTCTCTAGCCACTATATCTTCATCTTCTGTCAGCATGGAATGTTGATTATTCCTCACTTCAATAGCTTCCAAAACTTGTTCTTCATGCTGGCTTTGGCCTACCCAACTAGCCAACTCCTTTTTGTCAATGACATTGATAATTCCCCGTATATGAGATATGGTTGTCTCATCCTCCTTCAGCAACCGTTTTTCTTCTCCCAAGACAATTTCAAAGGATGAATTTTCTTCTGCATCACCTATACACATAAACAAACTGTCAGTGTTAAAACCATGAGACCCAATGATCTAAATTGATGGCCTGGTCACCAATTCTTCTCCTGGAATTTCTAAGTCTAGTTCAAGGCTCAAAATTCTTGATCATATTTACTGCTCCAATCATCATGCCCAGATGCTGGTCCTTCACTATGTTTTCAGCAAACATATTTTCCTTCTCATCCATTTCTCTGACAACTTCCAACTGTTGTTCTTCCTCTTTCTCTGCATGATTAACACATGAATCATCAGCAGTAAAGTTCTAGTGCTTCAATGTCTCCTTCTTCTCTGGAAACACATCAGGATGTTGTGCCGAACTCCTTACCAAAATTTCTGTCAACACCTCAACATGCTGATCTACATCCTCCAGGAGACTGTCAGCTAGTCTCACTTTTCTTCCATCATCTGCTCCATGAAATCCATCCATGAAGATCTTCTTACCTTGATTTCCTAGCAACTTATCCAGTGCATAGGTCCTCTACTTCTCCAATTCTCTCTCTAAGAATCCAACCTACTATATGACTTAACAACTTCAATAGGAGTAGATTTCGGGAACCTTACACAAACTTTTATGCCTCTGCTTATTCTTGACCAATCCTCTGTTGGCCCTTCTCTCTCAGCTTCATCATCCTGCTGGATATCTTCATTTGACCCTTCTTTCTTCACCTCTCCCTGAGACCTCACTATCTCAACATTGATCTGAACAGACTCCAGATTCAATGTCTTCTTCTCACCAACAAACTCTGAAGCTTGTTCATCTTCAAGTGGTGTACCCGCAAACACACACAACTTTTTAGTTTTCAAATCACAAGACTCTTCAGTCTTGGCTGCTCCCTCAAGAACTTCTTCTTGAACAGGTCTACACATGGAATCTTCAATTTCCATCTTTGCCTCAAGAACTCTGGGTTCTTCTTCCTCTATGGAGTCTTTCATCACTTCACATTTGTCGAACTCAAGAACACAAGCCCCTACATCATCTGGACTTGTCCAACAACTCAATAATTCCTCAATGATTTCCTCCTCAACAGAACAAGATTCTTGCTGCGTTAAGTCTTCACTATGTCTCACAAGATCTCTTGCAGGTCTCCACTCTTCATCTGTGCTCTGTTCTTCTTCACAAGCTGAAATTTCTTCTTCCAACTCAACTGCTCTGAGTTCTTCTCTCAACAGGGCAATCTTCTTTTTCCTCAACCTCTTCTGTAATGGTTTCCATTTCACATTCTTCCTCATGAGCTAACCAACTCTCTGGATTTCTTCTATCATTAGTTTCAATCTATTGAAATCTTCCTTGATCTCAGCTAATTCTTTCTGCCATCCCCGATCTGTGGATTTATTATTCATGCCATTTTCTTTGGCATCTTCACTCATTCTTATGCTGTGGCTTCTCCCAGAACCTCTGAAATGTCTGTAGTCTCTGCCATGGCTCTCAGTAGCCATTTTTTTCTCTAGGAGTTCTTCACTCACAAGCTGCACTAAGCCTCTGCAACAGTAAGCTCTCTTGCTGCAACTTACCTCACCAAGCTTCTCTCCCGAGCTCCAGCTTTTGGCAAGTACTGGTCCCCTTCTCTGCAGGAAACTTCTAGGCTTCACTCTGCAACTTCTCTCAAGAACACATTTGCTCTCTGCTCATCCAACCTCTGTTGGGAATCTTCCAGGTTCTGCCACACTCTTTTTGCACTCATAATCCCTTACTGGATTCTTCTATCACTGCTCTCAAAGCTGTGATCTACTTCTGCTAAGATGTCTTCAATTTTCCGCACTCTGACTTCTGCAAAAAATCCTTCAACCAGAGTTAACACTGCTCACTTCTCTTGATAACACTACAAATGTCCTCCTTATCCATCCTCTAGCTAAATACCACGCTCACTACCTTCACTATCAACTCTGTCTTCAATTTTCAGCAACCATAATTCTGTAATTCCAATTTCAAATTAGATTACAGTTAATTACTTGCAAGATCATGATCCTCTCTTCCACTCACTGCACAATCCTGTTCACTTCAAATATGTATGCTGCGTGTCAGGCTTCCAAATCTACAGTCTTATGTTAAACAGACTTCAACTTTTCTTTCCTGTTCAGTACATGTGCATTTCCAAAACAAATTTTTTAGTGAGCTAACTAAATTCTAGCTCCGATACCACTTGATAGTGGGGCCCTCCATTAGCCCCGATTTACCTTGGTCCCAACCTCAATCTGTGTGTGAAATGTATCCAAATTTTCATGTCCAATCCTCTTCTGGTCTGGGAAATCTCACAACGTCCCTTTATTCTACACTGGAAAATTTAACCAAACAAGTCTAGGTTATTTTAATATCTCAATTCAGAGAATTGAGATATTAATTCAACACTCCTCTAGAGTTATAACCCGACGGTCCATTATGTATTCATATGCGCCAACTTCGCATATACAACCATTATACGCGACATAATACTTTGGGCTATTAGAGGCATATTAATTGACCATCGGCATGTACATATATTAACCCACATTCACATATTCCATTATATGTAATATATCCATATATATATTACGACGTTCTTCAATTATTAACGAAGTCCCACAATAATCGACATACCTTTATTAACTCGTAAACCTTAGTTAAATAGTCCCGTTCAATTATAACTTTGACTTGGGGCCCACACGTACAACGCATTTGCCAATGTTGAGTCAACACGCAACCCAATTCATACCTTTATTAAATCCACAAGCCATCCAACAATTTTTATTTCATCACCCCACTCCTTACGATCCGACGGATATCGTACGGGCAACTTGCACGAACAATAACGCGCGATGGCACGCAGTGGAAGGCGGTTTTCAAAATTCATTCAGGGACGTGTGTCAACTGATCTATGGAATTGCTCCCAACTCCTCAAATACCTCTTTCGCTACAAAGGGGGTGCGATAAAACCCACCGTCCAGCTCCAAACCGTTGTCACTGTTCATATGGTCATGGTTCCGCTTCTCCACTCCAGGTTCCACTCAGTTTCCGCTTCAAGGTTCTGCCCGTTCTATATAAAAAGGTTATTTTCATCTATCTACTCTGACACAGAGTTCCACCCATACATAACCCTTGTGGCTATGTTTCACAGTCCTCACAAGCCTTGGACAACTAATCACACTTCCACGATAACTTCAATCGATCCTGATAGACATGGTCAATCACTGGATTCTTAATTGCTATAGAATTTGATACTCTCATCGAGAACACACAGGATTATTCATATCGATAACCCAAAAATCCTCCACATATATCACATGCAATCCAACCTTTTCAAAGGAATTAAAATCTCACTCAGATAGCGAACACAAGAATTCGTTTATCTTAGAATCGATCCATACAGTGATCGATTCACCTCACCTCACAAGTCAATTTACTTGCAGTGCTTCATGCAGAACTCAAAAAAATCAAGGCACATACAATCTCAAATTGCAGAGTACATATTTACACATTTTTATACAATTTCTTTTACACATATCCAAAAGTAACCATTGAAATTCAAAAACATTCAAACAGGGCTTAATCCCATCCAAACATACTTAATTTAGAGACAATTCTTCCATAAACAAATATATATATATATATATATATATATATATATATATATATATATATACAGGCGATAAATCTCAAAACAAATTCTTACAACTTCATGACAGGCTAGATATTCAATTCGATGGCCATTATCCTCCTATTCTGTTGCTGAAGAGGTTCTCTACCTCTCCAACTCTCTCTCCTCCTCTCTGGTTCTCACCTAACCTTTTCAGGGTTACATTTATACAAACAGTCTAGCAACTCTTAACATTCCAATTCCTGAATCTAGACTCAATAACTGAATTAATCCTAAACTGACTCTTCGTATTCCTATCTCCACCAACTTCTCATGTTCTCAAAGAAGCTTGAGAACAATTACAATTCCATACCAAAATATCCAAAATATCAATATTTATAAGGAATAGAAAGAACATAGGGCCCCCTATGTCTACTTATGTACAAAGTAACTTTTGAGCCTAATGCCCCTGCATCACTAAAGCTAGTGTCAATTTCAAATATGGTGTTAAATATTATAGATTAAGTTATTATACTACTGAATATTAGACCAAAGATATGTATATATTGGCAGCATTCCGCGTAACTCCCTAACTTGGGGTGCCATGCGAGGAAGCAAGGAAAAAAATAGTTGCTAAATATTCCACTGGCACATGGAAAATTGTTTGTACTTGTTAGTGTCTAATAGTCATACTGATCAAATTACTCTTTCCACTATAATTAGAGTCTTATGGTCAAATTGTTAAATTTTCAAATAAAATTTGACATGTCTCTTGGTTGTCAAATGGTCCTAAGTCATTTTCTAGGTGTAATGCTACTCTCATAATACATCATATGTCATGGTCATCAAGGTCAATTTGAAATCAAATTCATGACTCATTGAGTCACCATAGGTCAGTTTCCTTCATTAAGTTTCATTATTTAGAATTTGAATAAAAACATTCATGGTGTCATAAGGTTGATCATAAAAGTATCATGACTATCTTGTTGGTCTATTCAGTAATCATACTCATTGACTTCGGTGTGTGGTCATCATATTCAATTTAAATTCATTCATCATGAAAAATTAGTAAAGTATCATGAGAGTTAGCACTTAGAGAATAAAGTGCATCAAAATAATCAAAGGTACATCTACATCACATGGATATGTAACACTTCCATATTGAAGAATATGCTTCCAATACCAATCACATCATAAAATCATTTTGTCAAAAGTAATCATGATGTCACTCCATTATCAAGCCAACAATGGATTTTTCAAGTTATAAGGAGCATTAACACAATTTAAAGCTTCGTTGTATCCTTTCATGTTCTGATAGCTCCTTTCCATCACTTTGAAGAGTTTTCATATCCATCAGGAGTTTTAATTTCATCATCACTCCCCTATCTTATCAACTTACTGCGTTTCTGGAGGAGGTTGATACGCTTTTCAGTTGGAGGCCGAAGGGAAGAAATAAATGTTTATTTTTCATCTCATTTGATTCAGAGCTTCATCAAACAAGTAAGGAAAGCTTAACAAACCCTTAATGTAGTATTTTCCTCAGATAATTGATTCAAATCTATCCTTAGAGTTTTGTTGTTCTTTCTTGCTGCATTATCTACTTTACATGGTATATAGCTTCAATTCAAAGGGATTTTCCTTTTTTTTTAGTCTACATATCTTTTGTTAGCCTCACCAAACATTATCCATCCATCCCCACACTCATATTCCCTCATATTCACCATTTTCCTTATCAAACCCAACATATTGTTGTGCTTCTGGCACAAGTCTGTATTTTCCCCTTTTCTCCCCTTATTTCTCACTTATTTTTGGAAATCCCACTTTCATTATGTTCCTAACACCTATCCCTACCTCCCATAATTTGTTTAGACTTTTTCCTACCCCCCATCCCCTCCATTCCCTTCCCTCAAGTTGTTGTGCTTCTATCCCTTTTTTGCACAACAAATCCCTCATTATTTCTTGTTTAAAACTAGGGGTTTATATAAAAATGTAAGCTATAAAGATGAAGAAGATTAGTGAAAGGAGGAGGTATAAGGGAGGAGATATCTCTAGATATGAGCTAACTCATATGCAAGAGGTCAATGCATCGGAATTGATTATAAAATCATTTTAGCATGGAGGTTGCATAGGGTTTTGTTTAAAGGTGAAAGAGGTAGGTTACCATCATGATTTAACAGGCCTATTTTCCATTAACTTCAAGAAGGATCACACCATCATAGCAAGGGTGAAATTTTAGGTGTTAGAAGATGTCATAGCTTCAACAGCTACTATCCATAATCAAGGTGAAATTTGGTTCAAGGGAAGGGATTTAGACTTAGAACACTATAAAATGTTCTTGAATACACAATAGAAGGTGAAGTATGAAGGAAGAGATAATCAAGAAAGCGTATTTCATCATGATATAGTAAAATTAATAGTCCTCCACCATCTAACACAAATTAACCTGCCATTGGAAGTTTTCTTGTAGGGGGATTCTCTCTTACCTATCTCTAACTAGTGAAAGAGTCAAATCTCTCCTTCATAATCATCGAGACCACAGGGAGCTAAAAAATAAATCATGCCATCAGTGAGAAAAAATCAACCTAGAACATATATTTCAAGGACATACAAGAAAGGTAAGAAGTTCGTCTTTATTCTCGAAGCAGAAGAGGAGATGCCTAGGTCTAAGCCTAAAACTAGGTCTAGGGAAAGAAGACTATATAAGGAGGTTATTATTGAATAAGTAGTGCAGACTGAAACCATGAAAGAGAAATCACTTTTTATAAGACATTATTCACCTTTACAAAGTGAAGAACAAGCAGCTCACACATTTTGGAACTAGTGTACTTGATTTCGACAGAAATAATACAGGTAGTTGCATCTATTTTTAAGGGATTCTTGTGATGGGGTTAGTGACACTGTTTTTCTCTAGTTTTCCTTATGATTTTGATGATTAAGTAGTTATATAAACCATCTATATTCTTCTGGTGTTAATCTCCTATGTTTTAAACAAAATACATTGCCTCAAATTCTCTCCTTTGTCTTATATTTTCATATAAGTGATTTATCCTCTAAACAAATGAATTCATACGTGTATGGTCATTTTACTCCTACATGATTTACTCCTCACCACACTACAATGAAAAATTCAATTTGTGTCACTGATTATAGATATATATCCCCATTCTATGTCTGCAACTGATCTTTTGGAATACTTGGCTTAATTCCTAAACTTGGTGCTTCTTATCCAACAAACCCTAATCGAAACCCTATTGAGTTCATAACTAGCCTAAAACCATATTACTCTCCAGTCACTTCCATTGGCTCTGAGGTTGATTTTGAGAGAGCCCTCTCTGATTTGGTAGGGCTAGATACCAATTCTAAGGTTGTTCTATGGTTATCTCTTTGGTTTCCTTTCTCAGCACTTTGAAAATAAGGAGCTCTAACATTTTGGAGTCATTGTCGAGGAACAAGTTTCAAATCATCCCTCGGGATATTTATTATAGTTCATTGAATTCTAAAACTATGGATGACAAGTGCTAGCACTAAAATAAGTATGATTTAGTCATTTAGAGTCAAAGTGTATATTGATAAGAACACTGGCTCCCAAAAGTCATACGAAGTACAATCCTGATCCCAATCCTTCACCAATAGTTAATGAACCTGAGAGGATATTGAGAAAGGAATGGCCACAGTCTGAAAAAATAAAAAAGGGTACACCTACACTAGTAAGATCCACATATTTTCCTACAAAGTTGGTTTCTCCTGAAGATCTATCTTTTTATCTGAAATTTGAGTTAACTTTATTCAATTCCAAGATAAATTATTTCCTCTCAGAAGTAGTTTTTGATCCCATTAAGTTTGAATCATATTTTCCATCTTCTGAGTCTTCATATTTTGAGGGTGATAGTAAGGTCTAGTCTGATTTTTATAAACCTGAAATCTTTGTTGACCATTTCTGAATCACCTCTATAAAGGCCTATATCAAGTACCAACAAGAGACTTTATTTTCTGCTACATATATTTTCACATTTCCCTGTGATTGCTATAAGAGACTTTGTGATTGCCCTGATATGATCTTCACTCTCACTCTTGTCTTTGCATTGCAGCTTTCCTCCACATTCACTGGAATCATAGCCTCCGATTCCTTGGGAATTTGAGATACAACCAGTCCTCCCACAAATGGGTCTCAGCCAAAACGGATTTACCTTCCATGCTCCCCTGCTTCCACTTTCACTTTCATCATCTCAAGAGAAGAAACTTTAGTTGACCCCATGGTTGCAGGCCACATCATAAATGCACAGCTGTTCACCAAATTTATCGTCTTATAAGGAATAGGAAACTCTGTTGATTTCATTAATTCAGGGAAGATCAATTAACATTAGTAGTATACAAATTTGAGACAATCAATCGAAAAAAATAAATTTGAGAATTTTACCTCCAACGCATGAATATAGAAAACACATAAATGTAATAAGAAATATCAATCTCTATGCCATCATCATAGTTAATAGGTTCCCTTAATTTTATTTCTTTTGTGATTCTAGGTAGCTCACATATTCAGAAATAACCGATATTTGTAATCTATAAAACAAAAAAATAGAAATGTGAGGCAAAATAACTAGTGGGGCTGTGGCAATTATATATCTGTGGCTGGAGAAATGAAACAGAATAGCATGAAATGGCATGTAGGCATAACATGTCTAGTAGTGACTATACTTCTCCATAACTAATGGTATAGTGGTCCTCATATGACGCCATCTCTAACCGCATCAACATGTAAGATTCACAGGCTTTTGCGAACAAGAAAGAGACGTTTTTCTCTTTTCCATGAAATTAATGCTTGGACCAAACATACTGGAGGAAATGGAGCATGACGTGAGAGAAATTAGACAAAACTTAAAGGAAACTCAAGACAAGAAAAAGATATATTCAAACCGAAAGAGAACCTTCAAGGAATTTGTGGTGGGTGACCATATATATGTAATAACTAAACCAAAGAGGAGTACTTTGAGGTGAAGTACTTGTGCCAAATTGGTTCCCAGGTATTGCAGACCATTCCAAATTTTGAAATGAATATTGTCGGTGTTTTATCGATTTCCTTTGCCTAGTCATATATTGGTACATAATGTGTTCCATGTATCACTGTTGAAACGATACATACATGACCCTAAGAATGTGATACATTGGCAGAGTATACATGTAAGTCATGATTACATTACGATTTTCAAATGAGAAAGGTTCTTTAAGGAACTAATTAAATTTTTTATTTTTCTCTGCAAGTAGAACCGAACGACGAGTTTCTGGTAGAACCTTAGCGTATTCTCGATTAGAGAGAAATAAATCTCCGGAGGCGAGTCATCCCCCAAGTTAAGGTGAAATACAAGCACTTTAGCCCAGAGGAGGCTACCTGGGAGGATGAAAATTTCATTCGAGAGGCATATTATAGACTAATTTCAATGATAAAGTAACACTGAGGATAGTGTTTACCTTAGAGAGGCAAGATGTATCACCATGTTTTATTTTTACTATGGTTGAGAGACTCTTATAATACATTTGAATTATTAAGAATTAACGAATATGATTATTTGTTAATAAAAATTTAGTTGATTTCATATATAAAATTGATAAAGTAACCTTAGTAAAATTAATTAACTGAATGGTAAAATGAATTCAAGATTCTAGAGTAGAAAAGCTAGACACAGTTTCTAACAATTACCTTTAACAAAAGGATAAAATGGAAATAGTAAGTGGGGAAAGTGGTTATGTTCAGGAAGAATGATGGGGGTTAGCAACAGAATGTCAGAAGGAGTTGTCGAGAGCTAGTAGCAAAACCGATGGAGCTCTAAACCCAAAGGAAGCATAGGTTGGACTAAGTTCCTGAGGCCTTTCTTCTGTTAAATATATACAACATAAGAATCTAGTGCGGAGCACGAGGGGAACAAAGGACCTCATTGCCTCTCTCAAGTTTGGGGGAAGCCATCAGTTTCATGAAGGAAAATACTGAGATAAATATTTTATGTGTTTGATTTCTCATAGTTCAAGAGATAGAAAGAACAAGAAGAATATGTATGAGTTATTCCTACTATTATTTTTTCTAATCATATTTGTAATATGGAAAGTGTATAAAACTGAGTTTCTTTCTTTCTTTCTTTAAAAGAATAGTATGGCTAAATTATGAAAGTGAAATTTAAATAATTAGAATAATTTGAAATTATGAATGGCTAGAAGTTACCAAACTCAAACTCTGTACAGGAAATAGATTAATTTATTTGAGAGTAACAGGAAGTGGCGAAATATTTATACAACTATTTACTACATGGAATAGGATTATTCCACATATTCTATTACAGTACAACAAGTTAATCAAATATCTACAAAGACCATAGAATTTAGAGAGAGTTAATAACTGTAAAATTTAGAATGTACAGGCTCAGAGGTTTAGAGACGAACCCCGTGGTAACAACGTAAAAGTTATGGTCCTCTAGCCATTTCCACCAAGAATTTGTAAATATATGATAAACAATTTGACGAGGAGTATGAAATAGAAAATATCTAAAAATAATAACTGTCGAAAAGAGAGAATAGTAATAAACGCTTATAAACCGAAGCTATTCTAATCATATAAGTAGATCAAGAACATCTGCATGCAAAGGCTTGAAGACAAACAACTTTATATTTTCAAGAAGATAAAAATTTATGTTTAATCATAAAACCCCTAGGTGGGGAAACAACAAGACCTGCATAAAAAAAAATTCTCACCGTAAGATAATCAAAACATTATTATCGGATAGAAGGGAATACGTCAAAAAAATTCTAAAATCCTTTCATAAGTTCTATGTGAAATTAGTGAACAATATTTGAGATGAAATAAAGGGGGAATAAAACAAGTATAACATCCATCTTTATAATTGATACATGGCGCAAAGGCCTTCGAACTTAAAGAAGGATTTTCCTTAATTATTCTAAGAAATCTGGAGTTCATAATTCTTTAGGTTATACTAAAACATGAACCTGAACATGCCAAAAATATTCAATCAAGTTAAGATTCAGATATTCCTTGCATGCAAGGAGTAGGAAACACCTCTTCTGGTACCTGCACATAGGGAGGGTGTAAACCTCAGAACCAAGTATAAAAAGCAAAAGAACGTTTTCGCAGGGGGTTTGTTGGGAACTAACCTATATACCACTATACTAGCCATAACCTTCTTTATGATGTTGTTGTAGGCGAAACCTACAACTAAAGGACATGCATGGAAGGGGATTAAGACTTGGAAAAAACTTTTGAATTAACATAAAGAAACAATGATAGGAACAATTATTTTGAATGCTATTAGACCGTATCAGGAAAAGAGCCTTAGGTTTCTACTTGGATACCTTTGTTGACCATTCTAAGAGACCAAATATGAAACCCTTATATGGAAGGAATAATCAGGTCGCACGGAGATACTCGACTGCTCTTGCCATGGGCAAGATAAACTGATGAATGAAGAAAACTCAGTCGGTGATACCCTATCGTATTTACCCATCGAAACCAAAAATTTCAAAATTTCAAACAGAATAATGAACATTGAAAAATGGAGCGGCATACCTGAAGCAGGAACAGAGAGGAGTCTTATGCTCATAGGGGAAACTTTCACAATAGCTCAGGTAAGCATAACATGCATAAAAAATGAAAACCTAGCATAAAAACGTAAACGCGATACAACTCCTATGCATAAGACAATCAAGAAGAAAAACTGTCTGCAACATGTCATAGTGGCAATAAGGTATGAGGTTAACACCCTCAGAAAACATGGAGGACTAGTAGATCTGTCTGAGGCACCCATCTAACTTGCAGAGTTGGATGCGTTAGAGTAGCAGCGAAAGAATGATCTGGAAGGTGAGGCATAGGTGGGTGGTTATCGTAACAAACCTAGCCCTTTTCTAGACTATTCAATCTATGGTTCCCATAGATTGACAGTAATCGGTCTCCTTAAGACTTAACATGTGGGACAACTGTAAGCCCGCTACCAATACAGATGTTCAAAGCCAGAATCAAGGCGGTTTAGTAACCAAGGTCGTAATTAAACATGGAATTATAACCTTCGAGATTGAAATATCAAATAATGTACTGATAACTAATATAAATCTAAGGTTTGGAATCAAAACAATGATTCAATGTACAAGTAATTTAATATTGGTATATACATGGAAATAGGTGCGTAAATCTGATCACAGGATGTATGTTCACATGGATTTGATAATGTAATATATACTATGGCATTTTGTTATGCAAAACTCATAATGGTAAGATTTTCATATGATAGTAGTGACATATGTTGTGTCAATAGTTAAAATGTAATGGAACCCCAAACAAATGTAAGCTGGGTATGTTTATTTTTAGTGTAATGCTACAGTGTAATGTTTTTAGTTATGTTCTTTTTTTTTATGGTAATTTTCATATAGTGGTTACAGAGTACTAATAAAATGATCACATAGAAAAAATACATTTGTTTGAATCACAAGTTTGAGTTGTTACCTCTCCACAATCAAAGGGCCCGACAACTTGGGAAAATTTAGAGTCGAATATTTGGGATCAAATAGTTGTAGGTGGGTGAAGCTCATTTCTATTTTTATAGATACTATAGAAAACCATTAAAAATTTGGTATTTTTACAAAAATAGCTTCAAGTGTTTTATATTTTTCATATTAGAGATAAGAAATATATATTTTTTTTACTATAGGATTGTTAATGTAGTATATGTTACATCAATGTTTCTAGTTTCCTGGACAAAAGTCTAGGAGAATCTGTTCTATCCATTCCATCTTTAACTATTTATTTCAACTATCCCTAACCTATTTCATCATACAATAAGTTCTTCAAGATGATGGAAAAGCAATTACTATCTTATAATATTAAACATCCTAACAAGAATGATCTTAAAAATTTAGTCCAACAAGTACATGTTTGATATCATACTTCAACCACAAATGATACTGGCAATAAAATTTTGGAGCTTATTTATATATTTTCTAATTTATATAATTTTTATTTTTATTACAATGACATTGATTCAACATTTTTAGGGTGAGTAAAAATAGAAATATTCTATGAATGTTGCTATGAATACTAATTACATGATCACATAGAAAAAATACATTTGTTGGAATCACACATTTGAGTTGTTACCTCTCTATAATGTGAAGGCCCTGCACTTGTTGTATGGATAATTTAGGTGCTAATATTTGTAGGTGGGCTACTCTAATTTCTATTTTAAGTAAAAATTATTTTACCCTAAAAATGGCTAACATTTTATATATACTATAGAAAACCCTTAGAAATTTGACTATTTTTACTAAAATAACTTCAAGCTTTTTATATCTTGCATATTAGAGATAAGAAAGATTATCTATGGCTTTAAATTTTTAGATATATTTCTATCCTAAAAATTTTCCTTGATGTGTTATATATATATACAATTTAACCAAAAATATTTTCATTGGATTTTAGCAAAAAAATACACCAAAAGATAAAATAATTGGAAAATCCCAAAAAATGTTACTGATTTGTTGGAAAGTGCCCCTAATGTCTTTTAGGGTGTTGAATCCATATATGAAATTAAAAAAAAAAAACATTTTAAAGAACAAAATATCATAATTTAAAGAAAATATTAGCCAACAATTCTTTTTTGTAAGTTTGGTAGACTACATCTCTTTTATCAACATGTTGAGATACATCACCCCGATCGTGGAAGGGAATTGAACTTGTGATGACTGCCGTAGCATCCTGACTCGTCACCTTTTAACCAAGAACCACAGACAACAACTTCAAACCTTAGACAATTGCTTTTTGCATGTTGTAGTCTACATGTTTTGAATATTTTTTTGGCACATTGTCTCATAGGGTTTGACTTGATGATTCATTGGAATGATGATTTTGAGTTGTTAATTTTTCACAATCCAAAGGCCCCTAGGGATTTTCAAAGTGTCAAATCCATATATATAATAAAAAATTCATTTAAAACAACAAAAGATCACAAGTTAACTGAAATTGTTTTTACTGAGTTCTAACTAAAAATTTCATGACTCATAATAATTAGACAACACCTTTTTTATCACTGATATGTTTTAGATTCACATATAAAATTATTATCTCTTGAAAGAATATTAATATCATTTAATCTATTAAAATATATCTATAGGTGGATTTCATGGCTGAGAAAAATATAAATAATATATATATATATACACGGGCAAAAATGTGAAGTTGGGTTACACTTTTTGCCCTTTTTCAAGAAAAAAATTTCATGTTTTTTTATTCTTCAACTTTCTACAAAGTATAACAATTTTTCTATTTAGAAAATCATTTTGTGATAAAAATAAAAGTTGTCAGAAATTTCATTAGCTTTCTATTACTTATTTTTTGGAAATTTTTTATGCGCATTTTATATGTCAACTTAGCATTTCTTTGACTGTGTGTTTTTTAACAATCAAAGGATTCATAAGAAGTCATGTTAATACGCAATGTTGTATTCTTTGAAAATTTGTGTTTTTCAGAAAATAAAATGTGTTACAACAATCTAGACAGAGTCTACTTCGGTTTCATCATATTTACAAATCCAATGGATGCATATCATAATTACTAGAATTTTTTGAACTAATACAATATGTAAAAACTGCATATTTTGAGTATGTTTTGCGACGTAAGAAATTTCTTAACATATAAGTTATAAACTAAAAATCTAAAAGCTACCCATTAGAGACAACGGACCAATGTAATGCCCCATAATTTTTTCAATTTCTTTTACAATGTACTTTTGGAGATACACAATTTTGATTTCACTGAATCACAATGACCCTTAGAAATTGTTTGCACCCGTTTTATTACAAAATTCATTAAAATTAGTAAATATTTAGGAAATTCCATAAAATTTATATTTCCTGAAAGTAGATTCAATTCTGAAAATGCTTGTCCTAGTTCCGAAAGTTAATTCAGAATGTTTCATGGAGTTTAATCAGTCCAAAGTTGCAGAAATGTATTCAGAGCTCGGACCTGCATAATTGCTGACGTGTTAGTTCGGCCAAACTTTTCTACAAAGTTCAGACGAACTAGTTTTTGCACAAACGGGACGTTAAGTCTCATGCCTTAATAGTTCGGCTCATTTTTTTTCCAAGTTCGGCCGAAATTTTCGCCATAATTCCATCTCATTGAAAATTTAAAGGAGCCTCCTCTGTAAAATTTTTGTATAATATAAATTGCCGCGAAATCATTCATAATTTTCACATATTTCACACTTTTGGTTTAATTTTACAAAGGTCTTGTTTTGGGTTTAAAGACTTTTCTTGGAGATTTGGGTTTAAGGACTTTTTTTGGAAGAAATTTGTTGGAGGTTGTCTGATTTTGCAAATAATTGTTTTGGGTTTAAGGAATTTTCTTATACGTACATTCAAAGGACATTTCTTAGAGGTATGTGATACATTTTTTTGGATGTTTTTTGTTCTTCATTTTTTTTTAAAGTATACATTTGGGCTTAATTTCGAATTTTTAGAGTACGTGTTTTGAGTTGAAGAAAATATTTTGAGCTTTGTTTCATTTTTATAAGACATTTTTTTCTCGGATTTTTTAAATTTAGTGTTTTAGATTGGGGTATGTATTTTTTGAAAAAAATTTAAAATGAGTTTTCTTTAAATTAAATCTTTTGTGATGCTTTTTCTAATTGAGTTATTGTCTAAATTTTTAAAGGAATTTTTTTGAACTTCATACTCTATTATCATGGGAAATCGAAGGAATTGTGCAAGAAAATATGATAAAAAAAGGGAGACGCTGAGGAATGTAGACAAGAGATGAGAAAATATCGCAAAAGAAAGATAGAAGCACTCTCAAATATTGAACGGGAAAATCAACCTCAACTAGAAATTGAAGCTCGTATTTAAATGTAAATATTATGATTTATCGATATATTTAAAATTTTCCTAGTGTAAAATGTGAAGCTTGATTTTTATTTGATGAACTAATTCAAGAAAAATATTTTGCAATGTAAACAAAGAGAAATATTCCTCAAAACATTGATGATGAGATACAAAATTTTGAAAGAGAAAGTGAAAAAGATATTGAACCAATGATTGAAGATGGTGAAAATATTGAGAGAAACTCAAGTGAAGAAATTAAATCACAAGGTATATATATATATATATATATATATATATATATTGAACACATGCACGTATTATTGAAATTATACATATATTTATTAATTTAGTTATTTATTCGAATATGTACAGATGAAATCAGTGTCGATTATGAGATGTTAGAAAATGTTGAGATCCACACATATGGTGATAAAAAACTTGACCATTATTACGATATCATGTTAACCTCATTTTTGAAACGTATTTCATAAACGAGCAGGTAACAGTCCAAGCTCAAATTTTGAAAGGCCTCCTATCATTAAGGAAATTAAAAGAATCCACAACACTACTTGGCATTCGAAAATCAACCGAAGATAACAAAATGAAGGAAAATGTGATACAAAATATAAGTAGTGCTATAAATTCAATTAGGAGATCTAGAAAGAAAAATGTTTCAATTATACATAGAGGAATACATATGGCAATGGTTTCATCAAGTACTAAAGATAATCATTTGGTAACATCTATGGCACGAGCATTAGGAACCTCGCGAAAAACTTTGCACAAACATCGAAAATTTCGGCTACAAATAGATGTAAATGATGAACTCGCTTGTTGGAGAGCTATTTGTAGGCAACCATACAAAGATAGACTTGGAGAAAATGTTAAAAAAATAATATATGAATATCGGAAGAAAAATTCGCGTGTTTCGCCAACTGCAAACATGTGATACGAAGAAGAATAACATGAAATCAGTATGAAGAACATGAAAATATTTCTTGGAAACCACCTAGATAGAGTTATTCAAGAAGTTAAAAGAAGAGAATCATGAAATTCATGTTTCAATCAGTGCTTTTGTTCAACAAAAACCATGGTATGTAAAACCTATCATGGTATGCAAAAGTTGTGGTTGCCTTTATCATGTGGAATTTGAGTTATATTATGACACATTCCTTGATTTTGGTAGAACATTATGGAAGGATTCACCTCCTCCTTCCACTATCCATGATTTCATATCTCAAATTATATCTGAAAGAGAATTCGATGAACTATTTTACAAAAAGAAATGAGTTGGTGGTAAAAAATGTGATGATTGTGGAAATTTGACTAAATTTCAAAATAAATATCGTACTGCTATAAATGATCAATCGTTTTCCAACACGAAAGTGAAATGGAAGAGATATGAATATATCCATACATCGACTCAAGGTGAAAATAGTTTTAAAGGAATTGAATTACGAGAAGACAAATTTTTTGTGATAGACGTTTTGAGAAAGTTTGAAGCAGAAATTTACAAATACACCACGCATTCCCATAGAGTTCGATGGCAAGACTTGCAATTAAAAATATCTCATGAATTTTTTCCACCAGGGACCATTTTGTCAGTGAATGATTTTGCAAAAAACTACACATTTGTTCCACAAAAAGAAATTCAGAGAGAATACTATCATTCTGATCAAGTCTCCATGCTCGTCCATATTCTATATAGACATGTTGAAAAAAACGTCGATCATATAGAAAGCACGAGTGAAAATAGACATATCATTAAATAATATCACTTTTATATGAATGACGATCATGCACATCATACATATTTTGTATAACATTGTTTTGGAAAAATTTATGATTCCTTGAAAAATCGTGGGATAACATTCAATGAACATTGGATATGGTCAGACGGATGCGCAGGTCAATTCAAATCTACACAATCATTCTTTTGGTTGTGCTATATTCATAAGAAAACCTGGATTAAACATTGTTGGAATTTCTTTGAGACTGGCCATGGAAAAGGAGAACATGATAGTGCAGAGGCATGCATAAAATGAGCACTTCGAAGATATCAAATGAACCCCTCTGCAAGCCAACTTGTGGATGTGAAAGAATTTGTTCAATGGTACATCGTTGCTCTAAGCCATGAGACTAACCCATCAAGGGAAGTGCAAAGGTACATTCAATTTAATTTTTATTGGAAATCTAATTTTATCGTGCAATGAGTATCTTTGATTGTATTTTGATATTATATTTACATTATTTTTTGAATTTTCCATATAAAGGTTTTTCTGGCATATTGAGATCGAAGACGTAGATAGACCAATTGGAAATGACATTGAAACAATAAGAGGGACTAGAAAATTGCATTCAATTGAAACAAAGTCGTCCAAAAATGTGTTTGCATTGGATAAAAGAAAATATTCTTGTTTTTGTCATGTTTGCATAGACAACACAACATCCAATGCCGTTTGTGAAAATAAAATGTATGTAAATGATTGGAAACATACAGAGCTAAGTACAAAGGGAAAAATCTTTGTTGTAATGTTTGAAGAAATGAAATCAGAGGAAACTAAAATATCATCCGATGCTGATCGAGTTTCTGATCTTGTTAGATAATGTAACATTTGAATTGCTTTCTAATGATTTAAATATCTAGAAATAAATTTAAATATATGTATAATTTTGTTAAGTTTGTTTTATTGTGCAGGAGATGTTTTTGTTGTAATTGCACCTATTGACAACGATGAAAATGTGAAGAATTATTTGATGTGTTGCACTGAATGAAAAATGAAATTATTAGAAAACCATAATGATCATGGATTTCAATATGAAAGAGGATCTATTGTACTGAAAGGTTATTTTTTCAGACAAACTAATAAAAGTGGAGATTTTGTTTACTTTGAAGACTATGAACCTAATTTCATAAGTTGTCAATATAGTCACTTGGTGTGTGCAGCATGCATAAAGTTGGTA
The DNA here is from genome assembly GCA_034641835.2 of Pinus albicaulis. Taxonomy (NCBI): domain Eukaryota; kingdom Viridiplantae; phylum Streptophyta; class Pinopsida; order Pinales; family Pinaceae; genus Pinus; species Pinus albicaulis. The sequence goes on along the minus strand of CM076576.1, from coordinate 909,378,841 downwards.
GAGGTTCAATCAAAGAAGAAACGAAAATTAAGAAATGGAAAATGTCAAAATCCAATCATGAATGGATTATTGAAGATGGCATTCCATCGGATTTTTTTTGATTGAAATTCCAAAAAATTTATTCTCTTTTGATTAAATATGTTTTAGAACTTCCAGTACTCAACTAAAGATTGAGTTTCTTATGTTATTTGTGCAAGTGTTCGCACATGTGCAATTTTTTTTGGTACATGCACGTGCTCTAGTATCAACTGAAAGTAGATTTTCTATACATGTGCATTGATGAAAAATGTTACATGTATTGGATATATATATATGTTCTATAATGCAAGTAATTGTTCAGGTAGTTTTACTATGTGCATTGATGAAAAATGATTCACGTACTCAATATATATGTTCTATAATGCAATTAACTGAAAGTAGTTTTTCTATGTGCATTGATGAAAAATGTTGCACGTACGGGATATATACACGAACTGAATGTGCCCAATTTTTCTTGTGGGATTTTCTAATAGAAAGTATCCACAATGCAAATAAATCATCCACAGTATAGTTTTGTATGAAGATTCCTTTCAGACAACAGACTCAGAGCAATTCTCTGACTTTTGGTGGGATTTTACCCACATCTCTATTCCTAATTGAAAATCTAGTACAAAATTTGTCTGTCCGATGGTCAGATATGTTCTATGTTCTAGAATGCAATTAACTGAATGCCATCAATTTAACAATTTATAAATCAACAAGGCTACCTATTTGAGTGCATTAATGACATTGAACCGAATTCAACAAACATATACATGTTCTTCTTATATTTCAATAAAAATTAAAGGGATAAATACATATATCTACTTCTTTACTTCTTTTTCAATTGGAGCTCAATTGATATGGTTAGTTGCATTGAAAAGCTATGTTATTCCTATTGGAAATTTTTTCACTCAAAAAAGAGTATGTAGAGATCAAAAGCAATCTTAAGATGCCAAATGTACTTCAACCATCCAAAAATTGAAATTTAAAAACTTTTTGATTAAATCAAAACAATACTTCACATGGGAGTCTTCCATCTAGGCCAAATGTAGATTGAAACCATCCAAAACTTAGATCAAAACATTTAACATTATATCAAAACATTTAACATTTAACATTAAATCAAAATTAAAGGGATAATGTACAACTTCTTTACTCTTTTTGATTAAATCAAAACAATACTTCACATGGGAGTCTTCCATAGGTCAAATGTAGATTGAAACCATCCAAAACTTACATCAAAACTTTTAACATTATATCAAAACATTTAACATATAACATTAAATCAAAATTAAAGAGATTTACATATAACTACTTCTTTACTCTTTTTGATTAAATGAAAACAATACTTTACATGGGAGTCTTCCATAAGCCAAATGTAGATTGAACCCATCCAAAAATTAGATCAAAACATTTAACACTATATCAAAACATTTAGAATTTAACATTAAATCAAAATTAAAGGGATAAATTCATATAACTACTTCTTTACTCTTTTTTATTAAATCAAAACAATCAGAGGGGGTATGAATAAAAAAAACAGAAAAGGGGCTACCCATAACCGGGAAACTAGCCCAGAAGATGCTACCCAATATCGGGAAACCGGAAAAAATAGAGTGTTCAGAAGCACAGTGATTCCAAAACATGAAAAAAGTTTAAAAATGCTAAAGAAGACATGATATCAGGCTACCTATCGATGTGTTTAGGACGATTCTCCTCCACAATTGGACAACTGTAGTCCTCCGGATCATTAGCTACTCCCTTGGAGTTTTGGGAGGAGCTCTCTAAAGCGGAAGAGGATCCAGAGTCGTCTTTGAGCTTTTTCTCCACATAGGTCGAGCTGTCGCTGCTTGCGCCATCGCTGTTGTAGCTTGCCGAGCCAAATTTGACTAGAAGAGCTCCCGACTTCCTGGTCTCTCGGGGCTGATGGGTTGGGATGGTGGACTTTCTCCATCGCTTCATGGAACCAGAGGCACCTTCATCTTGGGGCTCCTCCTGAAAAAAATAGAAATGGTCATCGTAATTCGAGGTCTGACCATAGTGCTAGTGAAGTGGAATTGTGCGACACTACATGGTAGAGGAGGGTGCCCGCCTGTGTCATGGATTGAAAGAGGCGGGCGAGAGGCAGCACTCTCGCCCTCTCCACCCCTACCCCCACCTCCCCTTCTGCAATGCATCTGATGTCTACGCATGTGGTCTTCCATAGGCCAAATGTAGATTGAAACCATCAAAAACTTAGATCAAAACATTTAAAATTATATCAAAACATTTAAAAAATTTAACATTAAATCAAAATTAAAGGGATTTACATTTAAAACATTTAACATTAATTCAAAATTGAAGGGATTTACATTAAATGCAGATTAAAATGATATCCAAAACTTAGTTTTAATTTTTTTTTGGTTATATCACAACATTACTTCACATGATTAATGTACTTCAACCATCCAAAACTTGGGCTTTAAGAAATTTTTTATTATATCACAACAGTACTTAACATGCCATCCAATTTTAGTTCAACTATCCAATAAAAACATTTAATATTATATCACATGTGCCAAATGTAGATTTAAACCATCCAATACTTAAGTTTTAAAAACTTTTTGATTATATATCGTGCAACATTACTTCACATGCCATGCCAATTATAGTTCAACTATCCAATAGAAACATTTAACATTATATCACATGTGCTAAATGTAGATTGAAACCATCCAAAACTTAAGTTTTAAAAACTTTTTTATTATATATAGTGTGACATTAAAACATTAAACATTTAACATGAAATATCACATGCCAAATGTAGATTGAAACCATCCAAAACTTGAGTTTTAAATTTTTTTTGATTATATCATGTACATAACATTACTTCACATGCCATGAAAATTATAGTTCAACTATCCAATAAAACATTTAACATTATATCACATGCCAAATGTAGATTGAAACCATCCAAAACTTAACTTTTAATTTAACAAAAAATTATAGATCACAACATTACTTCACATGCCAAATTTACTTCAAGCTTCCAAAACTTAAAGGTTTTAAAAACAAAAAAAATTATATAACAACATTACTTCACATTCACATGCAAAAAGTACTAAAACCATCTAAAACTTAAATGTTTGGAACAAAACAAATTATATTAACACTGTAATAAAATATGTCCAAAAATTGTAGATCTCACAAGTATCAAACTGTATCAAGTTATATATATATATATAGACACACACACAAACACACACACACACACACACACACACACATATATATATGACACTACATCTACATAATATATAAAAAGGTAAATTTAAGACTATATAAATCTTGAAATCAAATCTACAAATCATGTCCATCAAATAAAGATGGATGTAGCGTCTTTCCTATTAGGGTCTTAATCCACGCACTATCATGCGAAGCATGGGAAACCTGTACACAATGGACTTGTACTTGAACATTAAAATTTTATGTTTTAAAAATGAGCGAGAATATATATATATAACTTCATGTAAAAAACAAAATATAAAAAAAAAATCATGCAATACCTCATGAGGTTCCCTCTCTATTTGTTCACCTGCTACAAGTTCCCCCCCCCCCCCTTGGGAACATTTGCAACAGTAAACTATACAATATACATGTACAATTATATATATATATATATATATATATATTTTAAATGAAAATGCACGTGTACATATATAAACTTATTTTCAATAATATTAAGCAAAAATTTAGACAACTTGTTCAAATGGTTGAAATGGTGTGGATGTTCCTATCTCCATCACTAGAGTCTATGGTTTAAATAAATCTTCTATAGGAACCTAAATTCAAAAAAATTAAAATAACTCAAGATATATATATAAATTTTTAATGGAACTTTTTGAGGTGGAATATATATATATATATATATATATATATATATATATATATATATATATAACTTAAAAATAAATTTTAAAAGTGAAAAATTGTCCATACTTGTGGCTCATGTCCTAGGTAAGTATAAGGTACATCTCCCAAGGAAGAAGAAGGTACCGCCATCCCAAAAACATCAGACGGAATCGGAATCTGTTAAAACATTTTTTCATTATATATACATACATGTACATGTGTGCACAATTATTTATTTTAAAAATATCACTTAAAAAACACTAACATTTTCCAACATATCTTGATGGTGATTCCCATCTGCATTGTTTGAACCAGAGGTCCCAAAGGTGATATTAACATTTTCATCACTCATTATGCGTGACAACTACAAATGGTGTTTTAATATATAATGATACATTTTTGTTAGATTAATGTACATAAAAATAAATGTATACATATACATACACATGTATTTATTACAAATTGTACACATGTATACATGTTAAAATAATTTCAAACCCTAAGGTCATTAACACATACCGTTCTCGTGCCCTCTTCCTCATGAGGAATTAGGTCTTGAAAACCATTGTGACAATTTTTTGCATATATTCGGAGATTTTCAACATTCATGTTGTCAATCTCTTCATCTGTACAATACACAAAATTGGCACGCTCATTTTCACATGCTGTTTGTTGATTTAGACAAAAATCGACTCCACAAAATCTGCTGTAAACATTGTCGATCATGACATCCCTTGCTTCTCAACTTATTTGAAAAGTCGCATCCATCTCTGATTGCAGATTTTTGACCAGAAAAGTTCGACTCACCAATGGCGACTCAGGGCAAGGAAACTCCACATCTCCCTTAGCACCCTTACGGTCATACAATCGACCTTTCCCTGAACCAAAAAATTATGACAGAAGGTCATTGTAGTTGGGTTTCATACCCAAAAAAAATTATGCGTAAAATAATTGTGAAAAATAAACAGGAACCTCGTCGTTCCATGGGAGCCTTTCATAGGCCGCAAGGTGCCTATCATACAAATAGCGAGCTATATTTGGGTGCTTGAAATATTGCACCTTCAACATTTTTCCTTTTGGCCCTTCCTTGAAATTAAACATTGACTTCACCATATTTTTTGTCACTCTTTGTTTTACATCCTCCCATTTATCAAGACCAATTATTGTTTCCTTTCTCTTTCTCATCACTTCTACAAATGTATCAGTCGTTGGCCCAAGATTTTTGTACACATTTATAATTTTTTCCAATGACTGTGTAACTATTTCGAGGCTTTGTTGACTCTCAGCAGGTAGAGTCAAAGCCACAATATCTCTCTACAATTTTGCATGAATATTTTCACACCTTTGTAAGGTGCATTGTGCCATGTTTGTTTCCCATGGTATATCAGAAATGTCGGCTGCATAAGTTGTGGTGGGTAGAAAACCTTCTTCTTGAATGTAGTGTTCTTCCCTACGTCAATTTTGACCAATATTTGAAACATTTTCAGCCTCTGCATCAATATATATGAAATTTTGTATATTAGAAAAAACACATGTAAACAAATTTGTACAAATTCAATGAAAAAATATTGAAACTGATGGAAACCTTGATGTGGTTGGTTAGCATCTTCTCCACCCTAAAACTGTTGAGACCCAAAATGACCCTGCTGAGAACCAGCACCACTAGTCATTGATTGGCCTCCGGGGAATAAATATCACCACCTTTACAAAACCTGCTACCACTCATTGATGGCCCTCTAAGGGGATTTGAACCACCACCAACCTCTCGAGACGAGAAAGAACCTTCATAAACAAATACGAATTTATAATCAATTGAAAAATACATTCATGTGTACATATAAATACATGTACATATTCATTGATTAAATTACGTGAACCATACCATGATTGGGTGAACCATGGGCATCTTACATGGATGGAGTAGAGACACTTCTCTTCTTAGTTCCTAGAAAATAAAAAATGAAACTTATTAACAACTAATTTAACTCACAAAGTTAATAAAAAATCAATTATGTATGTACACACATGCATGGAGATTTAAGATTATATTTAAATACCATGAAAATCCACTGATCACTGATCCCCCATATGGGATTTTGTAGATCTTCATCGTTCATCCTCCATGATATATATATATATATATATCTATTAGTGGACATTTAGACAAAATAAATTTCAGAAAATTAATGTAATTTAGTGTACACAAACTATGTAGAACACAACTTTCAAAGCACTAATTGATGTGTGAAACTCAATTTAAGAAAAAAAATTATAAAAATGATAAGTTCACCAAATTGCTCTTTACATGGTGGGAGCACACTTGGTATAAAATTGAAAAAAACACATGGTCATTAAAAAATAAGTGAAACATAATTTAAACAAACTCCATTTAAACAAAAATTTGTTGAGGTTCCTGGATTTTAATTTTATAAAAATGTGAAGTTCACCACTTGTTGCAAATGTGGAGTTCACCAAGTTTCACTTCACATGCTGTGGTGGGAGCACACTTGGTATATAATTGAAAAAGCACATGGTCATTAAAAAAGATGCATTTATAAGTACACAACACACACATTTCCAAGATTTGCTACAATGTCCATCAATAAATTTTGAAGGAGAGTGTTTCAACACTAATTCATCTTTGAGAGATGAATCTTGAATTTTTGAAGAAGAGCATCTCATATCCAATTCATATTTGAGAGATGAATCTTGCATTGGCATTGCTTTGTATAATTCTAATTCATCTTTGATATATGAATCATGAATTGGCATTTCCCCATGCAATAGATCAGCAGACATCTTCTTCACATTTGTACAATGCCTTATACTAAAAAATTTAAATTGGCTAATAATATTGTTTGCTATTCCATGCAATTCTTTTAGCCTCTCCTTATTAACTTGCCACACACCATTCATTTGGTTGCACAAAAGTTCAAAATTGGTGAAAACTACAATTCCATTTGATCGATACTCCATCGTTGTTCCCAAGCCTTCTATCAATCCAATATAATATGCCTCGTTGTTTGTTGTTCTTCTCGGTATATTCATTTTCCTTTGGACAACTTTGCTAGTCGCAATATTGGAAAGAAATATCTAATCATTGCTTTCCCTGAATTGGGATAGCAAGAAACTTCTATGCATAATTTCCATTTTTCAACCATATTTAATGGTTTTCTTATCCCTGAAAAAAATAAAAAAATCAATAAAATATATATATATGATATGGGAGAAATGACACAAGATCATGAGGTAAATGACATGTGCATGTTTTTTCTTAAAGTTTGACTTAAAAATTTTATGGTCTAGAATTCACATCTAAAATTAATGGGAAGAAGCCTTTAGTTTGTGGGAGAAATGACACATGTACATAGTTTACCTTGAATTGGTTGTGTTTAATGGATATTAAAATGAAGAACTTCTATTTAGATCTATTCTAGAGATTGATTGTAGGGGCATTTACTGGATATGTCACCTTTCATAAAAGATGAGATCCAGAGGCTACTTGGCCCTTTACAAACTCTGCCTATAGAACTTGTAGAAGTTAAGAAATTTACATTAACAAATTTACTTGTGAGAAATTTACATTGACAACATATAGAGATTCAACTAGGCTTGTGAAAAGTACAAGTGGACAATGTATAATTCTACTTATAAGAGTCTTTGGTTTAATGGTTAAGAAAGAAAGAGTCATTACTTTCTCTATCAAGAGTAGAAGTGGAATACATAGTAGTTGCTTTTTTTTGAGTGTTTTGGATGGAATGGGCTCTACAATATACTAAGGTAAATCTCTTTTTGAGTGAGTAGAACTAGAATACATAGTAGTTACTTATTTTTGAGTGTTTTGGGTGAAATGGGCTTTACAAGATATTAAGGTAATTTATTTTTGAGTGTTTTGGATGAAATGGGCTCTACAAGATATTAAGGTAAGGTAACTTTCTTTTTGAGTGTTTTGGATGAAATGGGATCTACAAGATATTATGGTAAATATATATATCTATTAAGTGTTTCAATAGAAGTGTAATAATAATTTCAAAAGAAAAATATTCTACTTCCTTCAATCACTATTTACATATCATCATAAAGTCCCACTTCCTCACACAACAAGTCTTTGAGAAAATAGTGAAGATGGAATACATACCCACAAAGCCTCTTGTTAGAGAAGAATTTGAATATGTGAGAAAGAAATTAGCAATAGTTCTTGTAAATTATCTTGTTAGAGAACCATTTGAACATGTGAGAAAAAAATTAGGGATAGTTCTTGTAAATTATTATCACTTATTTGACTTCAAAAGAAGAGCCTATGAAATTGAGTGCAATATCTATGTGGGAGAGTACACAATATCTAAGGGGGATAATACAATATATTTGACTTCAAAATAAGATCCTATGAAATTGAGTGCAATATCTATGTGGGAGAGTACAAAATATCTAAGGGGGAGAATAGATATAAGGAAGGAATAAAAAGAGTAACACAAAGCATATGATTTTGTCAATAATTTGAAGTAGTCAAGAAAGATAACAAAGGACCATCAAAATTGATTGCAATATCTATATGATCAAGTATCAATAATTTGAAGTAAATAAAGATAACAAAGGACCATCAAAATTGAGTGTAATATCTATATGATTGTGTCAATAATTTGATAATTTGAAGTAGTCAAGAAAGATAACAAAGGACCATCAAAATTGAGTGCAATATATATGTGGGAGAGTACACAATATCTAAGGGGGAGAATACAATATAAGGAAGGAATAAAAAGAGTAACAAGAAGCATATAATTGTGTCAATAATTTGAAGTAGTCAAGAAAGATAAAAAAGGACCATCATCAAATTCAAATTGAAAGATCAAGTAGTCTTCTTCATGAAGAAGAAGCATTAACTATGTTCATAATTTAAAGGGTTCATTTTTTAATGAAAAAATTTATGAATAATATGGAATGAATCATTGTACATTATGATAAATCTTGTATTTAAATGATATTTGGTCTGCGAATAAAAAATAAAATGGGATCATCTCTTCATATATATATATATGTGTGTGTGTGTGTGTGTGTGTGTGTGTGTAAGAGAGAAATAAAAAGCAAAGGTAATTCCACCAAGCCTAACGGAGCATGTCCTAATACATTAAATTTTGTTTGGTTTCTAGAAGCATTAATCATGAAGAGTCATGAGATCCACATTTTGACCATACTATTTGCAAGTTAAAGGAGCATGTCCTAATACATTATTATGTTTGGTTTCTATAAGCATTGATCATGAAGAGTCATGAGATCCACATTTCCATCATACTATTTGCAACTTCACATTTCCATTATGCCATTTGCAAGTTCTATATGAAGATATGTAGTCTAATAACTAATTAGCCAATTGTGATGTCCTAATACATTATTATGTTTGGTTTCCATCATACTATTTGAAAGTTCTATATCAATATATGTAGTCTAATAACTATACAGTCTAGCCCATATGACATATAACTACCTTTGACAATATGAGCAAAGATTCAAAAAATAGAAAGGCCTCCCAGTAGAGTTCTACCTGTTCACCAAGGTAAGCAGCATAATATCAGAAGTGAAACAGTGACACCGCTGAACATATGTGAATTTAGAATGATTTAAACTCTTTTTTCAAAGGAGAAAAAACCATGTTTCATATATTGATAATAGTTCATATACAAAATCCTCTTGATATACCCATAACAGGTTAGCAAGTATAAAATATCAGATTTTGTCTCATACATAAATACTTTACAACAGTATAAAAGATAATATGTAGTCACATATAAAAGAAAATGTGTAGTCACATTAGAGAAGTACATTACAAAAATATAAAAGACAATATGTATTCACTTTACAACAGTAGACCATTCTATTTCAATCATTCAAGTGTTGAGGAATCGAGAGAAGGCTCAGTAACGACATACACTTAACAGTGGTGGTAAACTTCCATGCACAAGGCAAGAATCAGCTAGAGTAGATGAAATTGATGGATCCACAGGAACAATAACAACTGCAGCAACCAAATGCATATCATACTACCAGAAATTCAACATACACCTTACAACAAAAGGTAATGAAATTTAAAGCATAATTAAGAGCATAGATGCTTTGTTTGAAAATTTTGGGGTTTCTCATTCCCACTTTGTTGTAAAGACAAAATTTATATAGCAATGAGTGCCTTGACCTCTACATGACACCAATCAACTCAAATTAAAACCAAGAATTCCAAAAGATGCATTTGCAATAACAGTCCAAAGTTAACATAGTAAAGGAAATCCCTATATACAAAAGTGAACCCCCAAATATAATGGACACCCCTGAAGCCCAGGGTTACTTCTTACACGTGGAAGGGAAGTGGAGTGTGATTCGAGGCTGCAAGAGAGGTGGGCTTGCATAGCAGTGCCAATCATAAAAAGAGTGGACAACAGTCCAGTGAGGCTTCTTCTAGCAAGGTGGGAGCCACCAAGTGGTGGAGAACTGGAAGAGGAGACCAAGAAGCAGTTGTTCCTGGAACTTGTGATACAAGAGAGGTCACAAAGTGGAAATTTTATGTTTCAACGAGGTTTTTTCATTTCAACAAGGTTCGTTTTTCAACAGTGCCCTCAAATATGTGGGACTGACTTAGGCATCCAAGCGTCATCTTAACAAGCAAGACATTAGTGATACCAAAGTTGTCAAAAACAATTTATATGAAAAAAAATAACATTTTGGACTTGGCATGACATGCACTACGCTTAATTAGTACTAATGGAACTTGGTGATTGTCACCATAATTGGTAATGAATAATTCATGCATATTTCAATGTATCATGTTGCGTAACATATGTTTAAAATGAAAATAATTTTGAAGCTAAGAACCTAGCAACATTCAAGGTATCTGGTGTCTTCAAATTGGGGAAAAAAGGACATGATTTAAGTGCATATAATGGGGAAAAAAGGACACAATTAGAGTGCATATAATGAAATCTAACGCCATGTTGCATGGGTGCAGGTTCAAAACTGGGTGTAGACTTGTAGCATGGGTGAAAACATTCAGCTATAAGGTACAACAATATGACAATTTTCCTTTGTAAAATAAGAGGTTGTCGGGAATGTGAATCCCATTGATAAAGGTGTAGAGGAGGAGGAAAAATACCTGGTAGTTCACTCACTTGACTTTGGCGCGGATAATCACTAACAAAGCGGATGGAAGCAGCGCCAGACTAGCAGCAAAAACTCGACGAAAAGAACAGAAACACAAAAACACACGAAGAAATAGAGAAAATAAACACAGACACAGGAAACAAATGAACATCGTTGGCGATATATTTATAAGAACTAGTTCGGCCGAACTATTTTAAGAGTAAAAGTTTGGTCGAACTAAAATTTCAGCCGAACTTTTGTTGATGTTTTTCCCATCTTCGGCAAAAATTTTGTTTGCCCACGCTGCTAGTGTGCCATCAATATAAACGGAAGAACGAGTTCAGATGAACTTTATTAGAAAGTTCAGCCGAACTATCTAATAGTTCAGCCGAACTATTGCCAAAAAAAAAATGTGCCCCCGATTCTCACAAAAGTGTAACCCAAATTCACATTTCCACCCATATATATATATATATATATATATATGGGTGAAAATGTGAAGTTCGGTTACACTTTTTGCCCTTTTTTGAGAAAAAAATTTCATTTTTTTCGATTCTTAAACTTTCTAAGAACTATAACAAATTTTCTATTTAGAATTTCATTTTGCGATAAAAAAAGTTTTCAGAAATTTTGTTAGCTTTCTATTACTTATTTTTTGGAATTTTTTTATGCACATTTTATATGTCAACTAAGCATTTCTTTGAGTGTGTTTTTTTTAACAATCAAAGGATTCATAAGAAGTCATGTTAATACACAATGTTGTATTCTTTGAAAATTTGTGTTTTTCAGAAAACAAAATGTGATACAACAATCTAGACAGAGTCTACTTCAGTTTCGTCATATTTACAAAGCCAATAGATGCATATCATAATTACTAGAATTTTTTGAGCTGATTGAATATGAAAAGACTGCATATTTTGAGTATGTTTCGCGACGTAAGAAATTTCTTGACATATAAGTTATAGACCAAAAATATAAAAGCTACCCATTAGAGACGATGGACCAATGTAATGCCCCATAATTTTTTCAATTTTTTTACAATATATTTTGGGAGATACATAATTTTGATTTCACTGAATCACAATGACCCTCAGAAATTGTTTGCACTCGTTTTATTACAAAATTAATTAAAATTAGTAAATATTTATGAATTCCATAAAAGTTATATTTCTTGAAAGTAGATTCAATTCTGAAAATGCGTGTCCTAGTTCTGGCAGTTAATTCAAAATGGCTCATGGAGTTTAATTAGTCCAAAGTTGCAGAAACGTATTCAGAGCTCGGACCTGCGTAATTGGTGACGCGTTAGTTCGGCCAAACTTTTCTACAAAGTTTGGACGAACTAGTTTTTGCGCAAATGGGCCGTTAAGTCTCACGCTTTAATATTTCGGTTCAATTTTTCTCCAAGTTTGGCCGAACTTTTTTCAAAGTTCGGCCAAACTTCTGCCTACTTCTTCGTCGGCCGAAAAATTTCGTGGAGCCCCTCCAAAAAAACATTTCGTGGCAATATAAATTGCCATGAAATCATTCATAATTTTCGCACATTTCACACTTTTAGTTTAATTTTACAAAGGTCTTGTTTTGGGTTTAAAGACTTTTCTTAGAGATTTGGGTTTAAGGACATTTTTTGGAATAAATTTGTTCGAGGCGGTCTGATTTTGCAAAGAATTGTTTTGGGTTTAAGGAATTTTCTTAGACGTACATTCAAAGGACATTTCTTGGAGGTATGTGATACATTTTTTTGGATGTTTTTTGTTCTTCATTTTTTTTAAAGTATAGATTTGGGCTTAATTTAAAATTTTTAGAGTACGTCTTTTGAGTTGAAGAAAATCTTTTGAGCTTCGTTTCATTTTTATAAGACATTTTTTTCTCATATTTTTTAAAGTTAGTGTTTTGGATTGGGGTATGTATTTTTTGAAAAAAATTTAAAATGAGTTTTTTTATATTAAATCTTTTGTGATGCTTTTTCTAATTGAGTTATTGTCTAAATTTTTGAAGGAATTTTTTTGAACTTCATATTCTATTATCATGGGAAATTGAAGGAATTGTGCAAGAAAATATGATCGAAAAAGGAGACGCTGAGGAACTTAGAGAAGAGACGAGATAATATCGTAAAATAAATATAGAAGCACTCTCAAATATTGAAGGGGAAAATCAACCTCAACTAGAAATTGAAGCTGGTATGTAAATGTAAATATTATGATCTATTGATATATTTAAAATTTTCCTAGTGTAAAATGTGAAGATTAATTTTTATTTGATGAACTAATTCAAGAAAAATATTTTGCAATGTAAATAGACAAAAAAAATCCTCAAAAAATTGATGATGAGATACAAAATTTTGAAAGAGAAAGTGAAAGAGATATTGAACCAATGATTGAAGATGGTGAAAATATCGAAAGAAATTCAAGTGAAAAATTGAATCACAAGGTATTTACATATATATATATATATATATATATATATATATATATATTGAACACATACACGTATTATTGAAATTATACATATATTTATTAATTTAGTTATTTATTGAATATGTAAACTTATTATGTACTATTTATTTGAATATGTACAGATGAAATCAGTGTCGATTATGAGATGTTAGAAAATGTTGATATCCACACATATGGTGATAAAAAACTTGACCATTATATACGATATCGTGTTAACCTCATTTTTGAAACGTATTTCATAAAGGAGTAGGTAACAGTCCAAGCTCAAATGTTGAAAGGCCTCCTATCATTAAGGAAATTAAAAGAATCCACAACACTACTTGGTATTCGAAAATCAGCCGAAGATAAAAAAATGAAGGAAAATGTGATACAAAATATAAGTAGTGCTATAAATTCAATTAGGAGATCTAGACAGAAAAATGTTTCAGTTGTAAATAGAGGAATACATATGGAAATGGTTTCATCAAGTAATAAAGAGAATCTTTTGGTAACATCTATGGCACGAGAATTAGGAACCTCGTGAAAAACTTTGCACAAACATCGGAAATTTCGGCTGCAAATAGATGTAAATGATGAACTCGCTTGTTGGAGAGCTATTTTTAGGCGACCATACAAATATAGACTTGGAGAAAATGTTAAGAAAATAATATATGAATATCGAAAGAACAATTTGTGTGCTTCGCCAACTACAAAGCATGTGATGCAAAGAAGAATAGCATGAAATCAGTGCGAAGAACATGAAAATATTTCTTGGAAACCACCTAGATAGAGTTATTCAACAAGTTCAAAGAAGAGAATCGTGAAATTCATGTTTCAATCAGTGCTTTTGTTCAACAAAAACCATCGTATGTAAAATCTATCACCGTACGCGACAGTTTTTGTTGCCGCTACCATGTGGAGTTTGAGTTATATTATGACACATTCCTTGATTTTGGTAGAACATTATGGAAAGATTCACCTCCTCCTTCCACTATCCATGATTTCATATCTCAAATTCTATCTGAAAGAGAATGGGATGAAATATTTTACAAAAAGAAATGTGTTGGTGGTAAAAAATGCGATGATTGTGGAAATTTGACAGAATTTCAAAATAAATATCGTACTGATATAAATGATCAATTGTTTTACAACATGAAAGTGAAATGGAAGAGATATGAATATATCCATACATCTACTCAAGGTGAAAATAGTGTTAAAAGAATTGAATTACGAGAAGAAAAAAATTTTGTGATAGAATTTTTGAGAAAGTTTGAGGCGGAAATTTACAAATACACCAAGCATTCCCATAGAGCTTGATGGCAAGACTTGCAATTCAAAATATCTCATGAATTTTTTCCACCAGGGACCATTTTGTCAGTGATTGATTTTGCAGAAAACTACACATTTGTTCCACAAAAATAAATTCAGAGTGAATACTATCATTCTGACCAAGTCTCCATGCTCGTCCATATTATATATAGACATGTAGAAAAAAACGTCGATCATATAGAAAGCACGCGTGAAAATCGACATATCATTAAATAATATCACTTTTATATCAGTGACGATCGTGCACATCATACATATTTTGTACAAAACTGTTTTGGAAAAATTTATGATTCCTTGAAAAATTGTGGGATAACTTTCAATGAACATTGGATATGGTCAGACGGATGTGCAGGTCAATTAAAATCTACACGATCATTATTTTGGTTCTAATATATTCGTAAGAAAGCCTGCATTAAACATTGTTGGAATTTCTTTGAGACTGGCCATGGAAAAGGAGAACATGACGGTGCAGATACATGCATTAAACGAGCACTTCGAAGATATCAAATGAACCCCTCTGCAAGCCAAATTGTGGATGTGGAAGAAGTTGTTCAATGGTGCATCGTTGCTCTAAGCCATGAGACTAAACCATCAAGGGAAGTGCGAAGGTACATTTAATTTAATTTTTATTGGAAATCTAATTTTATCGTGCAATGATTATCTTTGATTGTATTTTGATATCATATTTACATTCTTTTTTGAATTTTCCATATAAAGTTTTTTCTGGCATATTGGGATCGAAGACGTAGATAGAACAATTGGAAATGACGTTGAAACAATAAAAGGGACTAGAAAATTGCATTCAATTGAAACAAAGTCATCGAGAAATGTGTGTGCATTGGATAAAAGAAAATATTCTTGTTTTTGTCATGTTTGCATAGACAACACAGCATCCAATGACGTTTGTGAAAAAAAAATGTATGTAGATGATTGGAAACATACAGAGCTAAATACAAAGGGAAAAATCATTGAAGAAATGAAATCAGAGGAAACTAAAATATCATCCAATGGTGATCGAGTTTATGATCTTGTTAGAGAAGGTAACATTTGAATTTCTTTCTAATGATTTAAAGATCTAGAAATAAATTTAAATATATGGATAATTTTGTTAAGTTTGTTTTATTGTGCAGGAGATGTTTTTGTTGTAATTTCACCTATTGAAAATGATGAAAATGTGAATAATTATTTGATGCGTTGCACTGAACAAAAAATGAAATTATTAGAAAACCATAATGATCATGGATTTCAATATGAAAGAGGATCTATTGTACTAAAAGGTTATTTTTTTAGACAAACTAATAAAAGTGGGGATTTTGTTTACATTGAAGACTATGAACCTAATTTCATAAGTTTTCAATATAGTCACTTGGTGTGTGTAGCATGCATAAAGTTGATAGAAGTTCAATCAAAGAAAAAAATGAAAATTAAGAAATGGAAAATGCCAAAATCTGATCATGAGCGGATTATTGAAGATGGCATTCCATTGGAATTTTTTTGATTGAATTTTTCTAAAATTTATTCTCTTTCGATTAAATATGTTTTAGAACTTCCAGTACTCAACTAAAAAATGAGTTGCTTATGTTATTTGTGCAAGTGTTTTCACATGTGAAAATTGTTTTGGTACATGTGCATGCTCTAGTATCAACTGAAAGCGGCTTTTCTATACATGTGCATTGATGAAAAATGTTACATGTATTGGACATACATACATACATACATACATACATACATACATATATATATATATATATATATATATATATATATATATATATATATATGTTCTATAAATGAAATTAATTGTCTTAAAATAGTTTTACTTATGTGTGTGCCTTCTGATGAAAATGATTCGTTTTATTCAATATATATGTTCTAGACCTAAATTCACCCAAAGAAGTTTTTTCTATGTATCGATGAAAAATGTTCACGTACCTGGAAAGCCACACTGTCAGAACAAAGCTCAATTTTTTCTAGATTTTTTCATAAAAGTATCCACAATGCAATAACCGTTCATACTAGGCTTTAAAGAAGATCTTTCTAAACAACACTTATTCCTAATTAAAATCCAGGCAAAATTTTTCGTCCAATGGCTTGTTATGTTCGAAAATTTGAATGCAATTAACTGAATGTCATCAATTTACCAATTTATAAATCAACAAGGCTACCTATTTGAGTGCATTAATGACATTGACCCAAATTCAACAAACATATATGTACTTCTTATATTTCCAATCAAAATTAAAGGGATTTACATATATCTACTTCTTTACCTTTTTTTCAATTAGAGCTCAATTGATATGGTTAGTTGCATTGAAAAGCTATGTTCTTCCTATTGGAAATTTTTTCACTCAAACAAGAGTATGTAGAGATCAAAAGCAATCTTAAGATGCCAAATGTACTTCAACCATCCAAAACTTGAATTTTAAAAACTTTTTTATTAAATCAAAACAATACTTCACATGGGAGTCTTCCATCTAGGCCGAATGTAGATTGAAACCATCCAAAACTTAGATCAAAACATTTAACATTATATCAAAACATTTGGGAATAATGGCATTAAATTAAAACTAATAAAGAGAATGGTAATCTCTTTATACTTCTTTACTTAAATCAAACAATACTTCAAATGGGAGTTCTTCCATAGTCAGTTGTAGATCAAACTATCCAAACTTAGATGAAAAACATTTAAAATATACTGTAAATATTTACATTTAATTTTCATAAACTAAAATTTGAAGATTTACATATAACTACTTCTTTACTCTTTTTTATTAAATCAAAACAATACTTCACATGGGAGTCTTCCATCTAGGCCAAATGTAGATTGAAACCATCCAAAATTTAGATCAAAACATTTAACATTAAATCAAAATTAAAGGGATAAATTCATATAAATACTTCTTTAATCTTTTTGATTAAATCAAAACAATCAGAGGGGGTCTGAATCAAAAAAATAGAAAAGGGGCTGCCCATAACCAGGAAACCAACCTAGAAGATGCTGCCCAATATTGGGAAACCGACAGAAATAGAGTGTTCAGAAGCATAGTGATTGCAAAACATGACAAAAGTTTAAATAAGCTAAAGAAGACATGATATCATGCTACCTATCGATGTGTGTAGGGGGATTCTCCTCCACAATTGGACAAATTTAGTCCTCTGGATCATCAGCTACTCCCTTGGAGTGCTAGGAGGAGCTCTCCAAAGCGGAAGAGGAGCCAAAGTCGTCTTTGAGCTTTTTCTCCACACAGGCTGAGTTGTCGCTGATTGTGCCATCGCTGCTGGAGCTCGTCGAGCCAAATTTGACTAGAAGAGCTGCCGAATTCCTGGTCTATTGAGGCTGATGGGTTGGGATGGTGGACTTTCTTCGTCGCTTCCTGGAACCAGAGGCACCTTCATCTTGGGGCTCCTCCTGAAAAAAAATTATAAATGGTCGCCGTAATTCGAGGTCTGACCATAGCGTTGGTGAAGTGGAATTGTGCGACACTGATTGCTGGAGGAGGGTGCCCACATGTGTCATTGATTGAAAGAGGCGGGCGAGAGCCAGCACTCCCACCCCCTGCACCCCTACACACACCTCCCCTTCTGTAACGCATCTGATGTCTACGCATGCGGTCTTCCATAGGCCAAATGTAGATTGAAACCATCAAAAAATTAGATCAAAACATTTAACATTATATCAAAACATTTAAAACATTTAACATTGAATCAAAATTAAAGGGATTTACATTTAAAACATTTAACATTAAATAAAAATTAAAGGGATTTACATTAAATGCAGATTAAAATGATATCTAAAACTTAGTTTTAAAAATGTTTTGATTATATCACAACATTACTTCACATGATTAATGTACTTCAACCATCCAAAACTTGGGTTTTAAGAACTTTTTGATTATATCACAACATTACTTGACATGCCATCCATTTGTAGTTTAACTATCCAATAAAAACATTTAATATTATATGACATGTGCCAAATGTAGATTGAAACCATCCAATACTTAAGTTTTAAAAACTTTTTGATTATATATCGTGCAACATTACTTCACAGGCCATACCAATTATAGTTCAACTATCCAATAGAAACATTTAACATTATATCACATGTGCCAAATGTAGATTGAAACCATCCAAAACTTAAGTTTTAAATTTTTTTTGATTATATATCCTGCAACATTAAAACATTAAACATTTAACATGAAATATCACATGCCAAATGTAGATTGAAACCATCCAAAACTTGAGTTTTAAAAAGTTTTTAGTTATATCATGTACATAACATTACTTCACATGCCATGCCAATTATAGTTCAACTATTCAATAAAACATTTAACTTTATATCACATGCCAAATGTAGATTGAAACCATCCAAAACTTAACTTTTAATTTAACAAAATATTATAGATCACAACATTACTTCACATGCCAAATTTACTTCAAGCATCCAAAACTTAAATTTTAAAAGCAAAAAAAATTATAACACATCATTACATAACATGCCAAATGTAGTTCAGAAGCAAAAAAAAACTTAAATTTTAAAAACGAAACAAATTATAACACATCATTACATAACATGCCAAATGTAGTTCAAAATCAAAACATTAATTTATAGAAGCAAAACATTAATTAGGTATATGTTATTAGCTGAAGAAGAGTTCCATTTATCCAGTCCAGGTATTTGAAATAGCTGTACAAATTATATAACAATGTTACTTCACATTTACATGCCAAAAGTACTAAAACCATCCAAAACTTAACTTTTTGGAAAAAAACAAATTATATTAACACTGTAATAAAATATGTCCAAAAATTGTAGATCTCACAAGTATCAAACTGTATCAAGTTATATATATATATATATATATATATATATATATATATATATATATATATATATATATATATATATATATATATATATGACACTGCATCTAGATAATATATAAAAAAGTAAATTTAAGACTATCTAAATCTTGAAATCAAATCTACAAATCATGTCCATCAAATAAAGATGGATGTAGCGTCTTTCCTATCAGGGTCTCAATCTGCACACTATCATGCGAAGCATGGGAAACCTGTACACAATGCACATGTACTTGAACATTAAAATTTTATTTTTTAAAAATGAGTGATAATATATATATAACTTCATGTAAAAAACAAAATATAAAAAAAAATTCATGCAATACCTCATGAGGTTCCCTCTCCAACTGTTCACCTGCTACAAGTCCCCATCCCCCCATGGGAACATTTGCAACACTAAACTGTACAATATACATGTATAGTTGAATATATATATATATATATATATATATATATATATATATATATATATATATATATATATATACCGTGCTCACATTTCGTGTATAAGGTACATCTCCCAAGGAAGAAAAAGGTACCGCCATCCCAAAAACATCAGACAAAATCGATACCTATTTAAACATTTTATCAAATTATATATATACATACATGTACATGTGTGGTAACAATTATTTATTTTAGAGTCACTTAAAAAACACTAACATTTTCCAACATATTCTGAGGGTAAGACCCATCCTTCGTACTGTTGAAATCCGTAGGTCCTGTGGGCGGTGGGGGATATTAACATTTTCATCACTCGTCATGTGTGACAACTGCAAATGGTGTTTTAACATATAATGATACATTTTTTTTAGATTAATTGACATACAAATAAATGTATACATGTACATACACATGTATTTATTACAAATTGTACACATGTATACATGTTAAAATAATTTCAAACCCTAAGGTCATTAACACATACCGTTCCGGTGCTCTCTTCCTCATGAAGAATTAGGTCTTGAAAACCATTGCGACATTTTTTTGCATATATTCAGAGATCTTCAACATTCATGTTGTCAATATTTTCATTTGTACAATACACAAAATTGGCACGTGCATTTTCACGTGGTCTTTATCAATTTAGACAAAAATTGACTCCACCAAATCTACTATAAACATTTTCGAGCATGACATCCCTTGCTTCTTGACTTATTTGAGAAGTCACATCCATCTCTGACCGCAGATTTTTGACCCAAAAATGTCGACTCACCAATGGCGGCTCAGGGAGAGGAAACTCCACATCTCGCGTAGCATACTTACGATCACACAATCCACCTTTCCCTGAACCAAAAGATTCTGACAGAAGGTCATTGTAGTTGGGTTTGATACCCAAAAAAAATTCTGTGTAAAACAATTGTGCAAGATAAACAGGAACCTCGTCGTTCCATGGGAGCCTTCCATAGGCCGCAAGGTGCCTATCATGCAAATAATGAGCTATATTTGGGTGCTTGAAATATTGCACCTTCAACATTTTTCTTTTTGGACCTTCCTTGAAATTAAACATTGACTTCACCATATTTTTTGTAACTCTTTATTTTACATCCTCCCATTTATCAGGACCCATTACTATTTCCTTTCTCTTTCTCATCACTTCTACAAATGTATCATTCGTTGGCCCAAGATTTTTGTTCACATTTAAAATTTTTCCCAATGAATGTGTAACTATTTCGAGGCTTTGTCGACTCTCAGCAGGTAGAGTCAAAGCCTCGATATCTCTCTGCAATTTTGCATGAATATTTTCACACCTTTGTAAGGTGGATTACGCCATGTTTGTTTCCCATGGTATATCAGAAATGTCGGCCGGATAATTTGTTGTGGGTAGACAACCTTCTTATTGAATGTAGCGTTCTGCCCTACGTCTATTTTGACCAATATTTGGAACATTTTCAGCCTCTGCATCAATATATATGAAATTTTGTATATTAGAAAAAATGTATGTAAAAATATTTGTACAGATTCAATGAAAAAAATATTGAAATTGATGGCAACCTCGATGTGGTTGGTTAGCATCTTCTCCACCCTAAAACTGTTGAGACCCAGAATGACCCTGCTAAGAACCAGCACCACCAGTCATTGATTGGCCTCTGGGGGAATAAATATCACCACCTTTACACAACCTACTACCACTCATTGATTTCCCTCTAAGGGGATTTGAACCACCACCAACCTCTAGAGACAAGAGAGAAGCTTCATAAACAAATGTGAATTTATAATCAATTGAAAAATACATTCATGTGTACATATAAATACATGTACATATTCATTGATTAAATTGCGTGAACCATACCATGACTGGGTGAACCATGGGCATGTTCCATGGATGGAGTAGAGACCCTTCTCTTCTTAGCTCCTAAAAAATAAAAATGAAACTTATTAACAACTAATTTAACTCACAAAGTTAATAAAAAATCAATTCCATATGTACACACAAGTATGGAGATTTAAGATTATATTTAAATACCATGAAAATCCCCCAATCCCTGATCCCCCATATGGGATTTTGTTGATCTTCGTCGTTCATCCTCCATGATATATATATATATATCTATTGGTGGACATTTAGAAAAAATAAATTTCAGAAAATTATTGTAATTTAGTGTACACAAATAATGTAGAACACAACTTTTAAAGCACTAATTGATGTGTGAAACTCAATTTAAGAAAAAAAAATTATAAAAATGATAAGTTCACCAAATTGTGCTTTACATGGTGGGAGCACACTTGGAATAAAATTGAAAAAAAAACATGGTCATTAAAAAGGAAGTGAAATTACATTTAAACAAACTCCATTTAAACAAAAATTTGTTGAAGTGCCCACATTTTAATTTTATAAAAATGTGAAGTTCACCACTTGTTGCAAATGTGAAGTTCACCAAGTTGCACTTTACATGGTGTCGTGGGAGCACACTTGGTATATAATTGAAATAAGAACATTGTCATTAAAAAAGACACATTTATAAGTACACAACACACACATATCCAATATATGTTACAATTTCCATCAATAAATTTTGGAGAGTGTTTCAATAGTAATTCATCTTTGAGAGATGAATCTTGAATTTTTGAAGAGCATCTCAAATCTAATTCATATTTGAGAGATGAATATTGCATTGGCATTGCTCTGTATAATTCTAATTCATCTTTGATATATGAGTCATGAATTGGCATTGCCCCATGCAATAGATCAACAGACATCTTATTCACATTTGTACAATACCTTATACTAAAAAATTGAAATTGGCTAACAATATTGTTCGCTATTCCATGCAGTTCTTTTAGCCTCTCCTTATTAACTTGCCACACACCATTCATTTGGTTGCACGCAAGTTTAGAATTGGTGAAAACTACAATTCCATTTGATTGATACTCCATCGATGTTCCCAAGCCTTCTATCAATCCAATATAATATGCCTTGTTGTTTGTTTTTCTTCTCGGTATATTCATTTTCCTTTGGACGACTTTCTAGTCGCAATATTGAAAAGCACATATGTAATCACTACTTTCCCTGGATTGGGATAGCAAGAAACTTCTATGCATAATTTCCATTTTTCAACCATATTTAATGGTTTTCTTATCCCTGAAAAAAAAATCAATAAAATATATATATATATATATGACATGGGAGAAATGATACAAGATCATGAGGTAAATGACATGTGCATGTTTTATCTTAAATTTTGACTTAAAAATTTTATGGTCTAGAATTCACATCTAAAATTAATGAGAAGAAGCCTTTAGTTTGTGGGAGAAATGACACATGTACACAGTTTACCTTAAAGTGGTTGTGTTTTATGGATATTAAAATTAAGAACTTCTATTTAGTTCTATTCCAGAGATTTACTATAGGGGAATTTACTAGATATGTCACCTTTCATAAAAGATGAGATCCAGAGGCTACCTGGCCCTTTACAAACTCTGCCTATAGAACTTGTAGAAGTTAAGAAATTTACATTGACAAATTTACATTAACAAATTTACTTGTGAGAAATTTACATTGACAACATATAGAGATTCAACTAGGCTTGTGAAAAGTACAAGTGGACAATGTATAATTCTACTTAGAAGAGTCTTTGGTTTAATGGTTAAGCAAGAAAGAGTCGTTACTTTCTCTATCTAGAGTAGAAGTGGAATATATAGTAGTTGCTTCTTTTTTAGTGTTTTGGATGAAATGGGCTCTACAATATATTAAGGTAAATTTCTTTTTGAGTGAGTAGAACTAGAATACATAGTAGTTACTTATTTTTGAGTGTTTTGGGTGAAATGGGCTCTACAAGATATTAAGGTAATTTATTTTTGAGTGTTTTGGATGAAATGGGCTCTACAAGATATTAAGGTAAGGTAAATTTATTTTTGAGTGTTTTGGATGAAATGGGATCTACAGGATATTATGGTAAATATATATATCTATTAAGTGTTTCAATAGAAGTGTAATAATAATTTCAAAAATAAAATATTCTACTTCCTTTAATCACTATTTACATATCATCATAAAGTACCACTTCCTCACACAACAAGTCATTGAGAAAATAGTGAAGATGGAATACATACCCACAAAACCTCTTGTTAGAGAAGCATTTGAATATGTAGGAAAGAAATTAGGAATAGTTCTTGTAAATTATTTTGTTAGAGAACCATTTAAACATGTGAGAAACAAATTAGGGATAGTTCTTGTAAATTCTTGTCACTTATTTGACTTCAAAAGAAGAGCCTATGAAATTGAGTGCAATATCTATTTGGGAGAGTACACAATATCTAACGAGGAGAATACAATATATTTGACTTCAAAATAAGAGCCTATGAAATTGAGTGAAATATCTATGTGGGAGAGTACAAAATATCTAAGGGGGAGAATAGATATAACGAAGGAATAAAAAGAGTAACACAAAGCATATTATTTTGTCAATAATATGAAGTAGTCAAGAAAGATAACAAGGGACCATCAAAATTGAGTTCAATATCTATATGATCAAGTGTCAATAATTTTAAGTAAAGAAATATAAAAAATGACTATATGATCAATTCTAAATAATTTGAAGTAAAGAAAGATAACAAAGGACCATCAAAATTGAGTGCAATATCTATATGATTGTGTCAATAATTTGATAATTTTAAGTAGTCAAAAAAGATAAAAAAGGACCATCAAAATTGAGTGGAATATCTATGTGGGAGAGTACACAATATCTAAGGGGGAGAGTACAATATAAGGAAGGAATAAAAAGAGTAAAAAGAAGCATATGATTGTGTCAATAATTTGAAGTGGTCAAGAAAGATTAAAAAGGACCATCATCAAATTCAAATTGAAAGATCAAGTAGTCTTGTTCATGAAGAAGAAGCATTAACTATGTTCATCATTTAAAGGGTTCATTTTTTAATGAAAAAATTTATGAATAATATGGAATGAATCATTGTACATTATGATAACTCTTGTATTTAAATGACATTTGATCTATGAATAAAAAATAAAATGGGATCATCTCTTCATATATATATGTGTGTGTGTAAGAGAGAAATAAAAAGCAAAGGTAATTCCACCAAGCCTAACGGAGCATGTCCTAATACATTAAATTATGTTTGGTTTCTAGAAGAATTAATCATGAAGAGTCATGAGATCCACATTTCGACCATACTATTTGCAAGTTAAAGGATCATGTCCTAATACATTATTATGTTTGGTTTCTATAATCATTAATCATGAAGAGTCATGAGATCCACATTTCCATCATACTATTTGCAAGTTCACATTTTCATCATGCCATTTGCAAGTTCTATATGAAGATATGTAGTCTAATAACTAATTAGAAAATTGTTGTAACATACCCCGATAACCTCGCAGGAAAAATGCATGGAGTTAGGAATTTTTTTTTTTCAACATTTACGAATGTGTAACCTTATAAATTTCTTTATATATTTCTGCATTAACCATTTAAATACCCATTATCATCACTTAGAGAAATATTTAGCAAAAATCATAGTGAGTTACACAACCATTAATTGTTCTTGTTGTAGCACATTAACTTAAATTTCCTGCTATAACTATGCATCGATCCCATGATCATTTTAATTCAATTAGTAGATCACCTAATTGATAATATCAACGTCATATCATGAAAGAAATTAACATCATCAAAACGGCACAATGAACAATCACATAAATAGACACCGATATACCCTGGAAACCCCGTAGGGTGAAACCAGCAAACGTTTAATTTTATTATTAAACGCTTGTGAGGGTTGTCACCCCTCACTCAATGGTTATAAGGGAGTCCATCCCTTGACCATTGTCATAAAATTTACATATAAAAATAATCTTAAACAAAACATAACTAGATATAAGCTATTACAATCATCATGATACCATTTACCCATGAATCATCAATCTCTGTCTTTGTATTCAGACTGTTTCCTTCAGGGGATCATTGTGCAATTGGAACTACTAAACCTGCATGGACTAACAACTCTTTATCTTCCACAATGTTAAACTTGAAATTTCCTTTTTCTCAAGTCATCCTTCTTTCCTGCCATTGCTGTCGTCAGCACACTTGATATCATGATTAGATAAAATATTAATAAACCAATAATCAATCTCTATTTGTGACACTTCAACAAATATTTGTATGCATTTATAAAACATAACCACATTGACATTAGTTTCCTTATTTAACATCGTTTCACATGCATTAGTAACAAATAAATCAATATCAAGCATCCTCTTTCCACCAAACACTAATAAAATCTTGCATGCACTTTCCTATTATTTCCAAAAGAAAGCTAACATACTATATAATAATACCGTGCATGCAAATGCATAACAATATTTTCAAGATAACTATCCCAACAAGCAATTTCTCTTTTTGCCTACTCGTATGTTTTCTTTTCAATATGGATTAATGCAATAGATGTTATACTTACGCATGTGAATACATGTTCTTTTCCAAAAACATATTTTCTACCCAAGATCTATTCATAATGGTTACTATGTATAACAATGCCAACTCTATTTCAAACAAAGTTAACATACAAGTTATAGTTTTGTGCATGCAATAACATATCTTGTTCTTCCTGCATGTAAAACATATATTTCTTTCCAAAAGAAACCAAATAAATATTTCATGGAAAAATAAATACATTTCTTTTCCAAGGGTCAAACGCATACCACTTATCATTTCATGCATGCAAAGTGACATTTCCCTCTCATCCAAAAGATATAACCAATAACTATGCATAATATTCTCCCAAGATAAAGCTAATACCATAGCTAATCCCTTAGGTTGGACAAATACATATTATTTTTCCCAAAAGAAGGCTAACACAATAAATATTATGTGATTGCATCTTCCTTTTCTCTAGAAATCTAATA